>CP136895.1:36282500-36882500 GCA_034359265.1 Canna indica | reverse complement strand
ACCTTCAAACTGTAATGAGTTATGTATACCAGAACAAAATGATGCTAATTCTTTCAAGTAAATGTGCATATTGTGCATTGATAATCATCAAGAAATATGAAATAAAGAATGATGGAAGAGAAGGAAAAAATTTCTAGTTTCAGTAAAAATAGCTCTTTTGATGATATTTATTTTCTAAACTAAATTAAAATCTTGTTCATATTTTGTGTTGACCAACAAGAAAAATAAAGATTCATCAATAGAGCTAATTTAGCTAAAACTAGTAATTAGTAAATCCAAGTTAGTCAACACAAAAATACGAGAAAGATGCTAAGTCAAGATTCTAAAAAACTTTACATCATAATATTATCTTAATAGTAATAAAATGTCTGAATAGAATGGGGAGGGAGGGAGGGAGGGAGAAGAAAAGGGTGTTACAAGCATGTCATTGTAGTCAGAAACTCAGAATGATTGCATAGCATGGTATTGAGAAGAGTGATTAATATGTTCAGGGTTATTTCTAGATCTGATAAGGTTGAGCTTAGAGATGCCAATATATGTAATATATGAATGATGCAAATGGGAAAGCGTTGGTCATGGAGACTTCTTATGGCAGTGAGACTTTAGATCTGGAGATGATGGAGAGTGCATTGTTGCCTTGTGGACAATATTGACTGTGAACTTCTAATTAAAAAATTTTGATGGAGTTCCATTCATTCTTTTTAATTATGAGTAAATGAAGGTGCGGAAGTTGTTTTAATTCCTTCGATCCATAATTAGGTCAATTAAGAAGCTAGGTTGCTTTTGCTTATGTTTTTATTAGGGCAAAAGTCTTTTTACATACATGCATTATGCATATTCCAAGTTTCTTCAACTACTATATATAGACATGCTTTTAAGCGTCATGTGCTATTTTAATTTTTGAGAGAATGTTAGTTAACTGCAATTATGTGATCTGCAGAGTCAATATCCTGGCTTGGTTGTTGAACTGCAATATTTCATCCTGCTACTTAGTATTCATGCCAATGTAATTCCCCTCCATTATAACAGCAGAAGAGCAGATGGAGAAGTAGAATTATTGATTACTTCTCATTCGAGAAAAAGTGTTCTATCAGCTAAAAATTGGTCATACATAATGTTATATATTCTATATAGTATAACATACTATAAATCTTGTTAAGTTATCCTAAAATTTGGTTATCAAACTATAGCAATGGTTTCATCAGAAAATAATTTCTTGAATGTATCATCTTCTTACGTTTAATTGAATATCCTGGTATGGAATTTTCATTGACATCTAATTTTTTATCCTAAATTTTAATGTGAAGGTATCCTCCAGTCTAGGCCATGGTGATGTATTCCCATCCTTGATGAACAATGGCAAGCTTGATACCTTGTTATCACAGGTTTGCTATTGGTAACCAAACCAATGAGCTTGATTTAATGTTTAAATGACAAGTGGATTTAAGACTTATTTTAACAGCCATGCTTTTTTTTGGAGTTTAAACCAATGATCTTGATTTAAGACTTATTTTAAGCTTGATTCTAGAGTTGATAACTATGGCCAGCCTTTGGAGTTCAAATCTGGAGAAGGGCTTGTAAGCTTCTTATCTCAATACCTTTGGTTTTTTATGAATTACTGAATCTTCAACTTCAAGACATTGAAGCTTGAGTCTATGATTACAGTATCTTATTTTCTTTTAAGTTTTCTATTTAATCAAGGCAAGGACTGAAGTAGCAAAATTTTCATCAATAAATTTCATCTTTATAGGTATTTCGTTAGTAAAGTTTTTTGCAGGAAAATTATCCTGAAATCTTTTTACCTTAATTATAAAGGGGGAACACACAAAAAATCTTCTCCATATCTTGATTAACACTACAATAAATTCACTGATTGGTGGATTAAAACCGACGCTAACTATTAGCGTCAGTTTTAATTAAAGCAACGTAGTGTTAATTATAAGTGAAACTAGCACACGTATATAAATCCCCTTGTATTGTTCTTCAAATTTTACGAAGTATTTTTTCTTGCAACAGCGATGGTACTTTTTCTTCAGGATAATGAATTGTTTGACATCGTTGACAGCTAAGGATATTACTCCTGATGATCAGCATGAGCTTGATGAAGCTATTCATAGAGAGGTAACTCAATGAAGCTCCCGTGTCAACACCTAGTTCTTCCTAATATAATCTTCTAAACTTTTTATTTGCTTTGTTGGTAATCCATAGTGTTTCTTCTTGTTTGACACTTTTTCTATAAGGAACTCTTGGTATTTATATTGTACCAATGTGAAGGTGATTCAATTATCACATAACTATGACCTTATTACCTTTGTTTGCAAGTGAAACAAATATCGCATAAGTATATTCTTAAGTCAATCTATAGGTGTTGTATGTTATACTTGTCGTATTTATCAAGCTAGATAGCTTTATGTATAGTGCCAAATCTTCATGAGGCTAAGGAAATATGTGATCAACATGCTTTCTTTTAATGGTTTACTTTCTAACTTCTCAGTCCAGCCATTAAAGATATTACTTCGGTTGATTTTAAATATATGTGACAAGTTCTATTAAATAGGGTTATATGGACATGAAATGCACTTAGCCTCTCCATTGTACTTTTCGTTGTCATGCATCAATCTCTGCATCAATCCATCTCCAACGAGTGTGAAGGTCACTGGGTAAGTTGTCTTCTCTTTTCATCTCCGCGTGTCCTAATCTCTATCGTGCATTGCTAGTTTTGGTGTCTATATTTAATGCTGAATATGTAGTAGATAGAAATTAGTAAGAATTGCTTTTGGAGATTGGAATTTTATGGTATGTTCCATTTTGCTTAATTTCGTATGCTTTGTTCATGATTTGTTGTCACAACTTCGCTGTTTTCTTTGTAATATTAGCATATTTTTGTTGATGAGAAGTAGTGCTTCATGAAATCTTTACAGTACTAGGTTGATGTTGTGATGTGGTTTTGAAAAGGGGAATGATACAAAGGAAAAGTAATCTGATTGATAAAGTAGGGTATCCAGAAACAGGGTCACAAAGCTAATTTTTTGGTGGAGATATTGAGAGGAATAATTAGTGAGAGTGGAATCAAATTTGAGGCTTTCTCTTCAGTTGACTGTTCAATTTGCTTGTTTATATGTGCAAGTTCTTCAGTTCAAACATCCATGCCACAGTTTGTTTAGCTGGTCTATCTTGAACTTGCAGCTCTATTCAGTTGCTGCTATTCTAACTTGTGTTAGATTCAATTGCTTTATCACCACTCCATAATTCACTTTGTATTCTACTTTCCCATAACAAGTTAAGTTCTAAATTATTCTTTTCTTCATGTTGCTGTTTTGAATAGATAACAATTTTACTCTGAATCAATGTGAATTACAAGGTTAGAGAATGACCACCAAATGTTGGCAAAAACCCATCTGCTTGCTAGTTAAATTAATAAGAAAGCCATCAATGCCAAGTTCCTATCGATTTAACATTATTGATACTATTAATAATACTATTTTTGCTCCAAATACTAAAGCATCAGGAAACCAAAAATTGATACAATTTTTGCATAGTATTATCCTCCAGATACCTATTCTGAAACCAATTTTTGCATCAGGAAAGAAACAGTATATTGAAACCAAACAGTATACCGAAACCAATTTTGTTACCTATTCTGGTTTCAATATACTGTTTGATCAAAGATACCTATTCTGTGTATACAACAGTACACTGACACTAAACGAATAGTAGTTGAACTGAAACCATTGCAAAATATCTGGAGCTATACTGGAACAGTAGCAAAATATCCAATTGCAAACAATAGCTGAACTGAAACCATTGCAAAATATCTGGAGCTATAGTGAAACCAAACCAACAGCACACTATTGCAAAATACTGAAACCAATTCCAATTCCTTTAAACAGCAAATAACTATATATCCCAAACAGTGTAGAGCGCTTATACCAAATGGAATGCTGTTACCAAGCCTTTAAACAACAAAGTATATAACCTTTGAAAACAGTAGCTGAACTGAAACCATTGTAAAATATTTAGAGCTATATTGAAACCAAATTGAGTGTTGATAGCAAACCTTTAAACAACAAGCTGAACTGAAATCATGTGTTCACTAACATGATCCGGAAGAGCATGAGACATATTCCAGACATAGCAGGTGTTCACTAACATATTTGGTTCATGATCTAGAAGAGCATGAGACATTTTGTTAGCATAGTGCGTTTTTTTTAATTTACTAAGTTTTGGTTTTGACTTGTGTTCTTACTTCCCTTCTTTTGCAAGAGACAAATAAGAAGAAATGAGACGTAACTTCTTTTTATTGGGGTAGTGTTGTCTGGTTTTTTTGGCACACGGACTATTTTGTTTACTTACTATAACTTCTTTTTAATGGATATTAGATACTTTGGACTACTTCGTGTTGGTGGATAATGTTGTTTTTAATGTATTTGGATTAATGTTCAACTTATTTTGAATTTGTTGATAGTTGGATATGTGGGTGGTTGGTTGTTTACCTACTAAGTCGTATGTTTTGTAATTAGTAGACGGATTATTATATTAATGAATGATTGATTGTTAAATTTTGTGTGTTTGTGGCAAATTAATTTATTCATCACAGATTCTTAAAATTGTGGCAAAGTTATCACATATTGTCGCAAAATAATCTCTGATATTGTGGCAATAATCCAAATTTGAAATCGTGTTAGTGGCAAATTCATTTTAATGTTTAATGACAAAGTCAAACATGTAGTGACAAATTTTTTTATAGAAATATTAAATATTTAATGGCAAAATGTAATACGATATTAGCGGCAAATTTCATTATTTTTGTCACGAAAAGGATTCCAAAAAAAGTAGAATAATGACAAATATTTATTAATAAGTGGCAAAAGTTTTTGCCATAAAAGATACATGACGTCAGCAAGCCCCGTTTGCCACAATAGGATGGAGGTAGTTTGATTTTTTCATTTGCCACTAAAGAAATTGCAATTCGTGGCAATCCGCTAAAGTTCGCCACAAAAGCCAAAATGACTTTTTTTGGCGGACCTAATATGGCAAACAGTTGACGATCACTTTTTTGCCACTGAATGTCACTATTGTGGCAAAAATAGTTTGTCACTAATTCCATTTTTTTTTGTAGTGCGAGAAATCGGAGAAAACACTTAAACCTTGGGTCGGCTACCCACCTACCCTACATAACAAGGTTCGATCCACTCACGTTGATCAAGGAAGAAGAATGGACGAGCGACAGTGATCTCGCTTTTTCTGACGACGACATGAATTCGGCGCCATCTCCCGACTTCCCCTTCCTCCCTCCCCTTTCTCAAGCTGCGTGCGGCTCCAATGATAAGCCGCATGGCTGGGGATGAGGGATTTATTCCCTCATCTTCACCTGACCATTAAGCCCCTCCTATTCACTTAGCCCCTACTCGGCTCAATCTGAGTCTAATTCGAGCCCCGATTCAATCCGCATACACGATTTTGAACTCGATTCTACTAAGACATCTTATGTTTAAGAAGGAAGGAACATTTAACAAATAAAATTTCATAAGGCTTAAATTATACCTTCTACTCGCGGTGATTCCGCGACTCGACCCGACTAACTACCGATGTGGTGCGCTGTAAGACCCGAAAAAGTTTCCTAATATAAAAATCTATTTTGGTGCAGCGCGCCGGACCCGGGGGCAGTCGAGTCGAGCCTCAGGATCGTCTCGAGTGAAAAGGTATGACTCGGCTAATGATTCATGAAACCTATGTGGATGATTAACTTTCCTTTTACGAAATCATACCTTAAATTAAGTTAAGTCGAGTCATGTTATGGGTTGAGTCGGAACCCAAGTTGAGTTCGGGTTTAGTCGAGTTCCGGGTATGAGTTAAGTGAGTCTTGATGCCACTTTGGAAAGATGGATGAGGGAATAAAACCCTCTTATTGCAGCCGTGAGACTCACCCTTTGAGTCGCACAAGGCCGCCTAGGGAGAAGAGGAGGAGCAAGGAGGAGGCTTGGGGCTTGGATCGATCCGGGATTCGCATCGTCGCCGGAAAAATTTCAAGTCGTCATCACCCGATCCTTGTTCGTCCGCAATCTAGGTGAGTGGTTATGTTTTGAAGCTTGGGGGATGTGGGTAGCCGAACCCTAGATGAAATAGGTTGAGTTCTCGCGATCCTTCCGACGAATCTTGATTTCCAACGACGTGTGTTCACTATTTTATGAGGTTTCTTGTCGGAACTTACTGTTTTCTTCATCGTTTTCCAAGATCTTGGGGCTGCCGAGTCATGGGAAAAGGGGAAAGGTCATGCCAAAATTTTCCCCGATTCCCTTGACGGCAAGAAGACCCTTAGATGACCTTATATCACTATTTGATGTAGTTT
This sequence comes from Canna indica, assembly GCA_034359265.1. NCBI lineage: Eukaryota > Viridiplantae > Streptophyta > Magnoliopsida > Zingiberales > Cannaceae > Canna > Canna indica. The sequence continues at coordinate 36,876,151 of CP136895.1, read as the reverse complement.
CCTTTGTACATCTCGCGTATTATGAAGTATGTTCCCCTTAGAAATCCCTTGAAGTGGCCGAACGAACCCTACAACTCATGAAGAGGGTTCGACCAAGGAAGAGGGAAAGGTAAATTAGTTTATTAGTATTTAAGTTGTATGTGGAATTAAAGAGGTAAAGGTATAGCTAGAGTCTCCTCCCTCTTTTCCTACCACAAGGGCCATGGCCGAGCAAGGTCTTCCTTGCTCATGGTTCGGCCAAGGTTCGGGAGAGGAGGAGAGATTAGCTTTAGATGGAAATTGCATGATTATAAAGATCATACATAGAGATATGACAATACTTAGGAAGAACACCAAACTTAGCAAGTAGCTTGATTGATTTTGAATGGTAGAAATGCTAGTTTTAATACCATTCTTAGCATTAGATCCTTAAACTTTGGATGTTGACATTGTTACCATGTTTTGAATTTCATACATGTTATTTAAATTCATTACTACCTTGCCATGCTAGATAGTTGCTCCTTATTGTGCTAATATTCCTAAGGTAGTATAAAAATTGTTATGTGTATACATTGTGGTCATATATGATGAAGGTTGCAATATTTGAATATTTTCCTTTGGATAATACATGCTGCCCTAAATGTTCTTGGGTGGTATTCCAAGGTCGACACATGGAAATTCTCATCCAATGCAGTGTAGAAGGATGGGTAACATGCAAGACGTCACTAAATGTTCAAAACACATATATGGAAACTTAGTTAGGAGACGATAACACTTCTATGACTCCTTATACACTTTTGGAAATTTAAAACTCGTAGGTGTTCACATATTGAAAGGGCGGCATAAATTGTTGACCCGGTAGCCGGACTTAGGCCAGATACGGGCAAAGGCCCGAAGTGTACATATATGGAAACTCTAGGATATTGATTGTGTGATGTGTTTGAGATGGTCCGCCGAGGAGCAAGTAGGTCGAAAATGACCAATGCTCAGCTCGGCCAGTATTGGGTCTAGAGGTGCGCCAGCGGGCCCGCTAGGTGCTAGACCCCTATTGGGTGGGACTAGCTATCCTTACCCCAGACGGTGTCCGAATACTAGTGGACCATCCTAGTTGACGGCCCGAGATTATTTGCTTACTTCTTGAGATGATGTGGCCAAGGGCTAGTATGACACTATCGAATATGGTAGGGACGGCTGTAGCCGGGATATTATTCTATGAGTAGGCCTAAGGGTCAGATGCCGAAGGCTTGATAAGCCGAGATGGCAAGTTATCCTATTCAGTTGGTACAAATGGACCCGTTGGGGTTGGTAATCGCATTAGAAATAAACTTTACCTCCTTGTACATTTTCTTTGATGCCTTATATGATATATGCATGATCGAGGCTTATGTGGAGGTTCATTTGAGCCACTCACTAAGTCCCAAGTGGACTCACAGTTTATTCTTATTTTTGCAGAGCATGAGCAGTGACTTGGTATGTCGACATGGTGCAGCTGGTGGGCGGGAGGCGGTGTCATATCTCGTAGCGGCGTCCATGAGTCTTAGACTAGTGCTTAGTAGTGTTTGGTTTTGTTTCTGCACTGACAGTTGTAGTTGAAAAAGTATTGTAGAATCTTGTTTCTTGAACATTTGGTTTCTTTGATGTTGATGTTTCTACTCGTTTTGGAAAACATATGGATTGTGACTCTGCAAACTTTTTATAAAGTATGATGAGATTTCTTTTACTCGATGTGTCTTGACTTTATTGGTGTCAGTGTAGACAGTAGGCTATAGGGCAGGAGGTAGGCCCTGGCCGATCACACTACCATCAGTTGGGGTGTGACATGCGCTGCACCAAAAATAAATTTTTATATTAGGAAACCTCGGGTCTTACAAACTTCGCCCCCTAAGGGAAATTCGTCCTCGAATTTTGCTGAATTATAAGGACTTATCGGTTCTTCAAACAAGGAAGGGTAGCGCTCTCTCATGTCTCGCTCTACCTCCCAAGTGGCTTCCTGCATGGAGTGGTGCTCCAATCTAACCTTTACCAGAGGGATTTCTTTGGACTTTAGCTTTCTAATTTGGCGGTCGAGGATCTCCATCGGCCTTTCCTCGAATGAGACAACCGAATCCACCTCAACAATAGAAGATTCAATCACATGCGAATCATCTCTCACATATCGCCTAAGCATTGATACATGAAAAATCGACTGTACTCTGCTCATGCTAGGGGGCAAGGCAGCTCACAAGCTACAGCACCCCTTCGCCGGAGAACGTGAAAAGGCCCAACAAACTTGGGGCTCAGCTTTCCTTTCTTCCCAAATCAAAGTACCCCCTTCATGGGGGAGACCTTAAGAAATACTAGGTCGCCTTCCGCAAACTCCAGCTCTCTAGCCTTCTTGTCAGCATATATTTTTTGGCGACTCTGAGCCGGGGTGAAACCAATTTCCAACAATCTTTCCTCTATAATTTTTACCTTCTCCACTGCTTCCTCAACCAGATCAGGACTCACCATGAGTGATTCTCGCCCACCGGAGATCTACACCGCCGCCCGTACAAGGCCTCGAAAGGAGCCATGCCAATGCTACTATGATAGCTATTGTTGTAGACAAACTCAATCAACGGTAGGTGTTTCTCCCAACCGCCAGCCAGGTCCAGAACGCAGGCCCTCAGCATATCTTCCAAGGTTTGGATGGTTCTCTCTAACTGTCCGTCTGTCTACGGATGGAAAGCTGTGCTGAAGCGCACCTGAGTACCAAGGGTTCCTGGAAGGACTGCCAAAATCGGGTTGTGAACTGGGTACCTCGATCCGATATAATCATCACTAGGGTACCATGGTATGCCACAATCCTATCCAAGAATAGTCTGGCGTACTGCTCAGTAGAAAAGGTGGTCTGGATCGAAATGAAATGAGAGGTCTTTGTCAACCGATCTACCACCACCCAAATAGTGTCAAATCCGCCCATTGACTTAGGCAGCCCTGACACTAGATCCATAGTAATTTTTTCCCACTTCCACTCGAGAACTTCGAGGTTTTGTAGCAGCCCTACGGGCTTCAGGTGTTCGGCCTTTACTTGTTGGTAGACCAAACACTTGGATACGAACTTTGCTACCTCCCTTTTCATGCCCTTCCACCAGTAATGCTGCCTTAAGTCTCGGTACATTTTGGTGGCTCCCTGATGCATCGTATAAGTGGATCGATGCCTCAGCTCCAGAACCTGCCTGCGCACCTCTGCCATGTCAGGCACCACTATCCGGTCTCTGAACCTTAAGACACCCTCTGAGTCCAACCTGAAACCATTCTCTGCATCGCCTCTCTGCACTAAGTCCTTTGTCAGGTCATAAAAGGCGTCCTCCCCCTGCGCGGTACGCAACATATCCACTAGTGTGGATTGTACCCACAAATGCGCCACTAGGACACCCGACGCTGACACTAGTAGAACTGCTCCCCCATCCAAGCACAGTGCCAAATCTCGTGCTAGCGGCCTCCTCTCGACTGCCAAATGGGCCAGGCTGCCCATGGACTTCCTGCTCAGCGCGTCTACCACCACATTGGCCTTCCCGGGGTGATACAAGATGGTACAATCATAATCTTTCAGAAGTTCGAGCCATCTTCTTTACCTTAAATTGAGCTCTTTTTGGGTGAGCAAGTACTGGAGATTTTTGTGGTCAGTATAAATCTCACAAGCCTCACCGTACAAGTAGTTGCGCCATAGCTTCAAGGCAAACACTACCACCGCCAGTTCCAAATCATGTACTGGATAATTCTTTTCATGAACTTTCAACTGGCGAGACGTATAGGCGATCACTCTGCCATACTGCATCAGAACACAGCCCAGGCCAACTCGAGAGGCATCATAATATACCACAAATCCTCCTGAGCCTGAAGGTACGACTAGAATTGGTGCTGACGTCAAACATTCTTTGATCTTCAGGAAGCTCTCCTCACACTTTCCATCCTAATCAAATTTGACCTTCTTATGGGTTAACCGAGTCAGAGGAGCTGCAATCCTGGAGAAATTTTCTACAAACTTTCTGTAATACTCGGCTAACCCCAAGAAACTGCGTGCTTCACTCACACTGGTCGGCCGCTTCCAGTCCTTTACCGCCTCTATCTTGGTGGGATCCACACTGATTCCTTCCTTGGACACTATGTGACCTAGGAATCCCACACTTTCTAACCAAAACTCACACTTGGTGACTCTGGCATACAACAGATGTTTTCTAAGGGTTTCCATGACCTTCTTTAAATGCTCAGAGTGCTCCTCCTTGCTCTTGGAATACAGTAGGATGTCGTCAAAAAAAGACTATCACAAATCTGTCCAGGTATTCTTTGAACACTCTGTTCATAAGGTCCATAAAGGCCGCAGGTGCGTTAGTCAATCCAAACAACATCACCAAGAACTCATAATGGCCATAGCGAGTCCTGAAGGCAGTCTTGGGCACATCATAGTCTCGGATTCTCAACTGATGATATCCAGACCTCAAATCAATCTTCGAAAACCACTGTGCCCCCTGCAACTGGTCGAACAAATCATCGATTCTAGGCAGCGGGTAACGATTTTTGATTGTCACCTTATTGAGCTGTCTATAGTCGATGCAGATGCGCATGGACCCCGACCTTCTTCTTCACAAACAGGACCGGAGCACCCCACAGAGACACACATGGGCTAATGAAGCCCCAGTCCATCAACTCTTGCAACTGAGCCTTTATCTCCCGAAGTTCGACCGGCGCCATCCTATAGGGTGGAATGGAGATCGGTGCTACCCCGGGCTGTAATTCAATGCAGAATTCTATTTCTCTTCTAGGCGGCAATCCTAGTAATTCCTCAAGGAAGACATCGGATAATTCACAGATCACCGGAGTTCCTCTAACTTCCTGAGTCGTGCCCCCCTTTCCTCAACCACATATATGAAGGCCAAGAAAGATAGGCAACCGCCTATCAGCAATTTACAAGCCTTAAGGGCTGAAATGATGCCCATGGGCTCATCCTTCCCTTCTCACGGAAGGTGAATTGCGGCAACCCGGGCTTACTGAACATGATAGTCTTAGGCCTTTAGTTAACTGACGCAAAGTGCTCCGCCAGCCAATCCATGTCGAGGATGACATCAATTTCAAGCATAGGCAGAAGTGTCAATTCTGCCTTCAACACATGACCATGGATTAACACTTCACAGTCATGGAAGATTGACTCTGCTACTAATGAGTCGCCCGTAGGCGTTGACACCACATAGGGCACAACAAGCAAAGAAGGTTCCATAGGCAATCCAGCAACAAATTTGGTAGATACAAATGAGTGTGTGGCACTCGGATCAAACAGAACATAAGCAGAAGAAGAACTGACTGAAACAGTACCTGTCACCACTGCCTTTGATGCCTCTGCCCCATCGCGGTTCATGGCGAAAATCCTGGCAAACGGTCTCTCTGATTGGCTAGCCTACGGTCCCCTGCTCTGCATTTGACCTCTTTGAGCCACTGACCCTACTGACATAGGCGCCTTCCCATTTGATTGCTCAGATCTCTGGCCAACTTTGTCCGGACAGTCCTTCTTGAAGTGCCCGACCTGACCGTATTTAAAGCAGGCATCCGAGCGGCCAAAACAATCCCCCCAGTGCCTCCGGTTACAGCGACCACACTGTGGCATATCTGACTTCTGAGAAACACCCCCTGACCCTGCCGGCCTCACTGACCCAGACCCTGGGCCGCCATGGCCCCGGCTACCACCCTGCTCTCGGCTCTGCTGGTGGTCTGTAGTAGCTACAGTCCCCTCAGAGTGACCCGGTCAACCTCCAGACCCCTACGGCTGGAATTTCTTCTTGGCCGGTCCGAGGTTCCTCTCGAACGACACCAAAGCTTCCTCCTGAAGGGCTTTATCCACCACCCGGGCAAGAGTGGAATCGTCGGTGTAGTGGATGAGCCTGCCAATTTGAGGCCTCAAGCCCCCAACGAACCTCTTGACCCTGGCGGTCTCAGATGCCACTAGGGTGGAAGATATTTGGAAAGCCGACTAAATTCCATCTCATACTCTAACACTGACATGCTACCAGACTGGCGCAGCATCTCAAAGTCCCGTACCCGCTTGTCGCGAACACTCATTGACAAGTAATATTCTACCACAGCTGCCTTAAACTGTTCCTAGGTGGGAGGCGGCGCGCTTGCTGCCCTGCGAGTCCTCCAAGTGTGCAGCCAGACCTTTGCCCATCCTCTCATCTGTAGTTGTCACACCCCAACTCAGGGTCGTGTGACCGGCCAGGGTCTATGTCGTACCCTGAAGCCTACTACATACACTGACTAACGAGAAACCGAAACACATAAATAGAAAACAACAATGCAGCTTTATTTGAAATCTCAGAAAAGTTCACAATTTTTTTATAAAAAGGAAGTAGCTAACATCAAACACAAATGAAACAACTCGAGTTCAAGTTGAATACATGCTTTGAAAACCAACAACTCTCAGTGTAGAAAAAAAGAACAAATCTAGACATCTAGACTATGACTATCGGACGCCGCTACGAGATCGACGCCACTGCCTGCCCTCCAACTGCACCATGACTCCAAGCCTCAACTCACTAATCGGGCTCTGCAAAATAAAAAATAAACCGTGAGTCGACATGGGACTCAGTGAGCGGTTCTTCCGAACCTCCACATAATCCCCAATAAGCAGGCATAAATAAATAAGGTAGCATAATATAAAATCAGGGATATAATTTACTTTTGATATGACAACTGACCCCAAGGGTTGTCCTGCATAGACCATACATTCGTGAAACCCGCCATAACGACCTAACTAAGCCACTTGGCATCCGGCCTTTAGGGCCTACTCATGGTTTAGAGATTCGGCTATAACCAGCCCTACCATACAAGGTAGTAACATACTGGCCATTTGGGCCATACAGCACAAAAGTGAAATCAAGAAGTCTCTAGGTCGTCGACAAGGATGGTCTGCTAGTCTCCGGACACCGACTGGGGTAGGGATAGCTAGTCCCACCCAATTGGGGGCTGACACCTAGCGGGTCCGCTGGTGAAATCTCAAGACCCAATCACTGGTTGAGTCAAGCATTCGTCATTCCGACTACTCATGCATCTCGGCAGACCATCACAATCACATCACACAAGCAAGTGTCTAGAGTTTCCTTATATAAAATCTCGGTTGTCCACCTGTGCTCAGCCCTTTATCCCGGGCCTTACCATCCGTACACTATTACACTCTAATTATCCCATGAGAAAGTGTTCTATTTCACCTACATTCGAGTTTCCATAATTAACACGTACATAAAGTTTTCTACTAGTCGTCTAGTGCCATTTGCTACATTATACAAGCGTGGGCTACATGTCATAAGTGTAGATTGTCTAAGTATGCACGTGTCACAACCCTCAAGTGATAGGAAAGTTAATCTACCACTGCTACCATGAATAACCATAAGAATACAACAAGTAAGTAAGTAAATTCTGCATTTAATCGAAAAATTTCAGCAAGGTTACATTAGAGCTATCATGGCAATTCTCTACTAGAAATAGCAATTGATAAGAAAAAATCTTGAAAGTAATTACTACCTCTTAATGTCGCTAAGTGTAGGTATACATATATGCAATAGGGTGGTGGTTTCCTTAATTTGTGTCTTTCCTATTTCTCATCTCAATTCTACTTGTCGATCGAGGTGACCCTCGTTTTCTAATATTTCCAAATGTTTCTAAGTATGAAAGTTAATCCGCTCCGATCACCTTTCCCCCTACTTGGCTCGGCCGAACCTTGAGCAAGGCATGCCTTACTCGGCCGAACCTACAAGGGTAGGAGAAGGTGGTTGATCCTTTTTGTTTGATCACAGACTCTAGCATTTAAACTTATGAACTACCATAGATGAATCCTAGATCAAATTCCCTCCCCCTTATTGCTCGGCCAAGCCTTGAACAAGGTTCCCCTTGTTCGGCCGAACACTCAAGGCTCTAAGGAGAAGGGGTCGCGATCAACTATTACATTGATTGAATCACGAGTCTACATAAATTAAATTTGAACGATCTAGAGGGGTTTAGACCAATCGAGGGAATTGGGAAAAATTTTGGCATGACCTTTCCCCTTTTCCCTCAATTAGCCGGCATCTAGATTTAAGAAAAACAATGCGAAAACATTCATCGCATGATTACAACATGCAAGAGAAAACCACAACATCGGGAAGCCTTAGATCCACAAGATCTGACAAGAGAAAAACCCACGATTCACATTTCTAAGGGTCGGCCACCCGCCTACCCTAGTAAACTAGGATTGACCACTCACCTTGATCGGATTACGAGGAAGCCTCGATGAAGACGAGTTCCGATTCCTCGAGCGTCGACGCGAACTCGGCGTCGACAAGATCTCCCCTCTCTTCCTCTCTCTCTCCCTTTTCCCTCTTGCTCGGGCTGTGTGCGGCTCCAAGATGAGCCGCACGGCTCATGATGAGGGATTATATTCCCTCATCCACTAATGACTCAATTGCCCCTATTATAACTTAGCCTCTACTCGATTTGATCCGAGTCCGATTCGGGCTCCGATTCTATCCGCATGCATGAGTCGAACTCGACTTAAATGAGGCATCTAATGCATAAAAGGAAATAACCATTTAACCAATTTAAACTTCATACTTTCATAGGTCGAGTTATACCTTCTACTCGAGGTGATTCCGCGGCTCGACCCAACTAACCCCTGGTCCGGTGCGCTGCACCAAAATAGATTTTTATATTAGGAAAATTTTCGGGTCTTATAACCTTCCCCCTTAAGGGAAATACATCCTTGAATTTAGTTGGGTTACAAGGACTTACCGGCTCTTCGAATAAGGAAGGGTAGCGCTTCCTCTTGCCCGGAGTGGTGCTCCCACCGATCTTTTACCAAGGGAATCTCCTTGGACCTCAGCTTCCTGATTTGCCGGTTAAGTATCTCCACTGGCCTCTCCTCATACTAAACCGCCGTGTCCACCTCAATCGTAGTCGGCTTGATCACATGGGACTCATCCCTCACATACCTCCGGTGTAAGCGAAATGGCGATACTAGAGGGGGGGTGAATAGTGTGTTTACTCATTCAATTAGCCTAAATTCAATTTTAATCGTTTTCTTAATACGTTAGGCAATTTACAATTCGAATGATTAGATGCGGAAGCTATAAATGATAAAGCAATAAAAGCAATCAAGAAATCAATACAAACACAAGATCTATAGTGGTTCGGCCCCAATGCCTACTCCACTACCTAAGCACCCCTCTTAGGATTTCCAAACTAGTTTTACTAGATTAATTTACGTTTCCCTTACACACGAGGACTTTTCACCGAAGAGACGCATTCTCGACCTAAGGCACTTCCACACCCGGAAGTCACCACCTTCTTATCGAGAGTCCCCTTCCACCTCAACCCTAAGGGAGACCTAAACTAATCCTAGTAAACACTAAGTTTACACAAGTGGCTTTACTCCTTCTACACCAAGGATACCACTTCACCCAATTCAAGACCTAACAACCTAGGTCTTCTTACACGCTTAAATAAAAAATAGTCTAAAGAACAGTTAAAATTACAAGGGAAAAGAGCTTGAAGTAAAACAATATTATCTACTCTTTTCCAGGCCTTTGGAACCTCCAACTCGCCGAGTGGTGGAGCTTGAGTAAATTTCCGTGTTGAGGCAGCAGAGCTTGCACTTGAAGAATTTGGCGGAAGAACATAGCGCAATCACTAATCTTTTGGAAGGCTTAATTCTTCCTCTTAATGGCTCAATAAACTCTGTAAGAATGAAGGAAGAAGATTAAAAGAATCATATGATGGTATATGTATACCCTGCTAAAGAAACTGCTGCTCAACGAATAGAAAACTATCCGTTGCAGACTGCCGGCCGAATGGTCGGTCGATCGGTAATTCGACCGCTTCCTTTTTCCCTGTGGTCGGTCGACCCGTCGGTCGACCGCCTAGACACAAATTTTGCGATCTGCCATCCGGTCGACCCATCGGTCAACCGTCTTGATCTCGCATCTTCAGCAAACGCAGGTCGGTCGACCGCCAGGCTTACTACCCATTTTGGGCTTCGGTCGGTCGACCACCCGACGCAAAACTTGCGATTTTACTTTCGATCGACCCATCGGTCAATCGACGCAAGCTGCGTTTGCAGCTAGCCTCAGTTCGGTCGACCGATGGGTCGACCGCTAGGCTACTGCCCATTTTTTACCCTCGGTCGGTCGATCGACCGGTCGACCGAACTTAGGCTGAAGTTTATTTCTTTAGCCTATTTCTTCCGCGCTTCGTTTTCGGGTTCCGACTTTCAACGAGCATCAATATGGAGAGCTTTCATGTGATCTTTGAGCCCGTCCAATGCGTCTTTGGTGCACGCGTCGCTCTTCGAGAAGTTTCCTCGATGAACCATAGTGTGATGATCAATGTCCTTTCGATTTTTTATTTCTCCGATTTTTCCGATCGAGGACATCGAACGCTAATTGATATGGAACCTGAAAGATATTCTCAATGAAATCATTAGTCTCATGTTTGTTATCATCAAAACCATCAAAACCGAGTTAAGGCTAAGGGTGAAAACCTAAAGCCAACAATCTCTCCCTTTTTGATGATGACAAACATCCTTAAGAAAATATATACAATAAAGCATAAGGATATCAACTTAGGGACTTCTCCCCCTATCAACATGCATATTTATATAATTAAACTCCCCCTATCTATATGCATGGATTTCCAATATTTTTCTCCCCTTTACCTATACTTTTCTCCCCATTTTAACTATACATTTCTCCCCCTTTTGACTACACATTTCTCCCCATTTTGACATCAATTAAAAAGGGCAAGAAAGGTCAATCTAATCAAAGGGATGAAAACACAATTATTTTTTAGTTGAGACTCTAAGGAGTATTTTTCATGAAATATGAAAATCTCAACCAAAGGGATGAAAAACAAGTAATTTGATATGAAACAAAGACATACATGATAACAGAATGATAGATACAATTCAACACTCAATCATGTATGCACTCAAGTATGAATGTATTCATATCTTTTTCATGACATTTTTAGATTTCATTCAAACTTTCAAAATACCAAGATATGGTCATTTAACTCATGTATTAAGTTTGAAATGAAACTAATGTCATTTGATCTAAATATGAACTTAGCACATTTTCATTTGACATAAGCATGAGATAATGTAAGTCTATGAATCAAGTTTGGGCTTAAGATGAAATTTTTAATTCACTTTGTTGACTTAGGTCAACCTATACTTAAAGTTTTCAAAAATCAAACTTTTGAGTTTATACAAAGTGATATTTTTGACAAAAATTTTGAAACCAATTTGTTTGGACCAAATTTTTTGATACCAATTATTGAATGGTCATTTGAGATGCATGTATCAAGTTTGAACTCAAAATGAATTTTCTAGGTTTATTTTTCATCCTACATTGTTTTCAAACAAACAAATTGATCCTAGCTATCATCCAAAATATCAAAATCATTCCTAGAAATGATTTTACTCATGAAATTGTGTGAATGATATTAGAAATGGAATCCAAATGGTGTACATGAGTTTTTATATGAAGTTTTCGAAGAAAAATCAAAGTATCGGAAAGATTGATATTTCATATAAGGATACTTTGTGTTTTCGAAATCCAACTTCAAAATTCCATTATAAATCCGATTCTTGATGAAACTTTTTGAAATTTTTACTGATAAAATTAGATTTTTCAGTGAATGTGTAGTTTCAAGAATCATCTAAAAATCTTTTTCTATATTTTTCTAGAAATAACTGAAATTGGTGATACCAATTGTTGAACAAATGACAATTTTTGTAATTTTCAGTTATTCTTACAACTTGTTCAATTTTCATTCAAACTTTCATGACACCATAATTTGATCATGTAAAGAGTATATGTCAAGTTTCAAATGAAAATTATGTCCTTAAGTGAAGATATCAACCTAGCATGGTTTCATTCAAAACTGAACTAGTTTTTATGAAATTTGCTAAGCTTCAATTTTAACATTTATTCATGATTTTTCAAAATTAAATCTATGGATACCTAACATGAGTAAATCTAAACATGTTCCACAAATATGGATTAAAAATGAGACCTTTAAGTCAATTTGTTGAGTTGGGTCAACAAGGTTCAAAAGAGATAATCATGAATTAAACTCTATTGTCATTTTATCCATATCCATATTCATATGAATTTTTCACTCTAAGTGCTTGGAAACATGTCATACCTATTCCTAAACATGTTTATGAAGTTTTGGACTTAAAATCAAGTGTTCAAGTCAATTTGTTGACTTGGGTCAAACCTTCTCAAACTTAAGTCCTCTAAAGTGAGATACCAGTTGTATTTGTTCATCTAGACATGAATTTTTAAGTTTAAATATCTAGACTCATATGATATGTGTATCTAAACATGTTTATTATTTTTAACTTTAAAATGAAGTCTCTAAAGAAGAATTTTAACCTAGTTCAATTTCATAAATATCAAGATATGATGAAATGAGCTAAGTTATCATAATTTTGTCTACTCATGAAACTTCAAGTATTTATCATGCAACATCAATCATGAGCATAGAGATATCATTTAAGCATGAAAATTCAATTATTTTACTAATATTTTTGCAAAAATTAAAATCATACTTTTTTCTTGAAAATTTACCCAACTTTTCATATCATTTTTCATTTTCTTCTAGATAGCATAGCTTACCAATTCTTAACTTGCAAGTAGACTTCATTAGTATCATAATAAAATAATATGTCAACTTAGCAAACTAACTTACTACATAGCAAGGTTCAATGCAATGTTCCATTTAAAAGCCTTAACCTATGCTAGATAGTTAAGATTCATTTTTAGAAAAGTTTTCATGATATCCAAATGAATCTAAGAGATCTTAAACTATGAAATATTTAAAGTGTAAGATCTCTAAACATGTTTAACTAGTTTGGACTTAAAAGAATATCTCTAATAATAGATATTTACTTAGAGCAGGTTTCATTCAAAGAAATTTGCCTAAGTACTAAGATTGTACTTACTCATGAGAATTCAAAGGTTTCACATGTAATTCTAATAATGAGTATAGAGACACCAATCAACCATGAAAATTGAGGTATTAGACTAGAAATATGCAATAACCAAAAACATACCTCATCCATGAATTTAGCCAAACTTATCTTTTTCTTCCTAGTTAGCCTTCCTAAAATACTTATAACTTGCAAGTAAGTTACACTAATATTTTTAAAGAAAATATAGCTACTTAGGAAGCTAACCAAACTAAGAAGCAAAGAGAAGCATCAAAATATCATTATAAAGGCTCACTTTGCTAAATAGTTCTAAATTCGTTTCAAAATGAAATAGAAGGATATCAAAACGAATTTTAAGAGATCACAAGAGTAATAAATGAAAAATATGATCTCCAACCCTTCGTATTGGTTGAAAATCGAAAGCCACAATGTGCCTACGATTTAGAACCGCAAGGTCGCTTAGACCCATTACAGGCCACTGGGGTCTCCGAAGAGACCGAAAAATCAAAATCAAAAATATTTTCAAAAGAACTCTTTTGCAAGAGCGGGGAAAACAACTCAATCTTAAACATGGTATCATAATCTTCAACTAAGATTAAGCAATGCAAGTTAGAAGATGACACCGAAATAGTTTTAATGCCAACTTTACCTAAGGCATCAAGGTAGCTTGAAGTTGCAACCAAGGAAGGATTCATCATTCAAGTCCATGCTCAACTCCAATACACCACTTCTTTCTACCCTTGTGTGGTAGCTCCCCCTACAAGAGAAGATGAGACCTTTGGTACCCAAATAGATTTGGGTTCTTGGAGGTTAATGGGCTTAGGTACCCAAAGTGTCTTAACAACACAATGGTTCACTTTGAAAACACAATCATATATGGCATGCCCATAAATACCATAACAAAAACAATGTTCATTAAATTTCTTTTTGTTTTTGCTATGGATATGAGGTTTAAAGTTAGAATGCTTAACATGTGAAATATTATGAGCATGAGCATTCTTGTTTGGAGATTTCCTAAAGGAGACATTTTGATTTTTAGGACTCCTAAGAGATGAAGCATTTGATAAGTTACTAGTATTCTTACTCAAGAAAATAACTTCATTTTTTAAGTCATTGATGGATTTGTGTAAAGCTTGAATTTGAGATTTCAACAAGCAATTTTCATTTTTCAAGATATCATGCTCAAATTTGAAATCACTTATACAATCCTTACCATTGAGATTCACATTATTTTTTGTGTTTTCATTCTCATTTCTAATTTTTGAAATCTTAGTTAATAACTCATCATTCTCAATTTCTAATTCTTCATTTTTATGTTTCAAATCCTTAATCTCAAGTTTCATATCATCATGGCAAGAATTAATAGAACTAGATTTCATTTTCTCATTTTCTAATTTGCATTCATGCAATTGAGAACTAAGATTTAATTTTTCTTTCTTCAATTTCTTATTTTCCTTGTTCTTTTTTACAAGGATGGCATACATTTTCTTGCTTTCATCTAGTAGTTCTTCATAAGACATGTCAAGGGATTTAGAGCTACTAGAATCACTATCATTAATATTTTGAACATGACTAGAAGATGGAGAATATACCTCATCTCGAAGACCCATGAGGCAAACGTTTGATGTAGCTTCATCGTCATGTCTAGAAGAGGCTTCACTTGTTTGCGATGTGGATGAGGAAGCACACTTCTTTTGGATTTCTTCTTCAAGAGTGGACAATTCTTCTTCTTGTGTCCCTTCTCTTGGCAAAGAAAGCACCTAAGTTTTCTTTTCCGATTCTTGCTTGTGCTTCTTTGGCTAGAAGTGCTTTGGGCATCAAAAACTTCATTAGGACTAGAGGTATGACAATTGTCATCACCTCCTTCATTGAAAGTAGTAAGCTCCTCAATTTTTGCATAATCGTAAAGCATTTTTAAACAAGCCCAAATATCGAATGCGGATGAACAATGCATGACCTTTTCAAGTATTTCATTTGAAAATGAGCAATATAGGAGATGCGTTGTTTTAGCATTCAATTCAAATAATCTAATTTGTTCTTGAGTCCAATCATTTAAGTCAATGGTGGGCTCAACATACTCATTCTTTAGCATGCACAATAAATCTAAACTTTGTGTTTTAAGAAAGGTATACATCCTACTCTTCCAAACACAAAAGTTTTCTTCATCAAACCTAGATAGTGCACATGCTATACTCTCTAGTGCCATTTTTTTTTCGGATCGAGGCTAGATGTAGAGGAGACGGTGAAATCTCAATCTACGACCCGCTCTGATACCAAATGTAAGCGAAATGGTGACACTAGAGGGGGGGTGAATAGTGTGTTTACTAATTCGATTAGCCAAATCCAATTTTAATCATTTTCTTAACACGTTGGGCAATTTACAATTCGAATGATTAGATGCGGAAGCTATAAATGATAAAGCAATAAAAGCAATCAAGAAATCAATGCAAACACAATATTTATAGTGGTTCGGCCCCAATTCCTACTCCACTACCTAAGCACCCCGCTTAGGATTTCCAAACTAGTTTTACTAGATTAATTTACGTTTCCCTTACACACGAGGACTTTTCACCGAAGAGACACACTCTTGACCTAAGACACTTCCACACCCGGAAGTCATCGTCTTCTTATCGAGAGTCCTCTTCCACCTCAACACTAAGGGACACCTAAACTAATCCTAGTAAACACTAAGTTTACACAAGTGGCTTTACTCTTTCTACACCAAGGATACCACTTCACCCAATTCAAGACCTAACAACCTAGGTCTTCTTACACGCTTAAATCAAAAATAGTTTAAAGAACAGTTAAAATTACAAGGGAAAAGAGATTGAAGTAAAACAATATTATCTACTCTTTTCCAGGCCTTTGGAACCTCCAACTCGCCGAGTGGTGGAGCTTGAGTAAATTTCCGAGTTGAGGAAGCAGAGCTTGCGCTTGAAGAATTTGGCGGAAGAACAGAGCGCAATCACTAATCTTTTGGAAGGCCTAATTCTTCCTCTTAATGACTCAATAAACTCTGTAAGAATGAACAAAGAAGATTAAAAGAATCATATGAGGGTATATTTATACCCTGCAGAAGAAATGGCTGCTCAACGAATAGAAAACTATCCGTTGTAGACCGTCGGTCGAATGGTTGGTCGAATGGTCGGTCGACCGATCATTCGATCGTTTCCTTTTTCCTTGTGGTCGGTCGACCGATGGGTCGATCACCCAAACGCAAATTTCACGATCCACCATCCAGTCGACCCGTTGGTCGACCGACTGGTTGACCGCCAGGCTTACTGCCCATTTTGGGCTTCGGTCGATCGACCACCCGACGCAAAACTTGCGATTTTACTTTCAGTAGAACCATCGGTCAACCGACGCAAGCTGCGTCTGTAGCTAGCCTCAGTCCGGTCGATCGATGGGTCGACCACTAGGCTACTGCTCATTTCTTACCCTCGGTCAGTTGACCGACTGGTCAATCGAACCTAGGCTGAAGTTTATTTCTTCAGCCTATTTCTTTCGCGCTTCATTTCCGGGTTTTGGCTTTCAACGAGCATCAATATGGTTAGCTTCATCTGATCTTTGAGCCCGTCCAATGCGTCTTTGTTGCACGCGTCGCTCTTCGAGAAGTTTTCGCGACGAACCGAAGCACGATGATCAATGTCCTTTCGATTTCTGAATTTTTTGATCAAGGACATCGAACGCTAATTGATATGGAACCTGAAAGATATTCTCAATGAAATCATTAGTCCCATGTTTGTTATCATCAAAACCATCAAAACCGAGATTAAGGCTAAGGTTGAAAACCTAAAGCCAACATTCGGAGCATTGACACATGGAAAACTGGGTGAACTCTGCTCAGACTAGGAGGCAAAGCCAGTTCATAAGCCACCGCACCTCTTCGCTTAGAATGGGGAAATGCCCAATAAATCTACGGCTCAACTTTCATTTCTTCCCAAATCGGAGCACCCCTTTCAAAGGAGAAACTTTTAGGAATACCAAGTCACCCTCAGTGAACTCCAACTCTCTGGCTTTCTTATCGGCATACATTTTCTAGCGACTCTGAGCCGCCAACAATCTTTCCTTTATCCTCAAGCAACTTCGATCAACCACCTTCATCTCACCCTTGTGTGGTACCTCCCCCTACAATAGAACATGAAATTTTTGGTACTCAAATGGCTTTGGGTCCTTGGGGGTTAGTTAGCCTAGGTATCCAAAGTGTCTTAGCAACACTTGGATTCTTTTTAAAGGCACAATCATGTATTGCGTGGCCATAAACACCACAACAAAAACAATTTCCATGAAACTTTTTCTTTTCATTTTTAGCATGGACATGAATTTTAATTTTAGAATGCTTATCATGTGAAACATGATGAGTATGAGCATTCTTAAAGATATCATTCCTCTTTTTATGATCATGAGGTTTAAGAGTGGAATGCATGGCATGAGAGGCATGATGAGCATGAGCATTCTTAGATAAAATAATTTTCTTTTGAATATGAGGTTTAATGGTAGAATGCTTAGCATGGGATTTAACATTAGCATGAGCATTCTTTTTACTAGAATTCTTAAATGAAGAATTACTAGATACATTACTAACCTTCTTATTTAGAAAAATAACCTCATTTTTCAAATCAATCAATGAGTTGTGTAAAGCATGCATTTGTGATTTCAACATATAATTTTCCTTTTTGATTTTGAGTTTTCATTTTTCAAAGTCTCATTCTCAATTTTGAAATCATTCTTTAATTTTTCATTTTCATTTTTCAAATCCTTAGTGTCAATACTTAAAGTATCATTGCATGGATTGTTGACACTAATTCTTAGCTTCTCATTTTCTAATTTTGCATCGTGTAATTGAGAGCTAAGATTTGAGTTTTTTTTTTTCAAATTTTTGTTTTCTTTATCTTTCTTAACAAGCAAGGCATACATGATTTTATACTCATCCATCAATTCATCAAAATCATGAGAGCTAGATGAGTTAATACTATTATTGTTATTAACATGACTAGAAGAGGTGGAGTGTACCTCATTGTCATCATTCATGAGGCATTCTTTTGATATGGATTCATAGTCATGAAGGGAGGATGCTTCATTTGAGTAGGATGATGTGGAAGCATTTGACCTCATTTTTGCCTTGATCTTCATGATAGGGCAATTCTTCGTAACATGCCCTTTCTCTTTGCATGCATGACACACTACCTTCCTTTTTTGGCTCTTTGTACTTCTATGGCTAGAAACACTAAAAGCTTCAAGAACTTCATTAGATATAGGAGTATGACAATTGTCACAATCTCCTTCATTTAGAGTAACAAGTTCTTCACTTTTAGCATAATCATAAAGCATATTCAAAGTACTCCAAATATCATATGCCGAAGTACAATACATGATTTTTTCAAATATATTATTTTCCAAAGAACAATATACGCAATTTTTAGCTTTGGCATTTAACTCAAACATGCTAATTTGTTCTTGGGTCCATGCATCCATATTTTTCTTAGGTTCAATATATTAGATTAATTTTACCATGTTGTAGACACCTAAACCTTGAGTCTTTAGAAATGTGTACATCCTAGATTTCCATAGACCAAAGTTTAATTCATCGAACCTAGGAGGTCTAGACGCTATCGGCTCTAGAGCCATTTCTAGATCGAGACGAATTGTAGAAGGGATGGTGAAATCACAATCTACGACCCGCTCTGATACCAATTGTTGGACGAAATGGCACACTAGAGGGGGGGTGAATAGTGTGTTTACTATACGATTTGCCTAAATTCGATTTTAATCGATTACTTAACTCGTTTAGGCGAATTATAATTATGCGATGCAGAAGAAAGATAAATGATAAAGCAATTAAGCACAACAAATGAAATCAATGCTAACACAATAATTTTATAGTGGTTCGGCCCCAATGCCTACTCCACCACCTAAGCACCCCACTTAGGATTTCCAAACTACTTTTACTAGATTAATTTATGTTTCCCTTACACACGAGGACTTTTCACCGAAGAGACGCACTCTCGACCTAAGTCACTTCCACACCCGGAAGTCTCCAACTTCTTATCGAGAGTCCTCTTCCACCTCAACCTAAGGGACAACAAAACTAATCCTAGTAAACACTAAGTTTACACAAGTGGCTTTACTCTTATACCAAGATACCACTTCTACACACAAGACCAAAACACCTGGTCTTCTACCCACACAAATAAATTAAACGTTCAATAATAGATAAAATTACAATTGAAAAAGAGCTTAAAATGAAACCAAGAAGTCGTGCTCTTTTCCAAGCCTTGAAGCCTTCAACTCTTCAGGAGGTAGAACTCGAATCAATCCCGAGTTGAGGCAGCAGAGCTTGCGCTTGAAGAATTTGGCGGAAGAACAGAGCGAAACACTTATCCTTTTTAGAAGGCTTAACTCTTCCTCTTAATGGCTCAATAATCTCTGTAAGAATGAGGAAGAAGTATTAAAAGAATCATGTGAGGGTATATTTATACCCTGGTGAAGAAACGATAGCTCAACGGATAGTATTCTACCCGTTGTAGACTACCGGTCGAAGCGCCGGTCGAAGCATCTGTCGATCGATCGTTCGACCGCTTCTGTTTACCCTATGGTCGGTCGATCGACGCGATCTCGCATCGCGGCATTCAGTAGGTTGTTTGACCGATTGGTCGATCGCTAGCTTCGGGTAGATTCTGTCGTGATTCGGTCGATGGCCCGCTCGTCCGCCTGACGCAAGAATCTTGTGTTTTCTTTCTTCGATCGACCGATGCAAGCTGCGTTTGCAGGTAGCCTCAGGCCAATCGACCGATCGGTCGACCGTCAAGGCTACTGCCCCTTTTTACCTACAGTCGATCGACCACCCGATCGACCGAACCTTGGCTAAGATTGTTTCCTTCAGCCTTTTTCTTCCGCGCTTCATTTCCGGGTTCCGGTATTCAATGAGCATTATCTTGGAGAGCTTTTGACTTGATCTTTGGACTCATCCAAGCGACTTGGGTGCACTCATCGATCTTCAAGAAACTTTCGCGATGGACCCGAGCGAGACGATCAAAGTCCTTCCGATTTCGCGATTTCTCTAATTTATCCGATCGAGGACATCGAACGCTAGTCGATATGGAACCTGAAAGATATTCTCAATGAAATCATTAGTTCCTTGTTTGTTATCATCAAAACCATCAAGATCAATATTAAGGCTAAGGTTGAAAACCTAAAGCCAACACGGCCAAACCAAGAAAATTGCGGATCTCAGTCATGTTGGTTGGCCGCCTCCAGTTCTGGACCGCCTCCACCTTTGCAGGGTCTACCCTTATCCCTTCCTTGGACACCACATGACCCAGGAACCCTACACTTCCCAACCAGAATTCACACTTGGAGAACTTAGCAAACAACTGGTCCTCTCTGAGGGTTTCCAAGACCATCCTCAAGTGCTCAGAGTGCTCCTCCTCACTCTTGGAGTATACCAAGATGTTGTCAATGAAGACGATCATAAAACTGTCCAAGTACTCCTTGAATACCCTGTTCATCAGGTCCACGAAAGCAGCAGGTGCATTGGTCAGACCAAAAGACATCATTAGGAACTCGTAGTGGCCATAGCGAGTCCTAAAGGCAGTCTTAGGCACATCGCAGTCTCGGATTCTCAGCTGATGGTATCCGAATCTTAAGTCTATCTTCGAAAACCATCGTGTCCCCTGTAGTTGGTCAAACAAATCATCTATCATCGGCAGTGGATAACGATTCTTGACTGTCAATTTGTTCAGCTACCTGTAGTCGATGCACATGCGCATCGACCCATCCTTCTTCTTCACGAAGAGTACCGGGACACTCGGTCGGATGAAGCCCAGGTCCAGCATCTCTTGAAGTTGCACTTTTAGCTCCCTGAGTTCGGTCGGCACCATCATATAGGGTGGGATGGAGATCGGTTTTATCCTGGGCTGCAAATCAATGCAGAAATCCACTTTCCTCCTAGGCAGCAATCCTAGCAACTCCTCAGGAAATACATCGGAGAACTCACAGACTACCTGAGTACCACTGATATCCCCTACCGCATCTCCCTTTTTCTCTGCCAAAGATACGAAGGCCAGAAAGGACTGGCAGCCCCCCTGAAGTAGTTTACGAGCTTTAAGGGTTGAGATGACCCTTATCGGCTCGCTTCTTCCCTCCCTTGCAAGGTGAAATGCGGTAACCCGGGCTTGCTGAACATGACTGTCTTAGCCCTATAATCCAGCAACGCAAAGTGCTCCGCTAGCCAATTCATGCCGAGAATGACATCGAGTTCATGCGTGGGCAAGAGTGTCAGATCTGCCCTCAATGCATGGCCGCAAATGAGCACTTCGCAGCCTTGAAAAATTGATTTGGCTAAGATTGCCTTGCCCGTAGGCGTTGATACTAGAAATGACCTGTCGAGCAAGGAAGGTGCCATAGGTAACTCAGCAGTAAATTTGGTAGATACAAACGAGTGTGTGGCACCCAGATCAAACAAAACATATGCAGTAGATGAACATACTAAAATAGTACCTGTTACCACTGCCTTAGACGCCTCTGCCCCACCACGGTTCATAGCAAATACCCTGGCAGATGGTCTCTCTGAATGACTAGCCTGCGGCCCCTTGTTCAGCATCTGACCTCTCTGAGCCACTAACCCCACTGACATAGGCGCCTTTCCCTTAGACTACTCGAACTTCTAGCCAACTCTCTCCGGACAGTCCTTCTTGAAGTGCCCGACTCGATCACACCAATAACAAGCATCCGTGCAGCCAAGGTAGGCCCCCCCAGTGCCTCCGACCGCAGCTGCCACATTGCGGCACCTCAGCTCTTTGAGAAACACCTCCTGACACTGCTGGCCTACCTGATCCAGACCTTGGGCCCCCACGCCCCAGTTACCATTCTGTCCTCGGCTCTGCTGGTGGTCTGCAGCGGTCACTGCCCCCTCTGAATGCCACGGTCGACTCCCAGATCCTTGCGGCCGAAATTTCTTCTTGGCCGACCCGTCATTCCTCTCGAACGACACCAATGCTTCCTTCCGAATGGCTTCATCCACTACCTGGGCAAGAGTGGAATCCTCAGTATAGTGGATGAGCCTGCTGATTTGAGGCCTTAGGCCTCCAACGAACCTCTTGACCCTAGCGGTCTCAGATGCCACTAGGGTCGAATGATATTTGGAAAAACGATTGAACTCCATCTCATATTCTGACACCGACTGCCTCCAGCCTGACGCAACATCTCAAAGTCTCGGGCTCGCTTGTCGCGAACACTCATTGGTAAGTACTGCTCCTCCACAGCCACCCTGAATTCCTTCCAAGTGGAAGGCGGCGCGCACCTACTGCCTTGCAAGCCCTCCAAGTGTGTAGCCAGACCTTTGCTGGTCCCCTCATCTGAAGTCCGACCATATGAGCCGCTGCCTCCGATGAGCACCCCAGTTCCATGCATAGTTCATAACAATCCCCCATAAACTCAGTCACTTCCACCTGCCGATCTGTTATGGTGAATTCTGGTGGCTTCAACGTGATGAAGTTTGCATAGGTTGGGGCTCCCGGAGCCCTGACCACTGGTGTTATAGCCTCGACCACCTCTAGTACCATCGGAACTACGGGTACTGGTTGCGACGGCGGCGGCTGCTGCTGCTGCTACATCTGTTGCCTCAGTTCTTGCTCCCTAAGGAGCGCCTCTGTTAGCTGAGCTACCTGAGCCTGCAATCGAGCCATTGCAGACTCTTGCCCTGACCCTCGGACTGCTCCCTGTCTCTGCCCCGGGCCCGGCCTCGTCCCCGGCCTCGACGTTATGTCGAGTTACTGTCGCTGCCGCTCAATGCAACATTAGGAGCCTCCATTACACTATCATAGAAAATAACAATTTTTTGTTACATAAAAAAAGTTTTAACAGAAGCTTTTAAAATTTACTAATCTCATGGTGCGCTGAGTGCAGTCGTGGTTGCCAAATCTCGTAGCATAACTATACCGGTTGTCGACACGCTAGCATATGTCTCATACGGTACCCAACTCCTAGTCATAGTCAAGACCTAACCAAAAGCTCTAATACCAACTTTGTCACACCCTAACTCAGGATCGTGTGACCGGTCAGGGTCTATGTCCTACCCTGAAGCCTACTACCTACACTAACTATCGAGAAATCGGCCGAACACATAAATAGAAAACAATAATGCAGTTTTATTTGAAATCTCAGAAAAGTTCATAATTTTTTTGTAAAAAGGAAGTAGCAAACATCAAACGCAAATGAAACAACTCGAGTTCAAGTTGAATACATGCTTTGAAAACCAACAACTCTCAGTGTAGAAAAAAAGAACAAATCTAGACATCTAGACTATGACTATCGGATGCCGCTACGAGATCGACGCCACTGCCTGCCCTCCAGCTGCACCATGACTCCAAGTCTCAACTCATTGATCGGACTCTGCAAAATAAAAAATAAATCGTGAGTCCACATGGGACTCAGTGAGCGATTCTTCTGAACCTCCACATAATCCCCAATAAGCAGGCATAAATAAATAAGGCAGCATAATATAAAATCAGGGATATAATTTACTTCTGATATGACAACTGACCCCAAGGGTCGTCCTGCATAGACCATACATTCGTGAAACCCGTCATAACGGCCTAACTAAGCCACTTGGCATCCGGCCCTTAGGGCCTACTCATGGTTTAGAGATTCGGTTATAATCAGCCCTACCATACAAGGTAGTAACATACTGGCTGTTTGGGCCACATAGCACAAAAGTGAAATCAAGAAGTCTCCGAGCCGTCGACTAGGATTGTCTGCTAGTCTTCAAACACTGACTGTGGTAGGGATAGCTAGTCTCACCTAACTGGGGTCTGACACTTAGCGGGCCCGCTGGTGAAATCTCAAGACCCAATCACTGGCCGAGTCAAGCATTCGTCATTCCGACTACTCATGCATCTCGGTAGACCATCACTGGTGCCATAATTGCGAGTCTCAACTTGCGTTTGGGGATCAGCACCAGTTACCTCAGCTGAAGGTCATCGCTTCTATGTGATCTTTGTCGATCATTTCACTAAGTATATGTGGTTGTTCCCTATTTGCAAAAAATCAGATGTTTCAAATGTTTTTTGTCATTTAAAAATTTAGTTGAAAAGTTCTTCAGTGTGCCAATCATATCTATGTATTCGGATGGTGGTGGAGAGTACATAGGACTCCCCAAATTTCTTTCTAATCTGGGCATTCAACATCTATTATCCTCTCCTCATACTCCGCAACGAGTTGCTACAGCTGAACGTCGTCATCGGCATGTATTGGAGATTGCATTAACTATAATGCATGAGTGAGTGCATGAGAAATTGTTGTCGTGACTTACACGTTGAGAAGACGACAAGCCAACCGACGTGTCGCTATTTGTTGCGTTAATAGTTTTCACCAAGCTTGAAAGCCCGGAAATTAATGCATCAGGCTGTATGCCATGCAGGTAATAATAATTAATGCCTATTTAATTTTACATGATTAAGCAGTTTTTTTATTTGTTGTAATTAAGCTGTTATTTTGATGATTAAACTTTAAAGGATAGAAATGATCGAGTAATAATTATAAGTACTGTAATTAGTAATTGAAGTAATGCAACTGTTAAGGGTAGAAGACTGCAATACTGCATCGGAGTTTCCTATAAAAATAAGTAAATAACAAAATAAAAAGGGAAAGAAGAAAGGATAGATTCTCTTTTTAAGAAAAGAAAAATGCTACTCTTTTATTAGAACATGATAAAATACGCAATTCGCGTTCAATTATAAATGGTACTTTTTAATAATATATGATTAGTTGTTTATTTCAAAAAGTACAGGATTTTCTCAGCTAAATATGAAAATAATGTACGATGTCAATGTCGGAGTTGGGGCCGGAGGACTCGGGGCGTAACATCGTGGAGATAATCTTCAAGTCCAGCTGGCAGAAGAAAGACCACCTTATCTGCAAGATCGAGTGCATCCTCAAGGTCCACAACGCCCCCCCCCCCGTACAGTAGCCCGCTTCGAGGACTACCGCGCCGCCGTCAAGTCCCGCGCCCTACCACACCTTTCTGTCTCCGCCAGCAAGCGCGTCCGCCGCCACCATCACCCCTCCCACTGCGCCGCTTACGGCAACGAGCTTCTCCGCTTCCACTGCACCTCCGTCTCCTGCCCCCTCGGCGCCGGTGGCGCCACCTCCCTCTGCACCAGCGCCACCAACCCCTGCGGCGTCTGCACTGTCATCCGCCACGGCTTCCCGCGGGGCCAACATCCGAACGGTGTGGGCACCACTGCCAGCAGCTCCCGAGCGCACGACAACTGCGAGCCGTTGACCGCAGAGGACGGCAGTGACGGGGAGAGGAGGGCGATGCTGGTTTGCCGGGTTATCACAGGGCGAGTCCACAGGGCCGGCTCATCCATAAGCCAATAAGGCCATTGCCTTAGCCCCACGTGGATGAGCAATTCCTGCTTATAATTTGATGCATGAGGATTAAATTATGTAATTTGATGCATGCATGAGATTAAATGTTAAAGATTATTGCAAATAAATAAGTGTAGTTGGTGGTTTTGATGAGTGTGATATTATATGGTTTGATTAATTAATTAATTTGAGGTTTAATTATTATTTGTGTTCTTGGGCTATTTTATTATTTATTAATTATTTTCGATAGTGAGTTTGTGTGCATAATCAATTAATTTCTATTTGATAAAATTAAATAAGCTCAATTTAACCTTCTTATTTTGTAAAAAAAAAATCTTCTTATTAGTTCATAATTATTATCTGTTACGCCACCCAACGATTTCGACCCAATACACTCGTCGGTTTCCTGCCAGAAAAAAAGACAACGATCAGAAACAAACAGTGATTCTCCGAGTATATATATATATATATAACTCATGCGTCGATTTCTGGATCCACCCACAATGGCCGGATGAGCGTGAGGGCATCCTAATGAAGGAGGTGAGTCCCGATAGCTCGACGGATGGAAGGTGACATGGCGAGGTGGGTTGTGGTTCAGGTAGCGACGACAGGTGTGCGAGTTCAAGTCATGGTGCACTAGAGATCCGTGGGAAATTAAGCCACATCATATCTCATCCTCGCCTTGCGTCATGATTTGTTCCACAATGGACCGACGTCTGTGTTACGCTTAACCGCGAAGTAACGACTAGGTAAGCCGTCAGGCTACGTGCCCGTTGTCCATAGGTTGATTTGATAAATCCTAATTAAGTGAGTGGAAAGCCAAGCGTGGTGTCGTCTTTTCACGTAGATTAATTTCACACATACCGAATTGTAAGTGAGGTTTTTGTATCCTAGCTATCAAATCCTTGTTTTACTGCATACATTCACGATAAATAAATTGATACAACACGTACTGAATCGCATCCTTTGGCAATAAATTTGATATGTTGTATGAGAGATCTGATCAAGACTGAGCTTTATGTAGGTTGTTGAGTATGCCAATGAGGAACTTGTTGTTTGACTCTATTATGATATGCTTTGATGCCAATGAAGATTGTCATTGTCTCACCCGACCTAAAGACGCATGACCTCTTCTTTTCGGGAAGATGTCGTCCCGCGGGTCCCGAGTAGGTTATTAATATTTGTTTAATATTATATATATATATACATAATCAAGTAATCGGGTCGAGTCCCGGGTCATTCGATTCCAAATACTAAAACCCGAGACCCGGTCTGATTATGATCGGGTTTGAATAAATTGAACTCAAATCGACCCGATTACCAAACCTGACCCGGCCCAATTGGTTTGGGCCGGGTCGACCCAATGAACACCCCTAGCTAGAAGGTTGTCAAGAACACCAAAGGTATTTATTTTCCTTTTGGATCTATTTCATATATTTTAATTAATTAAAACATAATATTTATGCATACATTAGAACTGTTGAATTATGTTTATGCGATCCTTAAAAAATTCAAATAAATATTGATGTTACTATTCTTAATATTAAAACATTATTTATGCATGCATGCATTAGAATTCTTGGATTGTGTTTATGCAATCATTAAAAAAAACTCTAATAAATGTTGACGTTATTATTCTCAATTTAACATGAAGGTTTATTAATATGTTACTTATTGTGCTTGATTAATTGTTATCTCATAAAAGTTACATTACTATTTTAGTTGAAAATGATGCATTCTTAATTTGCAAATATAATATAATTAATGATAGGTTGTTTCTCTTTTTCCCTTGACTTATCAATTACTCTTTTCTCAACATATATTTCTCATAGGACAAAGCTGACATAATAGTTAATGTCTATATAAATGATAATAATTTCAGCCAAAATATTAATTAATTAACTATATAAATAGGTAGATTAGTTAATACCTCCCTGAGAAATGTACTAATTGCAATTATAACACATTTTTGGGCAGGATAAAATATTTATATAATACAATTTTTTAAAAAGATAATAAATGGTTATATATATATAGTTAAATTTAAATAAATTTTAAAATTTATAACAAACAAAATTATCAAATTTAGACTTTAAATAATAATATTCATATCTAGATGATTAAGAGCAATAATAAATACAACTATTCCTGCCTAAAGTCGGAGCAGGATGGTCCCTCTCTTGATTAGGTGCGACTCCGACGAAGGGGGAAGCTGCAAATTAAAGACACTCCTGATCAGGTCTATCTCATGTTCAAATCTTGCAAGCGGGGGGCGTTGAGACCAAGTAATTAATGGCACTGAGGTCAGAAGTAGTAGCGCTGAGATCGAGAACCAAACTTGGTGAAAATTGAGCTTGCGAGGAATGCACTTTCACTACTAGAAACTTCGTCTTCAGCAACGGCTATCAGCGACGGCCGCTCAAGCCGTTGCTATTTGCAACGGCATTCTTACGGCCGCTCGAGCCGTTGCAGAAAACTGTATCTGCAACGGCTTTCTAACGGAAAACCGAGCCGTTGCTGATTATTTTAATTATCAGCAACGGCTTTCGGACGGAAAGGTGAGCCATTGCTGATATTTTAATTTTTAGCAACGGCTTTCTAACGGATAAGTGAGCCGTTGCTGATGATAACTTATCAGCAACGGCGTTCTAACGGGCGAGTGAGCCATTGCTGATAAGTTTATATAGGGCACCAGTCGCGCCCGACCCTTCTTCCTCCCGCTGCTGCCGCCGCTCCTGCCGACGCCACTCGCCGCCGCTGCTGCCGCTGCTGCCGACGCCGACGACGCCGACCGCTGCTTCCGACTTGTTCAGGTATGTCTCCTCCCTGCGGCCGGCAGGAATCACCCGACCGAAACCCTATTTCTAGGGTTTCGACCGGCGGCGGTCGGCCGATGGCCGCCGCCGGACCTTCTGCAGTGGTCGGACAGTGTGTCCGGCCACTGTACGCCGGCGCCGGAGGGTGGACTCCGGCGCCGGAATTTATAATTTATATATATAATTTATATTATGTTATAATTGTTAATTAATTGTTTAGATTAATTATTTAATTTGTTAGATTAATTATTACGGTTTAGATTAATTTCGGACGCGCGCCGGAATCGTCCACTTCGGACGCGCGCCGGAATCGTCCACTTCGGACGCGCGCCGGTATCGTCCAATTCGGACTCGCGCTGGAATCGTCCACTTCGGACGCGCGCCGGAATCATCCACTTCGGACGCGTGCCGGTATCGTCCATTTCGGACTCGCGCCGGAATCGTCCACTTCGGACGCGCGCCGGAATCATGCAATTCGGACTCGCGCCGGAATCGTCCACTTCGGACTCGCGCCGGAATCGTCCACTTCGGACGCGCCCCGAAATCGTCCAATATGGACTCGAACTGTCTCGAAACATTTAGAAAATAATCATCCTCCGACGAGTTGATATGTTTCACGTACGCATCGTGAAAGGGACAACTTGAATATTCATCTACAAAAAAGACGATGAATGCTGGGGTCTGCGTGAAAGGGACAACCTATGTTGAATGTGATATGGATTTCTATGGACTGGTGGAAGAAGTGATAGAGTTGCACTACTTCGGCTTGAAATCAGTGATCCTATTTAGATGTCATTGGTTCGATACAACAGAAAGGGGCATGAAAGTTCATCCAAAATACAAACTTGTTGAGGTCAATTACAAATCGAAATTGGCAGCAAATGAGCCTTTTATATTGGCATCACAAGCCGAACAAGTATATTACGCGAAGTATCCGGCTCGAAATAAAGATAGAGCGGATTGGCGTGTAGTCTGTAAGACAAAAGGTAGAGGAAAAATTGATCCGATAGTAGGAGAAAATGATCCTCCTGGTTTCTATCAAGAAGATGATCTTCCTGCTGTGGATCGTATTATTCCAATACTCGAGGATGCAGACACAACGTCAATTCAATTAGAAGTTGAATATGCTGATGATGACGATCATGAAATTGAGGAAGCTGGAGATGAAGAAGATGAAGAAGAGGAAGAAGAGGAAGAAGAAGAAGAATTCGAAGACTATTATTCAGATGATGAAGAATAATTGTAAAGTATATATTTTATTAAATATATCTCTACTATTTATACAATAATCTGATTATATGTCTGTTCGACAGATATGTCTGGTCGTGGTTATCGACGCAGGAGAGTTTCGGAGTCTCCGATCGGTGAGACTCCAGCACTTACTCATGCTGCTGATCCACCTGTTGCTGATCCTCATTCCGATGATACTGCCGAGGCTAGTACATCCAGACGTAGGCGGCCACGCGAGCCGAACAGGTGGCAGCCTCCACCAGCCACAGAGTCACGTAGATTGATTAGCGTGATTGGGGAGCGGTAATATATCATGAATTATGAATCATTACAAATTCATTATATCAAAATATAATATTAAAATTTATTTTTGTTGTGCAGGTTCGAGCAAGAAGAAGTGCCGAGGAGCATTTCTTCTACTATTCGACGATACATGCACGGGGCATGGCCTACGTGGTCTCACGTGCCTAGCGAGCACGTCGACATGTTATGGCGCGAGTTTGAGGCACGTATTATTATTATTTTTTACATGCATGATGATATATTAATATTGGTTCTGATATTATTATTTTGCAAGCTCGCTATACATGGGCCGAGGACCAGAGGCCCTTCATTTACGCTTCCTGGGAGGCTATTTCCCGGGCAAGGTACAACGGGCAGCTGGGGCAGGCTCGGTCCCAAGCGATGGCCCGAGCTGGGACCACTAACATCGCGGAGACTCGGGGATACGGCCCCAGTTGGATTACTCCGGATATATGGGACCAGCTCGTGGGGATATGGTCGACGGATCGATGGCAGGAGGTTTCTCAGAATGCGGCTAGAAATCGCATGTCGGGAGGAGCAGCGCGTCACACCGGTGGCTCTGTTGCATTTGCAGTGCACGCAAACCGTATGGTAAGTATATCTTTTAATTATATATTTTATTTGTTATTATGTGTACTAATTAATGTATTTGTTTTGTAAATGTAGACGACGGTGTCGGATGACGGGAGTGTCCAGCGACCCTCCCCGATGGCGGTGTTTGAGCGGACTCACCGTCGAGCACATGGGACGGGGGAGTACATCCACAACCGCGCTGCATACATTATGGTAATTATATATTTGTTTAAATTATTTATTATATATTTATAATTTAAGTTTTATGATAAATATTAAACAAAAAATCAAACTCGAGTAGGAGACCTACAGCCAGACGGTGGTGCAGCGCGGGGGTACCCCCGAGGACTTTGACGCAGCATCGTGGGTCGAGGCCGCAGGTGGCTGGGACCATGGCCGCGTATATGGCTTCGCAGATAGTGGTCATGCGCGAGCCGTACTAGGGCCACTTGGGGCACCGACCCCTCCGGTCGCTGGTGAGCGGCCGTCCACCTCTAGATCCAGTTATGATCATAGTAACAGAATAAGGACTCTAGAGGAGACGGTCGCGCGTCAGACTGAGATGATGGAGCGCCAGAGTCAGATGATGGCAGATATACAATCTATGCTACGCAACATGTCAGGTCATCCCGAAGCAGGCATCTCTTCGGCATCATCTAATCCGTCGTCCTCGAGTCAGTCTACGCCGGTGTACACTCAAGCGCTCCAGACCCCGCCATATAATCCAGACCATCCTCCATCTTGATCGTGAGATTTTTTGTTTGGATATTGAACTTGTTTAACTTATTTTGTTTGGATATTGATACTTCAATTTTGCATTTGAATTGTTTTTATACTATCATGGATAATTATCAATATAAGTATAATTGTTTTGATGTATATATGTTGGTGTGTTTGTGATGTGTGAATGAATGTGTATGAGGTGTTTGTGATGTGTGAATGAATGTGTGTATGAGGGTATGGGTGTGTGAGTTATGTATCAGATAAATGTATCAATGTATCAATGGAAATTTGAAATTTTCAAATTTTCTGGTTGCAGGTATTCGTCATCAGCAACGGCTTTCCCACGGGCGTCCGTTGGAAAGCCGTTGCTAAAAGTGTATCGAAAGCCGTTGCTGATGACCTACAGCAACGGCTTAGCGACGGCGTTTTACTAACGGCGTTGCTACGGACTCAGCGGCCGTTGCTATTAATGTTATCAGCAACGGCTCCGGGTCTATGGCAAAACCGTTGCTGATAATAGTTTTAGCGACGGCCCGAGCGGCCGTTGCTGATAATGTTTTGAGCGACGGCCCGAGCGGCCGTTGCTGATCCGTTGCGAAGTCATCAGCAACGCGACTTTCTGTCACGGCGCTATTGCAACGGCTCAGCCGTTGCTGATGCTCTTCAGCAACGGCTCAGGACCATTTTTCTAGTAGTGTTTGGGTCGTTGTAAGAGCTCTGAGGCCGGAAGTAAGTGACATTGAGACTTAGGACCACACTCTGTGAAAATTGAGCTTGCGAGGTGAGCACTTTGGATCTTTATAAGGGATCTGAAGCCGAAAGTAGTGACGCTGAGGTCGAGGACCAGACTCGGTGAAAACCAAGCTCTCAAGGAGCACGCTTTGGGTCATTGTGAGGGCTCTGAGGCTGAACATAGCAACGTTGAGGCCTACGAGCCAGGCTGGTGAAAATAGAGTCCTAGTTATGAAAAGACTTTGAGGCCGGAAGTAGCGTTGCTGAAGCCGACGAGTCAGACTGGTGAAACCCGAGTCCTAATCGAATCGATTCATCTTCAATTGTAAGTCTACTGTATTCAAATCCCTATCTATAGTTTGTTTAACATATAAGAAATTTTCAGTCAAAGTGTGAACGATGGTTTAACTTTGAAGAAAAAGACTTCCTCATTACATAAGACGTAGTCATTTTCCAAAAATATGAGACTCCATGTTAATAACATGAAAACATAATATTCCTAACATAAAAAATATAAATTAATCTCAATTAATTTTATAATATAATGTAAAAATCATATATGAATGATGATGATATTTTATAATGTATTATACTATTTTAAATATTTTAAATTTATTTAAATATTAAATATATATATACATGTTTTGTTTTTAATATTAAATAATATTATTAAAAAATTAATATTTTAACATATTGATATTATTTTTTAAAGTTTTTCCAAAAAAAAATTAATTAAAACAAAACATTACAATTTTATATTTTAAGAAGCAATACCAACCAATTATAGTCAATATCTCAGTTGTATTTGTTATAGGAAAAATAGTTTCACAAAAATATTTTCTCCACTTTCTACTGTTTGGTATGTAAGAAAATGTTTGATCATAATAAAAAGTCGGTCAATAAGATAATATTTTCAGCCAAAGTGTAAACGATGGTTTAACTTTGAAGAAAAGTTAAGAATTGAGTATTCTAAAGACATATTTAAGGACAAAAGCTAAAGACAATAAAATACCAACTAAGTATAGACAATATCTCAATTGTATTTATGAGAGACTTCATGTTAATAACATGAAAACATAATATTTCTAACATAAAAAAAATATAAATTAATCTCAATTAATTTTATAGTATAATATAATATAATGTAATGTAATGTAAAAATCATATATGAATGATGATGATATTTTATAATGTATTATACTATTTTAGATATTTTAAATTTATTTAAATATTAAATATATATTATATATGTTTTATTTTTAATATTAAATAATATTATTAAAAAAATAATATTTTAACATATTGATATTATTTTTTAAAGTGTTTTCAAATTTTTTAATTAAAACAAAACATTACAATTTTGTATTTTAAGAATCAATTATGATATTGAAAGCTATTTTATACTATAAAATATTTTAGGTCTATGAAAAAGTTTATGATATTTAAGAAATACATAATTTTCATTATTATTTTTTATTTATTTTGGTTTTCAGTTGCAATTTAAAATACATAATTTTATGATATTTTAGGACTTCATGTTAATTCTTTTGGTTTTCATTCGCAACAACCCAATGCATATAACTTAAATCCTGAGACTCTTTGAAAAGCATAGTTAATATGCCTACGACAAATACCTCAAATAAAGCAATCAAAGACTCCAATTGTCATACAATTTTCTATAGACATAATAGTTGCTATCATAGATGTTCCTTCTCCAATATGTAAATGACAAAGCCACAAGGTGACAGACCGGCAAATATTAGAAACCAAAATCAAGGATCTCTGCGATATTGGAATGCCACATAAACATATGTATGTAGATTTTACGGAAACTTCACACAATCACACAAGGTATCTACTTGACCATAGTATACAAATATTCCCTTTGCATCTTTTGCAATCATCCAATAGAAAAAGCCTAACACTTTTCATGACATTTTTCATTTGCCACTTTTGCATGGAGATTGCTGATACACATTGTAACTTCCAACTCAATTTTATGAAAGACACACTCTTAGATTCATACTTTAATTCCTTGCTAGAGGAAAAAGCCAATCACCAACAAGGGGTGATTGCACAACGGATTTGGTGAATTTGAACAGTAATGAAATCTAAAATATTTGAGTCAAAGACTCAAAATTGAGGGCGATTGAATTAGTGTTTGGACATCTATGCATGGATTGCCAGCGTGATACATAGTAGAGGTTGTTTCCTTCTGTGGCGCCTAGCTTGTTTCTTGTGTTTTATATGTAAATATATTATGTACATAGTTTACCTTTCTTTTAATATACAGGGTGGGACTTCCCCGTCTTCCCTCATGTTTTAATGACAAAAAAGACATTAAAGTAAAAATAAGTAATATTTATTTAATTCTAAATAGCATAAAAGACATATTAATAGCATTAAAACTGTATTACTTTTAGAATATGACAATACAAAAACCACTTTGAAGTGTTGAATACTTACACAACACGAGAATTTAGAAATCCCTCGACAGCTGGAACTAGAGAAATGTAAGATCCAAAAAATTTCCAAATATAAAAATCTATTTTGGTGCAGCACACCGGACCCGGGGTTAGTCGAGTCGAGCCTCGGAATCATCTCGAGTAGATGGTATGACTCGACTAATGAAGTATGAAGT
Organism: Canna indica; assembly: GCA_034359265.1. Lineage (NCBI taxonomy): Eukaryota > Viridiplantae > Streptophyta > Magnoliopsida > Zingiberales > Cannaceae > Canna > Canna indica. Next base: position 36,841,806 of record CP136895.1, on the reverse strand, counting down.
TTAAATTTGGTTAAATGACCCTTTCCTTTTATGCATTGATGATGCTTTAATTGTGTTAAGGTCGACTCGTGTCGCGGATAGAGTCAGAACCCAAGTTGGACTCGGACTGAGTCGAGTCAAGGTTAAGTCGTGTAAGGGGGCAATTAAGTCATTGTAGATGAGGGAATAAAATCCCTCATCATTGAGCCGTGCGGCTCATCTAGGAGCCACACATAGCCCGAGCAAGGGAGAAGGGGAAAAGAAAGAGGAGAGATCTTGGTCGACGCCGGAGATCGAGTCGTCGTCGAAAGAGTCGAGATCGTTAGCGTTCGATTCTTCTTCTTCCTCAAGCAAAGGTGAGTGATTGATTTCGGTGGATTGGGGGAGGCGGGTAGCCGAACCCCTAGGACTGCTAGGTATCATTTTCTCGCGAGTTTCCATCGATCTTGGCATCTTGGTTTTTCTATCACTGTCTTGAGTCGTTAGTCGTCGGATCTCGTAGTTTTCTTGTCAGATTCTCGACTTTTAAGGTCTGCCGAATCAAGGGAAAAGGGGAGTGGTCATGCCAAAATTTTCCCCAATTCCCTTGACGGATGTAGAACCCTTCGGACGATCTTAAATCCATCTCGAGTGTGTTCGTAGTTTGTTGTTTGAACGTGATGATTGAAATTCATTTCCCCTAAGGCCTAATAGGCTCGGCCAAGCAAAATAAAACTTCATGATCTTGGTTTGGCCGAGCATAGGGGGGGGGGGTGACTTGATCAACATGTTGATTAGGATAGGTCGGAGACAAGGTATTAGGGTTGGGGTTGGTCCCTCCCTTTTATTCCTACCCTAGGAGGCTCGACCGAGCAAGGCATGCCTTGTTCAAGGCTCGGCCGAGAAAGGGGGAGGGAGATGGTGAACTGTAGAAGTTAAATCTCATGGTTAGAGTACTCAAGCATTAGAAACATGATGACACTTAGGTAAGACTCTAACTATAGAAGGATACTATATTGATGCCTGTAATTAGAGGACAGGTAGGATAGCAACCATCCTTGTCGAATTTACTCAATGTTTTACCATGCTAGATAATTTATTCCTTGTTGAATTTATTACTTAATGCAGAATTTAAATTCTTATCATTGAATTATGTGGCTATACATAGTAGTTGTTGTGAAGTAAATTCATAATATCTTATATGTTGTCCGGTGTTGTTAATGGATGAAATTCCAAGTCCAAGACACGTAGTTCTTCCGGCAAGATAGCGTATGACGCTAGTCGACATGTAGGACATTATAAGGTGTATATTAGATATGGAAACTTAGCTAGTGGATGACACAACTTCTAAGACTTCTTGTAGTCATTTTTGAAACCTAAAATTATTAGGTGTACACGTCTTCGAAAGGGTAACGTTAAATTGTTGACCCTACAGGCCGGGCTAGGGCCGGATGCGAGCAACTGCCCGAGGTGTATATAAGGAAACTCTAGGATATTTTGATTGTGTGATGTGCTTGCGATGGTCTGCCGAGAAGCATGGATAGTCGAATGACCAATGCTTGACTCGGCCAGTGATTTGGGTCTTGAGATGCACTAGCGGGCCCGCTAGGTGTCAGACCCCAATTTGGTGGGACTAGCTACCCTACCCCAGTCGGTGTACGGAGACTAGTAGACCATCCTAGTCGATGGCCCGGAGATCTTATTGATTCATTTATATGCTATATGGCATGAATGGCCAGTAGGTTGTTATTTTGCGTGGTAGGGATGGTTGTAGCCGAACCACTAATGCATGAACAAACCCTGAGGGTCGGGTGCTATGTGGCATAGTTGGGGCTGTTATAGCCGGTGAAATGTAGGTGTGGTTTGCACAGTATGACCCTAAGAGTCAATTGCCATATCAGTAGTAACTTAGATCCCTAAAACTTTATATTTTGCTTACACAGATATATATATATATATATGATATTTGGGGATTGTGTGGAGGTTCGAAGAACCGCTCACTGAGTCCCATGTGGACTCACGATTTATTTCTTTTTGTTTTGCAGAGCATGATTAGTGAGTTGAGGCTTGGCGTCATGGTGCAGCGCGCTGGAGGGCAGGCGGTGGTGCCAATCTCGTAGCGGCGTCCTATAGACATAGTCTAGTTGTCTAGTTGTTGTCATTTTCCTACACTGATAGTTGTTGTCTTTTAAAGCTTGTAATCAACTTTGAACTTGAGATGTTTCAGTTGTGATGATATTAGCCTACTCTTCTCTTTTTCAAAAATAATTGTGAACTTTTTAAATTTCAAATAAAACTGCATTGTGGTTTCTTTTTATTCGTTGTGTTCCGATTTCTCGTTGGTCAGTGTAGGTAGTAGGCTTCAGGGTAGTATGTAGACCCTGGCCGATCACACGACCCTGAGTTGGGGTGTAACAAGAAATCTTTAGAATTTTGCCATATTGTCCAAAGAATTTTTTCTTTTTAAGAGTCTACGGGAACAAAATTTGAAATTATGTGGCACATTAGAATCAAATTTATTTTCTGGAAGACCCCAGGTCTGCAGATTTTTAATGGAACACTTAAACCACCATATCTGCTTACTCTCTCTAGAAGATGTATGCTGCAATATATCTTCAACATGTCAAATACAGAGTACTAGTTGAAATTATAGAAGGATAATATTACCTTTTCGTCAGCAAAAGTAGGAGGAAGACCATAGACATATATAATATTCTATCGAGTGATACAGACACTGCTAAGATCTTTTGGTAGTCCTGATTGTTTTGACTTATTTTTTTGCAACTGCTTCAGAGAATCTTGTTTCACTAACCTACATTTAATTAACACAACTTATCAAAATATAATAATATAATTCTGATTTCCAGTAATAATTTGATATTTTCTGCTTAAACAAAGATATAAGGTAGAAAAATGCACCTAAAAATGTGACAACAAATATATGTTTAAATAATTCAGCTCACTAAAAAGGAACATGCCTCTCACTACTTATTGTATTCATTAATATCTTCTCTTATCATACAGAGCACGACATGCAGGGCATCTACCGTCAGTGTCACACCCCAACTGAGGGTAGTGTGCGGTGCCAGGGGCCACATCCTGCCCTGCAGCCTACTGTCTACACTGACATCAAAAAGCCAAAACGTATCGACAGAAAGAAAAACTCAATATTCTTTATGAAAGTTTGCAAGTCACAATGTATATAAGTTTTTCAAAACAAGATGAAACATCAACATCAAATCCAATGGTCAAATATCAAGTTTTACAATCTGTTTTTTTTTCAACGTCAGTGCAGAAAATAAAACCAATTAACATATCTGAGGACTAGTCTAAGACTCATGGACGCCGCTACGAGATATGACATCGCCTTTGCCCTCCAACTGCACTATGTCGACACCAAGCTACTGCTCATGCTCTGCAAAAATAGAAATAAACTGTGAGTCCACTTGGGACTCAGTGAGTGGCTCAATTGAACCTCCACATAAGCCTCAGTCATGCACACACACATATATATATATATATATATATATATATATATATATATATATATATATATATATATATATATATATATATTACAAGGCAATAAAGGAATGTACAAGGAGGTAAAGTGTGCTTCAAATGCAACTAAAGACCCTCAACGGATCCATCAGTATCCACTGTACATGATAACCTGCCACCTTGGCTTATCACGCCTCTAACATCCGGCCTACTCATAGCAATATATTCCGGCTACAGCCGTCCCTACTGTATTGGGTAGTATAATACTAGCTATCGGCCACATCATCTCAAGATGCAAGCAAACAATCCCGGACCGTCGACTAGGATGGCCACTAGACTTCGGACACCGTCTGGGGTAAGGATAGCTCGTCCCACCCAACTAGGGTCTGACACCTAGCGGACCCGGTGGCGCACCTCTAGACCCAACTGGTTGAGCTGAGCATTGGTCATTTCCAACCTCCTCGCTCCTCGGCGGACCATCTCAAGCACATTACACAATCAATATCCTAGGGTTTCCATATATATATATATATATATATACTTCGGGCCGTTGCCCGTATCTAGCCATGTCCGGCTACCGGGTCAATAATTTATTCCGCCCCTTTTAGTATATGTGCACCTACAATCTCTAAGTTTCCAAAAATATACAAGCAGTCATAGAAGTGTTATCATCTCATATCTAAGTTTCCATAAATATGCTATGAACATCTAGGGACACCTTACATGTTACCGATTGTCTTAGGTGAGAATTTCCATGAGTCAACCTTCGAATACCATCCAAGGACATTTAGGGCAGCATGCATAATCTAAAGAAAAATGCTCAAATATTACATCATTCATCATATATAATCATAATGCACATACCTAACAATTCTTATACTACCTTAGGAATATTAGCACAATAAGGAGAAACTATCTAGCATGGCAAGGTAGTAATAAATTTAAATAACATGTATGAATTATAAAACATGGTAACATTGTCAACATCCAAGTTTAAGGATCAAATGCTAAGTATGGTTACAATCTAGCATTTCTACAATTCAAATCAATTAAGCTACTTGCTAAGTTTGGTGTTCTTCCTAAGTATTGTCATATCCCTATGTGTGATCCCTAAGATCATGAAATTTCCATCTAAGGCAAGTCCCTCCTCCTCTCCCCAACCTTGGCCGAACCATGAGCAAGGGAAACCTTGCTCGGCCAAGGTCCTTGGGGTAGGGAAAGATGGAGGAGACTTTAGCTATACTTTGTCTCTTCAATTTCACATACTTCTTAAATACCAATGATCAACTTACCCTTCCCCTCACCCTTGGCCGAACCCTCTTCATGAGTCTTAGGGTTCATTCGGCCACTTCAAGGGGCTTAAGCTGTGTTTAATCTAATTGGATAGATAATAAATTATACCTATTCTTTTTCCCGAAAATTCCTCATCTCAAAGTCTACTGAAAATGTTATCATGTGCAAGTTGAACTTTAACCTCTATGGTTGTTTTAATCCATTGCGTGAACACATATTTCCATTTATCACGAACACTTTTTCATAAGAACTGACATGGTTGATTGGTAGATGCTGACAAAAATTGGTGATGGTGGGAGTGGTGCCCTAAATTAAAGCTGGAGAAAACTTAGGGGCTGTTTGGTGGTTACCCAAAACGGGCGCGTTTTGGGTTTTGGTTTTCTGTTGAAAACCAAAACGCTCCTGAAATCGAGTTTGGTTGCGCAAAACAGTCGAAAATAGACGATTATTTTCTCCGAAACACATTTTCTTCAAAAAGCCATTTGTACATGAATTAGAAAACATTGATTCAGTGTTTTCTGCCAAAATAAAAAATGGGCGGAGTGGCATTCCTATGAATATGTAGAGAACCACCCATTTTTGATTCAATAAACAAAACCCGAATACTGCTCCTCACAGGTCTCTCATCCCACGCGACTCACCCTTCACCCAAACCCTATCAGAGCTCGGCGACAACTTCTTGCCCAGCGTCGACTCCCTCTCCTCAGTTTTTTTCGGCCACTCCTTTGAAGGTAAGGTCTATTCTTACCCTTCATATTCTGGATCTACGTTTTCTTCTTCTCGAACTCGACCCGATCTAGGGTTTTTCTTAGGGCTTTGGTTTATTCTTTCTTCTTCTCGAACTTGACCCGATCTATGGTGTGTTGTATTTTTTTTTAATCTAGGGTTTAGGGTTTATATGATATTGCTCGGTTTATGCTTTCTTCTTATGTCCGATCTATTTGTTTTCATTTTTTTATCTAGGGTTTAGGGTTTATGTATGATATGATTCTGTCTTGTTAGTTTTTTGAAACAGATCTAGTGTTCTTTCTTATTTTTTTATCTAGGGTTTATGGATCTATTGTTCTTTCTTGTTCTGTCGCTTTTTACAAATCCTTTTTTTACAGATGTATTGTTTTATAACAAGATATGTTGTTGATGACTGATTATGTATGGTATTGTTCTGTAACAAGATTTGTTGTTGATGATTGGTTATGTTGATATTGTACTGATATGTATTATCAGATTGCAGATCTATTATTATCAAGTTATGTAATATTATCAGGTTAAAGATCTATTGCATGATATGTTTAGCATAATATTGTTATCAGGTTATACATATCTATTGTTACCAGGTTATGTATGATATTGGTTATGTATGATATTGGTTATGTATGATATTGGTTATGTATGATATGTTTAGTATGGTATGTTTATCAGGTTATCTTTATCAGGTTACTCTGATATTTACATATCTTTTTTTACATAATCTATTGTTCTGTATGATATCAGGTTACACTACTTCTTTTGATTAATTTCATTTTATTTGGTTGAAACTTATGGTAATAACATTATATAGTATGGTAATAATCTTTTGATTAATGTTTCATATGTTTTATTCTGGTTATGAAATAGTTCTAGTTATCATACTAAACAATAAATGGTTATCATTTGTAAGCATGCTAACTATTATTTCAAACTGATTTTTTTTACTATTTTTTTTTTGCAAGCTGATACTATCCTTTCCAAAAATCGGTTAATTGAATGTTTTTTTAGTATGATCAGTTGTTATACTATGTTCTGTTTTGTTTATTAGTTTAACAGTATCCTTTCCAAAAATTTGTTTACAGTTTATACTATGTTCTGATTTGGTTTATGATTGTGAAAGAAAGAGTTGAACATGGGTGGCCACTGAAAACCAAGAGAAAATGTGGCTGAGTGAGCCCACCTTATCACTGAAGAATTTTTGAAAATTTTGACAGAGTACACAAGGCAACGTGATACCACCAACTATGATAAGAAAAGCTGGGAGGAGATTAGTGAGAAGTTGGAGGAAAAGTTTGGGGGCAAATTTGGGTTTGATAAGTGTAGACAAAAAAAAATGTCGTCTTCATAAAACTTATCGATCTTTCAAAGAGCTAATTAACCATACCAGAGTAACCTGAAATCCTGACACAAATATCATTGAAGCTGATGAAATCGTTTGGAACCTTTCTTCGATATGTCATTTTTTATTAGTAGTTTTCCTTTATACTACAATGTACAAATAAAAAATTGTTGGTTTGCAGACTCTTGAAGATTCATTCAAAATGTTCAAAAATGGTCCACCTAAGTTTTATGACCTGATGGAATTGCCATTTGCTAATCAGTCCGCAACGGACCACTTAGCTCGTTCCTCTTCTCAAGCAACATTGAACTCGGACGAGGAGCGTTGGGTTGAGAATGAGTTTAGAGATATAGGTCGAGGGAAACGACCATTGAGAGCACATGAGAATGAGGGGACAGATTCAAGTCGGGGTCCAGAACTAGGGATGTCAACGGGGTGGGGCGGGTACAGGGGTACCTACCCGCTACCCGCCCCGCGAAATAAACGGGTACCCGCTACCCCTTTATTCCCCGCGGGTATCAAAAATGAATACCCATTTAATTACCCGCGGGGGACGGATACCCACGGGTATTGGCGAATACCCATGACACTTTAAATATATATAAATTATAATATTTTAATAACACTTTAACTCTTCAAGTATTTTGATAATAACTTCAAGTATAACAACTTCATTTTGATAAACAAGCAACATTTTGATAACAACATTATCATTAAGTTTCAAAACATAAAATATACATGTATTGAATTAGGTTAGGGTTTTTTTAGTATATGTACCGAGGGAAATATTATAATTTTTTAATTTTTGCAGGTAATGGGTACCCGCGGGTACGTGTACTATAATATTCGTACCCGCCCCATATAATAAACGGGTAAGAAAAATTACCCGCGAAATCTCCGTGGGTAGGAAACTACCCGTCATACCCGTCATAAACATGTAAATACCCGTGGGTACCTGCCAAAACGGGTAATATTGTCATTCCTATCAAGAACCCCTTTTTCGTAGGCCCTCCCCTAATATTCCATCGGGGTCATGTAGTGGACGATCAAGGAAAAGAGGTAATTCGTCTCAATTTTTGGCCCAAGCAGTATCTGCTGCAACTGCACTAATAGATAAGTTGGGTGGAATAACAGTTAAGGACACAAGTGCCACTGGTCCTCCTCAAGTAGTGCCCGAGTCACCCGCATCGTGTGTTTTAAGGCTACAGAGTTTTGGACTAGATGCTCATGTTAACAATCATGTTATAAACTTTTTAATAAAAAATCCTAATTCTCGCAGTTTCTTTGCAGCTTTGGACAATGAAGGTGTTGTAGCGTGGGAAATATATAGCACCAATTTTATGTAATATTTTCAACTTAAATGCTCCTAATGTGGGGTTGTACTAAATTCTCCTAATGTGGGGTTGTACTAAATGCTCAACTAAGTGTTGTTTGTGAACTTGAACTTGTTGAGCTTTCATTACTGCTTTCTATGCCTACTGTTCATACATTGCCTACTGTTCCTTCTATGTTATTTCAGTTTGTTCTACTGCCTACTGTTCATACCCTATCAACTATTCCTTCTATGTTAATTCAGTTTGTTCCTACTATTAAGTTTGCTATTTCAGTTTGTTCATACTATTTAGTTTGTTATTTCATTACTTGTTTGCTATTTCAGTTTATTATTTCAGTTTGTTATTTCAGTTTGTTCCTACTGTTCAGTTTGCTATTAATTTCAGTTTTTTCCTACTGTTTAGTTTGCTATTTCATTACTTGTTTGCTATTTTAGTTTGTTATTTCAGGTTGTTCCTACTGTCACTATAAGAAAATAAGGTTTCACCGATGGATTTATCACCAACCGATGCTTTTTGTTGGTATTACCAACAAAATCACCAACAAATACATATATTTGTTGGTAAAATTTAGAAAACCCTATTTTTCTCTATTCCCTCTTATTTTTCAGCCGACCACAATCTTTCACCCCAAGCCAATAAAACCCGCGCCCTTATTTTTGTTCTCCATCCGACAAATTTCTGCAGGCGCGCGACTCTTCCCATCCGACGAATTTGTGCAGCCGCACGAGACTCTTCTCCTACCACGACTCTTCCCCAACCCCCTTTCTTCCCTGCCACCTGCGATCTCCCCTGCCACCCGCAACTCTCCCTTGCCATCGGCGACAAACTCTCGCCAACACAAGCTCTCGCAGGGGCCTATCACCAGGCGCCTTTCTTTCGCAAGCTCTCCCTGCCACCCGCGACCCTTCCCCCATCTGACACTCTAGCAACCCCCTTTCTTCCGCAAGCTTAATTTTTCCAAATTTCTCCAAATTTCTCAAGTAAATTTCTTCCCTTCACGGTGCCATGTCCATTGATTTTGATTTGAGAAGATGAACTATTTAGTGAACTTGAAAAAGATGCTTATTTATTTTTCTGTAGTTTGACATCACCTTAGCTTTTAATTGAAATGATATGTGGTTTGGAGGCTTAGCTAAAAGATATTTTTTGATTTTGCACCGATGGCTATTGCATTGAAAAGTTGTAGAAAATAACGCGTTGGAGTTTACTAGTTTCATTTCCAATAGGATATAGCTCTGTATATTCTTCATATCAAGTATGATTTTTTGGGGCGTTTACTACTTTCATTTCCTATTGGAATTTACTACTGATTTGTGTTCATTGGAATTTATGTCCATTGGGGTGTACTACTTTCATTTCCTATTGGAATTTACTACTTTTAATTCACATCAAGTATGATTTTTTATGTCCATTGCTGAATGCCTGAGAGAGTACATCTCATATGGTGCTATGGGTTATTTTTGATGCTATTTTTAGTATTCCTCAGTGCAGTCTGCTAAAAGATAGAATGCAAAGCACACACAAAATGCTTAACAGGACATCTATTGCGTCCTTTTTACTTCTTTTCCTAAAGATATTTTGTACTTGTAATTTCATAACTTAGTCGATTGATGTAAGACCCAGAAAAAAGTTTCCTAATATTAAAAAAAATCTATTTTGGTGCAGCGCGTCGGACCCGGGGGTAGTCGAGTCGAGCCTCAGGATCGCCTCGAGTGAAAAGGTATGACTCGGCTAATGAATCATGAAGTTTATTGGATAATTAACTTTCCTTTTATAAAATCATACCTTCAATTAAGTTAACTTGAGTCATGTTATGGGTTGGGTCGGAACCCGAGTCGAGTTTGGGTTTAGTCGAGTTCCGAGTATGACTTAAGTGAACTTTGAAACCATCTTTGGAAAGATGGTTGAGGGGATAACCCCCCCCCCATATGGTAGACGTGCGACTCAACCATAGAGTCGCACAAGGCCGCAAGGAAGAAAGAGGAGAAGGAGCAAGGAGGGGGCTTGGGGCTTGGATCGATCCGGAATTCGCGTCGTCGTCGAAAATTCTCAAGTCGTCGTCACCAGATCCTTATTTTTTGGCGATCTAGGTGAGTGGTTAAGGCTTTAACAGTTTGGGGGAGGCGGGTGGCCGAACCCTAGATAATAGGTCGAGTTCTCGCAATTTTTCCCGACGATCCATGATTTCAACGATATGTACTCACTATTTTATGATATTTCTTGTCGGATCTCGTTGTTTTAATTGCCGATTTGCGTATTTTTGGGGTTGCCAAGTCATGGGAAAAGGGGAAAGGTCATGCCGAAATTTTCCTCGATTCCCTTGACGACGAGAAGGCCCTTAGATGCCCTTATACCACTATTTTGATGTAGTCCTTTGAACTCCTCACGTAATATGAAGCATGTCCCCTCTAAAACCCCTTGAAGTGGCTAAATGAACCCTAAGACTCATGAAGAGGGTTCGGCCAAGGGTGAGGGGAAGGGTAAGTTGATCATTGGTACGTATTTAAGAAGTATGTGGAATTGGAGAGACAAAGTATAGCTAAAGTCTCCTCCATCTTTCCCTACCCCAAGGACCTTGGCCGAGCAAGGTTTCCCTTGTTCATGGTTCGGCCAAGGTTGGGGAGAGGAGGAGGGACTTGCCTTATATGGAAATTTCATGATATTGGTGCAGCCGCGCGGGACTTGCCTTGTAGAAATGCTAGATTGTAATCATACTTAGCATTTGATCCTTAAACTTGGATGTTGACAATGTTACCATGTTTTATAATTCATACATATTATTTAAATTTATTACTACCTTGCCATGCTAGATAGTTGCTCCTTATTGTGCTAATATTCCTAAGGTAGTATAAGAATGGTTAGGTATGTGCATTATGATTATATATGATGAATGATGTAATATTTGAGCATTTTTCTTTAGATTATGCATGCTGCCCTAAATGTCCTTGGATGGTATTCCAAGGTCGACTCATGGAAATTCTCACCTAAGACAGTGTAGAAGGCTAGGTAACATGTAAGGTGTCCCTAGATGTTCATAGCACATTTATGGAAACTTAGATATGAGACGATAACACTTCTATGACTGCTTGTATATTTTTGGAAACTTAGAGATTGTAGGTGCACATATACTAAAAGGGGCGGCATGAATTGTTGACCGGGTAGCCGGACATGGCTAGATACGGGCAATGGCCCGAAGTATATATATATATATATATATATATATATGAAAACTCTAGGATATTGATTGTGTAATGTGCTTGAGATGGTTCGCTGAGGAGCGAGGAGGTCGGAAATGACCAATGCTCAGCTCGGTTAGTTATCCTTACCCCAGACGGTGTCTGGAGACTAGTGGCCATCCTAGTCGACGGCCCAGGATTGTTTGCTTGCATCTTGAGATGATGTGGCCGATGGCCAGTATGATACTACCCGATATGGTAGGGACGGCTGTAGCCGAAATATATTGCTATGAGTAGGCCGGATGCCAGAGGCGTGATAAGCCAAGGTGGCAGGTTATCATGTACAGTGGATATTGATGGATCCGTTGAGGGTCTTTAGTTGCTTTTGAAACACACTTTACCTCCTTGTTCATTCCTTTATTGCCTTGTAATATATATATATATGCGCATGATTGAGCCTTATGTGGAGGTTCAATTGAGTCACTCACAGAGTCCCAAGTGGAGTCACAGTTTATTTCTATTTTTGCAGAGCATGAGCAGTAGCTTGGTGTTGACATGGTGCAGCTGGCGGGTAGAGGCGGTGCCATATCTCGTAGCGGCGTCCATGAGTCTTAGACTAGTCCTTAGATATGTTGGTTTTATTTTCTGCACTGACGTTGTAAAAAAAAAAGGGATTGTAAAACTTGATATTTGACCATTGGATTTGATGTTGATGTTTCATCTTATTTTGAAAAACTTATATAAATTGTGACTTGCAAACTTTTATATAGTATGTTGAGTTTTTCTTTCTGTCGATATGTTTTGGCTTCTTGATGTCTGTGTAGATAGTAGGCTACAGGGCAGGATGTGGGCCTTGACCGATCACACTACCCTAAGTTGGGGTGTGACAAAGTTGGTATCAAAGCACTAGGTTAGGTCTTGTCTATGACTCAATCTTGGGTACCGTACGAGGCATATGCTAGCGTGCCGACTTACAGTATAGTTATGCTACGAGATTGGGCGACCACTCCTGGACTCAGTGCACCATGCGGTTAGTAGTTTAAAGAGCTTGTGTTAATAATTTCTTATATGATATGCTACTTCCTTTCTTTCTTGTGATAGTGAAATGGATGCTCAAAATACTGCTTTGAGCGGCAGTGGTAGTGGCAGTAACTCGACAGAACGTCGAGGCCGGGGGCGAGGCTGAGGTCGAGGCTGAGGCTGGGCCCGGGGCAGAGATAGAGAATTGTTTGAGGGACAGGGGCAAGAATCAGCGGTTGTTCTACTGCAGGCTCAGGTGAACCAATTGACTGAGGCGCTCCATAAGGAGTAGGAACTGAGACAGCAGTTGCAACAGCAGCAGCAGCAGTCCCAGCAGCCATCGGCACAGCCAGTGCCCATGGTTTCAGTGGTACTAGAAGTGGCAGAGGTGGCAGCACCAGTGGTCAGAACCCCAACTTATGCAAATTTTGTCACCCTGAAGCCAGCAGAGTTCACTGGGACAGATCGTCAGGTGGAAGTGATAGAATTTCTGGGGGATTGCTACGAGCTATGCAAGGAACTGGGATGTTGATCAGAGGCGGCTGCTCGTATGGTCGGTCTTCAGATGAGGGGACCGGCAAAGGTCTGGCTGTAAACTTGGAAGGCCCGCAGGGCAGCTGGCGCACCACCTCCCACATGGGAGGAATTTCGGGCGGCTGTGGAAGAGCAGTACTTACCCATGAGTGTCTGTGACAAGCGCGCCCATGATTTTGAGATGCTGCGCCAACCTGGAGGCATGACAGTGTCGGAGTATGGGATGGAGTTTAATCGTCTCTCCAAGTACCATCCCACCCTAGTGGCGACTGAGACCGCTAGGGTCAAGAGGTTCGTGGCAGGATTGAGGCTACAAATTGGCAGACTTATTCATTACACTGAGGAATCTACATTGGCTCGGGTAGTGGATGAAGCCCTGCGAAAAGAAGCTTTGTTGCCGTTCGAGAGAAACGACGGGCCAACTAAGAAGAAGTTTCGGTCACAAGGTTCTAGTAGTCGACCTTGGCACTCTGAGTGGGCAATGCCCACAACTGATCAATAACAAAGCCGGGGGCAGAATGACAGTCGGGGCCGTGGGGGCCCAGGGACCGGGTCAGTAAGGCCGGAAGTGTCAGGAGGTGGTTCTCAGAGATCTGAGGTGCCACAGTGTGGCAGCTGCAGTCGGAGGCACTGGGGGTCCTACCTTAACCTCACTAATGCTTGCTTTGAGTGCGGTCAAGTCGGACATTTTAAGAAGGACTGTCCTGACGGAACTGGTCAGAAGCCTGAGCAGTCAAGGGGTAAAACACCTATGTCAGTAGGGTCAGTAGCACCGAGAGGGCAAACTTAGAATAGGGGGCCGCAGACTAGTCATTCAGAGAGGCTGCCTGCGCGGGTATATGCTATGAACCATGATGGGGCATAGGCTTCCAAAGCAGTGGTGACAGGTACTATTTTTGTATGTTCGTCTACTGTATATGTATTATTTGATCCGGGTGCCACACACTCATTTGTGTATGCCATGTTTGCCGCAAAGCTGCCAATGGCACCCTCTATGCTTGATGGGCCATTGATGGTATCAACGCCTATGGGAGATGCGATCTTAACAACCTCAATTTATCAAGGGTGTGAAGTGCTCATATGCGGCCATGTGCTGAGTGCGGACTTGACACTCCTACCCACTCTTCAGCTTGATGTCATACTTGGCATGGATTGGCTGGCGGAGCATTTCGCAATGCTGGACTGTAGAGCCAAAGCAGTGATGTTTAATAAGCCTGGGCTACCACAGTTCATCTTCCAAGGGGAGGGAGGAAGCAAGCCAATAGGGGTCATCTCAGCCCTAAAGGCTTGCAAATTTCTTAGAGGCGGCTGCCAATCTTTCCTGGCCTTTGTATCTACGGCCAAGGAGGAAGGGGGTGAAGCAAAGCATGTCAGCGAAACCCCCGTGGTCTGTGAATTCCCTAATGTGTTTTCCGAGGAATTGCCAGGGTTGCCGCCCAAAAGGGAGGTCGATTTTTGCATTGATCTGCAGTCCGGGGTGAAACCAATTTCCATTCCCCCTTACAGGATGGCACCGGCCGAACTCAGTGAGCAAAAGGTGCAATTGCAGGAAATTGTAGACCTCGGGTTCATCCGGCCGAGTGTGTCACCCTGGGGTGCCCCGGTTCTCTTCGTGAAGAAGAAGGATGGGTCGATGCACATGTGCATTGATTATAGGCAGCTGAACAAGGTGACTGTTAAGAATCGCTACCCACTGCCAAGGATAGACGATCTGTTTGACCAGCTGTAGGGGGCTCAATGATTCTCAAAGATAGATCTGAGGTCCGGATACCATCAGTTGAGAATCCAGGACTGCGATGTGCCAAAGACGGCCTTTAGGACTCGCTATGGTCACTATGAATTTCTAGTGATGTCCTTTGGCCTAACCAATGCACCTGCTGCCTTCATGGGCCTAATGAACAAGGTATTTAAGGAGTACTTGGACAGCTTTGTGATCGTCTTCATTGACGACATTTTAGTTTACTCCAAGAGTGAGGAAGAGCACTCTAAGCACCTGAGAATGGTCCTAGAAACTCTCAGAGAGCACCGCTTGTTTGCCAAATTTTCCAAGTGTGAATTTTGGTTGGAAAGTGTAGGGTTATTGGGTCATTTAGGGGTCCAAGAAAGGAATAAGGGTAGATCCTGCCAAGATTGAAGTGGTTCAGAATTGGAAGCGGTCGACTAGTGTGACCGAGGTCCGCAATTTTCTTGGGTTGGCCGGCTATTACCGGAAGTTTATGGAGAATTTCTCCAGAATTGTAGCTCCTCTGTCTCGATTGACCCAGAAGAAGGTCAGATTCCTTTAGGATGACCAATGCGAGGCGAGTTTTCAAAAGCTCAAGACATGTTTAACATCTGCACCCGTGTTGGCTGTACCTTCTGGCTTAGGAGGGTTTGTGGTTTTCTGTGATGCCTCTCGGGTTGGTCTGGGCTGCGTCTTGATGCAGTATGGCAGAGTGATTGCTTATGCGTCTCGCCAGTTGAAAGTTCATGAGAAGATCTATCTGACTCAAGACCTAGAATTAGCAGCAGTGGTCTTTGCACTGAAGCTTTGGAGGCACTACTTGTACGGGGAGACTTGCAAAATCTACACAGATGACAAGAGTCTCAAGTACTTGCTCACCCAAAAGGAGTTGAACCTCAGGCAGAGGAGGTGGCTAGAGCTCCTAAAGGACTATGATTGCACCATTATGTATCATCCGAGGAAAGCAAATGTGGTAATAGATGAGCTAAGCAAAAAATCCATGGGCAGTTTGGCCCATTTGGAAGCTAAGCGGAGGCCTCTGCCTAGATGGGGGTGCAACCTTATCAGTGTCAGCTTCAGGTGCCCTAATGGCCCACCTGCGGGTATAGTCCACACTGGTGGACATGCTGCATGCCGCGCAGGGGGAAGATGCCTTTTGTGCACTGACCAAGGACCTGATACAAAGAGGTGATGCAGAGAACAGTTTCAGATTGGACTCAGAAGGTGTACTGAGGTTCAGAGACCAGATAGTAGTACCAGACCTGGCTGAGGTGCGCAGGCATGTCCTTGAACTAGGTCATCATTCCACTTACATGATGCATCCGGGGGCCACCAAGATGTACCGAGACTTAAGGCAGCATTACTAATGGAAAGGCATGAAAAGAGAGGTGGCAAAATTTGACATGTTGAAAGGCATCATTCGACGGAATATTGTATACGTCTATGGTCTTCCTCCTACTTTTGCTGACGAAAAGGTAATATTATCCTTCTATAATTTCAACTAGTACTCTGTATTTGACATGTTGAAGATATATTGCAGCATACATCTTCTAGAGAGAGTAAGCAGATATGGTGGTTTAAGTGTTCCATTAAAAATCTACAGACCTGGGGTCTTCCAGAAAATAAATTTGATTCTAATGTGCCACATAATTTCAAATTTTGTTCCTGCAGACTCTTAAAAAGAAAAAATTCTTTGGACAATATGGCAAAATTCTAAAGATTTCTTATCACACCCCAACTTAGGGTCGTGTGACCGACCAGGGTCTACATACTACCCTGAAGCCTACTACCTACATTGACCAACGAGAAATCGAAACACATCGAATAAAAAGAAACCACAATGTAGTTTTATTTGAAATTTCAAAAGTTCACAATTATTTTTGAAAAAGAGAAGAGTAGGCTAACATCATCACAACTGAAACATCTCAAGTTCAAAGTTGATTACAAGCTTTAAAAGACAACAACTATCAGTGTAGGAAAATGATAACAACTAGACAACTAGACTATGACTATAGGACGCCGCTACAAGATTGGCACCACCGCCAGCCCTCCAACTGCACCATGACGCCAAGCCTCAACTCACTGATCATGCTCTGCAAAACAAAAAGAAAATAAACCGTGAGTCCACATGGGACTCAGTGAGCGGTTCTTCGAATCACTACACAATCCCCAAATATCATATATATATCTGTGTAAGCAAAATATAAAGTTTTAGGGATATCAGTTACTACTGATATGGCAATTGACCCTTAGGGTCGTACTGTGCAGACCACACCTACATTTCACCGGCTATAACAGCCCCAACTATGCCACATACCACCCGGCCCTCAGGGCCTGTTCATGCATTAGTGGTTCGGCTACAACCATCCCTACCACGCAAAATAACAACCTACTGGCCGTTCATGCCATATAGCATATTAATGAATCAATAAGATCTCCGGGCCATCGACTAGGATGGTCTACTAGTCTCCGTACACCGACTGGGGTAGGATAGCTAGTCCCACCAAATTGGGGTCTGACACCTAGCGGGCCCGCTGGTGCATCTCAAGACCCAAATCACTGGCCGAGTCAAGCATTGGTCATTTCCGACTATCCATGCTTCTCGGCAGACCATCGCAAGCACATCACACAATCAAAATATCCTAGAGTTGCTCGCATCCGACTCTAGCCCGGCCTGTAGGGTCAACAATTTAACGTTACCCTTCCGAAGATGTGTACACCTAATAATTCTAGGTTTCAAAAATGACTACAAGAAGTCTTAGAAGTTCTGTCATCCACTAGCTAAGTTTCCATATCTAATATACACCTTATAATGTCCTACATGTCGACTAGCTCATACGCTATCTTGCCTGAAGAACTACGTGTCCTGGACTTGGAATTTCATCCATTAACAACACCGGACAGCATATAAGATATTATGAATTTACTTCACAACAACTACTATGTATAGCCACATAATTCAATGATAAGAATTTAAATTCTGCATTAAGTAATAAATTCAACAAGGAATAAATTATCTAGCATGGTAAAACATCAAGTAAATTCGACAAGGAATATATTATCTAGCTTGGTAACAAATATCACCACATTTTAGAATTTAAGGAGGAAGGGTCCAAGGATGGTTCCTATCCTACCTTTCCTCTAATTACATGCATCAATATAGTAGCCTTCTATAGTTAGAGTCTTACCTAAGTGTCATCATGTTTCTAATGCTTGAGTACTCTAACCATGAGATTTAACTTCTACAGTTCACCATCTCCCTCCCCCTTGCTCGGCCGAGCCTTGAACAAGGCAAGCCTTGCTCGGTCGAGCCTCCTAGGGTAGGAATAAAAGGGAGGGACCAACCCCAACCCTAATATCTTGTCTCCGACCTATCCTAATCAACACGTTGATCAAGTCACCCCCCCTATGCTCGGCCAAACCAAGATCATGAAGTTTTATTTTGCTTGGCCGAGCCTATTAGGCCTTAGGGGAAATGAATTTAAATCATCACGTTCAAACAACAAACTACGAACACACTCGAGATGGACTTAAGATCGTCCGAAGGGTTCTACATCCGTCAAGGGAATTGGGGAAAATTTTGGCATGACCACTCCCCTTTTTGTTTGATTTGGCAGGCCCTAAAAGTCGAGAATCCGACAAGAAAACTACGAGACCCGACGACTAACGACTCAAAACAATGATAAAAAAACCAAGATGCCAAGATCGATGGAAACTCGCGAGAAAACGATACCTAGCAGTCCTAGGGGTTCGGCTACCCGCCTCCCCTAATCCACCGAAATCAACCACTCACCTTTTCTTGAGGAAGAAGAAGAATCGAACGCTAACGATCTCGACTCTTTCGACGACGACTTGATCTCCGGCGTCGACCAAGATCTCTCCTCCCTATTTTCCCCTTCTCCCTTGCTCGGGCTTTGTGCGGCTCGTAGATGAGCCGCACGGCTCAATGATGAGGGATTTTATTCCCTCATCTACAATGACTTAATTGCCCCCTTACACGACTTAACCTTGACTCGACTCAGTCCGAGTCCGACTTGGGTTTCGACTCTATCCGCGATACGAGTCGATCTTAACTCATTTAAAGCATCAATGCATAAAAGGAAAGGGTCATTTAACCAAATTTAAACTTCATACTTCATTAGTTGAGTCATACCTTCTACTCGAGATGATTCTGAGGCTCGACTCGACTAACCCCGGGTCCGGCGCGCTGCACCAAAATAGATTTTTATATTAGGAAATTTTTCGGATCTTACATTTCTCTAGTTCCAGCTGTCGAGGGATTTCTAAATTCTCGTGTTGTGAAAGTATTCAACACTTCAAAGTGGTTTTTGTATTGTCATATTCTAAAAGTAATACAGTTTTAATGCTATTAATATGTCCCTTATGCTATTTAGAATTAAATAAATATTGCTTATTTTTACTTTAATGTCTTTTTTGTCGTTAAAACATGAGGGAAGACGGGGAAGTCCCACCCTGTATATTAAAAGAAAGGTAAACTATGTACATAATATATTTACATATAAAACACAAGAAACAAGCTAGGCGCCACAGAAGGAATTAACCTCTACTATGTAGCACGCTGGCAATCCATGAATAGATGCCCAAACACTAATTCAACTGCCGTCAATTTTGAGTCTTTGACTCAAATATTTTAGATTTCATTACTGTTCAAATTCACCAAATCCGTTGTGCAATCACCCCTTGTTGGTGATTGGCTTTTTCCTCTAGCAAGGAATTAAAGTATGAATCTAAGAGTGAGTCTTTCATAGAATTGAGTTGGAAGTTACAATGTGTATCAGCAATCTCCATGCAAAACTGGCAAATGAAAAATGTCATGAAAAGTGTTAGGCTTTTACTATTGGATGATTGCAAAAGATAGAAAGGGAATATTTGTATACCATGGTCAAGTAGATACCTTGTGTGATTGTGTGAAGTTTCCGTAAAATCTACATACATATGTTTATGTGGCATTCCAATGTCGCAGAGATCATTGATTTTGGTTTCTAATATTTGCCGATCTGTCACCTTGTGGCTTTGTCATTTTTATATTGGAGAAGGAAT
The DNA here is from genome assembly GCA_034359265.1 of Canna indica. Lineage (NCBI taxonomy): Eukaryota > Viridiplantae > Streptophyta > Magnoliopsida > Zingiberales > Cannaceae > Canna > Canna indica. Next base: position 36,822,120 of record CP136895.1, on the reverse strand, counting down.
ATCTATGATAGCAACTATTATGTCTATAGAAAATTGTATGACAATCGGAGTCTTTGATTGCTTTATTTGAGGTATTTGTCGTAGGCATATTAACTATACTTTTCAAAGAGTCTCGGGATTTAAGTTATATGCATTGGGTTCTTGCGAATGAAAACCAAAAGAATTAACATGAAGTCCTAAAATATCATAAAATTATGTATTTTAAATTGCAATTGAAAACCAAAATAAATAAAAAATAATAATGAAAATTATGTATTTCTAAAATATCATAAACTTTTTCATAGACCTAAAATATTTTATAGTATAAAATAGCTTTCAAAATCATAATTGATTCTTAAAATATAAAATTGTAATGTTTTGTTTTAATTAAAAAAATTTGGAAATACTTTAAAAAATAATATCAATATTAAAATATTAATTTTTTAATAATATTATTTAATATTAAAAACAAAACACACACACACACACATATATATATATATTTAATATTTAAATAAATTTAAAATATCTAAAATAGTATAATACATTATAAAATATCATCATCATTCATATATGATTTTTACATTACATTAAATTATATTATAAAATTAATTGAGATTAATTTATATTTTTTATGTTAGAAATATTATGTTTTCATGTTATTAACATGAAGTCTCATATTTTTTGAAAATGACTACCTCTTATGTCTGGGAAAATCATTTTCTTCAAAGTTAAATCATCCTTTAAACTTTGAGTGAAAATCTCTTCTTATTGGCCAAACATTTTCTTACTAACACTAGAAAGTGGGAAAAATATTTTTTCTAAAACTATTTTCACTATAATAAATACAATTGAGATATTGTCTATACTTAGTTGGTATTTTATTGTCTTTAGCTTTTGTCCTTAAATATGTCTTTAGAATACTCAATTCTTAATTTTTCTTCAAAGTTAAACCATCGTTTACACTTTGGCGGAAAATATTATCTTATTGACCAGACTTTTTATTATGACCAAACACTTTCTTACTACCAAACAGTAGAAAGTGGGTAAAATATTTTTGTGAAACTATTTTCCCTATAACAAATACAACTGAGATATTGACTATAATTGGTTGATATTACTTCTTAAAATATAAAATTGTAATGTTTTGTTTTAATTATTTTTTTTAGAAAAGCTTTTAAAAATAATATCAATGTGTTAAAATATTAATTTTTTTAATAATATTATTTAATATTAAAAACAAAACATGTATATATATATTTAATATTTAAATAAATTTAAAATATTTAAAATAGTATAATACATTATAAAAGGCCGAAATTAAAAGGCTGAGAACGGGCGAACGCCTGGGACTTTAAATAAGGAAACTTTAGGACACCATGTTTATGTGATGTGATTGTAATGGTCTGTCGAGAAGCATGGGTAGTCGGAATGACTAATGTTTGACTCAGCCAGTGATTGGGTCTTGAGATTGCACCAGCGGGCCCGCTAGGTGTCAGACCCCGGTTGGGTGGGACTAGCTATCCCTACCCCAGTCGGTGTCCAGAGACTAGCAGACCATCCTAGTCGACGGCCCAGAGTTTGCTTTGATTTACTTATGTGCTATGTGGCCCTAACGGCTAGTATGTTACTATTTGTATGTGGTAGGGCTGGTTATAGCCAAATCACTAGACCATGAGTAGGCCCTAGTGGCCAGGTACCATGTGGCGTAGTTAGTCTATTATGGCTGCTTACATGAATGTATGGCCTATACAGGACGACCCCTGGGGTTGGTTGTCATAACAGAAGCAACTTATATCCCTAACTTTATATTTTGCTGTCATATATATATATATATATGATTATTGGGGAATTATGTGGTGGTTCGAAAAAACCGCTCACTGAGTCCCATGTGGACTCACGGTTTATTTCCTTGTTTTGCAGAGCCCGATCAGTGAGATGAGGCTTGGAATCATGGTGCAGCTGGAGATAGGCGGTGGCGTAGATCTCGTAGCAGCGTCCACTAGTCATAGTCTAGTGGTCTAGGGCAGTTGTTTCTTTTAATACATTGAGATTATCTATTCGAAAACATGTACTTGCTTTTAAACTTGAGTTGTTTCCTACGGTGATTGATGTTTCAAAACTTTTCATGTTTTAAAGCAAAATGGTGAACCTTCTTTAAAGATTTGAATAAAGTTGCATCGTTGTTTTCATTATGTGTTTCAGTTTCTGTTAGTCAGTGTATGTGGTAGGCTTCAGGGTAGGACATAGACCCTGGCCGATCACACGACCCTAAGTTGGGGTGTGACAACTCAGTAGAACATGGTTCCTGGGAGACACCCTGTCACACCCCAACTCAGGGTCGCGTGACCAGCCAGGGTAGGTGTTTGTACCCCGAAGCCTACCACATGCACTCATCAACAAAATAACAATATGCAATCAGACTGACATAGAAATATAAATGAAGTCTGCTAAACTTTATTAAATGTTGAAAACAAATTTTAGAACTCAACGATCAAAGAACAGATCTGCATCACCACCTGCACTAGAACATGACTCAGTGCATGAACTAAAACTCTCCCTACACGACTACGACTATGAAACTGCCTGCTACGAGATCTGCATCACCACCTGCACTCCAGTCGCGCCACGCCATCAGTCATACCTTACTGGTCAGGCTCTGCAAAACAAAGACAAAGAAAATCATGAATCCACGAGGAACTCAATGAGTGGTTCTTTCGAACCTCCACCTAAGTCTCAGTATAATATCATATATAGCAATAAAACTTGTTCATAAAATTTATACTGGTCGTATCACAATAACCGGCCAGTTGACCATTCCCTGTGAGTAAATAAACCCATCAATTATGGCTCTACACAATAAGTTTCACTCAGCCACTATGGACCTTACCCTTCATAATTAGTTCGGCCTTGCCCGGCCTTCATCTCGTTACAATACTCGGCCACTCCGGCCCACACAATCAAACAAGTATATACACTAACCACAGCAGGTTATATATTCTTACATAAATTCCTCATTTAGCGATTCAATCACCGGGTCCGTCAACTAGGATGGTCAACTAACTAGTTTTAGGAACCCCACCGGGTTAGGGATAGCTAGTCCCACCCAACTCGGGTCTACCGTCAGCGTAGCCCACTGACGAAATCTCAAGACCCTCCGTCACTCGGGTCTAACACCTAGCGTGGCTCGCTAGTGCAATCTCAAGACCCTAATCACCCACTGAGTCGGATATTAGCCATGTCGGCTATAAACACCCCTCAGCCCGACCATCTCAAACACAATACACATACAATGTATTACACTAGTTACTAAACATCTCCCAGGCTTCCGCTCGTACCCGGCCCTACCCCGAGCCCTATTAGGTCAACAGTTCTGAGTTGCCCTCCCTAGGCACGAATACCTAATGTATCTATGTGCAAAGTTTATCCCATTTAACTCCTAATAACATATGTTATTTACTAGCGGAGTTTCACATCTCGCACTCATGTCCGAGGTACTAAACAAATACAGCAAATTTTCCTCCACCTAGTTTCATGTCATATACCATACATGCTCATCAATATTAGGCATATCATTGACATAATATTCGCAATAATTAATAAATCACAGCTTACTAGAAATAGGAGGATTCAACAATTATACCACCATAATTTCCTACATAATCATAGCAATTAAACATTAAATTCCTGCATTCAAATATTTAATTTCAGCATGTGAAAATTTAGTTTCAGCAACAATACTTTGGTGGAAGCCTATGAGCAATAGTTTCATCAATAAATAATTATTTATAGCATTTAATTATTTAATTACAGCATATAGAAATAAATTCCAGCAAAATAAAATATGTAGAGAGCCATCTAATACATCTCAAGACAAGAAACAATCTACACTATTTAATAAACGATGATCATAATTAACACTACATCAAATCCATGTTTTAAATGCTATGATCTCAACAAGCTAAGTCATATATTTTATTTTCCCCTTTTCATTCCCAAAGCCGAGCCTTGGTTTACCCCTCTCGGCCGACCCCTTCGAATTGGGGAAGAACCTCACATGGCCGGCCCTAGGGATCTTGGGGAAAACCAAACCCTCGACCAAGGTCACTACAAATTTCTCCTAAGATCATAATCATGCTTAAGAACAGATCTACTATGATTTAAGCACTCAAGGAACTTATGAAAAATTTCGGCATGACCTTTCCCTTTTTTCCTATATATGGACGGCACTATGAATCGAGAAAATATCGTGGAAAAATCACAAGATCACACATTGACAACATGAGGGAAATAATGGATCAAGAACCACAAGAATCGATGAAGAATCGATCGCGAAAAATTGAAAACTTCATAAACCCAAGGGTTTGGCCAAGGGCTTCACCCTAATCCAAGGTTCAACCACTCACCTTAGCCTTAATGGAAGGAAAAGGGAAAAAGATTGAAGATGTCTCGGCCTCTGACGATGACCACAAACTCCGGCGCCGCTCCCCTTGATCGCCTCTCTCCCTTCTCTCTCTCTCACCCTTCTCGGAAGAGCCGCACGGCAATTGATGGGCCCTTATATATATATATATATACTCACTTAAACCCCTACTTGACTCAACCCTTACCCGAATTGAACCCAACTCGATCCACGAACCCGGTTCCAACCCGACTTGAGTCAATTCAAGTTATAAAACATGAAAGCATTAATTACGAGTCCAACAAAATTAAATTACACCTTCTACTCGCGGCGATCTCGCGACTCCACCCGGCTAGTCCCTAATCTGGCTCGTTGAACCAAATAAAATTTTATATTATGAAACCTCGGGTATTACACATGCACCCAGATTGAAGAATGGAAAAATCCTATTCTGCAAGATAAAAAGTTCTCGGTTTGGTATGTCTAGAACATATATAAATAAAATTACCATTCTATATATAAATATAATAATATAATTTTAAAAATTATAATTGTGTTATTATGACACAAAAGCCACGTTAGTACTCCACTTACCTCTTTCCTTTTCATTCCTTGTCTTTTCACTTCATAATGAGTCTTCGTGGAATTAAGAATGTGATGAACTCCAATATGTTGAGAATTTCCAAAATTTGGATCAATTCATTTTTCATGCTATGGTGCTTGGAAATTAGAATATGATTTTTTTGGTGTTGCTTCTGGCATAGGTTGACTTCTCGGTCTTCACGCAAAAGGATGGGGGCTTGTTGATGAAGTAGGATCCGGACTTGTTGATGAAGTTGCTGCTTTATGGTTAGCTTTTTTGGTGACTGACCTTCTCCAAGTTGCTGCTAAAGGTGGCAGGTCAAAGACTCAAAGTATCACTGACACTCTTGTGGAATTACTCTAACCAAGTATGTCCTCAATTAAATTACACTTGTGCACCTAAACCCTGTGATAAAAAAATATTTTGATGAGTGAAAAATCTATTATTTATGGTATCATTGATTAACACCAGACATCCATCAAATGCTTTCAATATTAACTCTTGTATTACTATTAATACAAAATGATGATGTTTGACTAAATAAAACATTTACAAAATGAGGTGGTGGTGCTCTGTTGGTTTCGTCACTCATGGTGTGACCATATACATCGACTACCTTGCGGGTGTTGGCTTCAAGTCAAGCTTCAAGGTGATCTCATTACTCTCACCCATGTTTCTTTTCTTTTTCTTCTTATTTTCCTGTGTGCTCGGAAATTTTCTCTTCTCGTCGAGATGGAAGAAAATTTTCTGAAATTTACTTTCTTCTTTGTGTTATCAAATTTTCTCTTTCCTTTCGAGATGAAAGACTAGGGCAATGATTGATTACAACAATCGCGATGAAGATGGTTGTGGTGGTGTTGCGCTACCGGCCGTTCTGCCACTCACGGTGACAATATACATCAACTACCTCGACGAGTATTGGCTTCAAGATCAAACTTCATGGTGATCTCGTTAACCTCACCCTTTTCCTTTTCTTTTTCTTTCTTTTGTGTGCTCTAATGCTATATAAATCTTGTGTATGATGCTAATGTGGTTGCAGTCTATTTCTTCCCCTTCCAAGAAAGGATTATCAAGATTTTTTGGTGCTGTTTGGTTAGCGAAAATTATTTTTTGGTTTGGTTTCAGTGAAACTGAAAACTTGGTTTTGGTTTTTAGTTTTCGATTTTCTGAAAACGCGTTTGGTTAATGAAAATAACATCAGTTTTAGTTAGTTGAAATCAGTGAATATTTATTTGGTTATAAAAGTAATATTAATTTTCATTGAACATTTTTAGTAGTAATTAAATGTTTAGTTAGTTTACAAAATTAAATGTTTGCTAATATGACTATAAAATATTTATATGATTTAATTAATTAAGTTATTGGTAATTTAAGATTTTTTTGTTCAATTAGATATAAAAATTAATTAATAGTTATTATAAAATTTCAAAAAAAATAAGTCCAATGGTCTAAAATTAGTTTTGATTAAATTATAAATAGATCAACTTTAAGAAAATTGAGTTATTTAAAATTTGGGTTTGAGTCAATTAGATATAAATTGGTTTAATTAATTTGTAAATTTAAGATAATAGTTTGAGTTGAAAATGATTTTTTTTATTTTTAAAAATTAGAAATATTTTGATTTATTTTTAAATTAATTAATTTTATAAAAAATATTTATAATTACAAAGTTGCCACTGCATTTTTGAAACGAAACCAACAGTCTTGAAACCACAAAAAACAACATTCTGGGCTTGTTGATGAAGTAGGATCCGGACTTGTTGATGAAGTTGTTGCTTTATGGTTAGCTTTTTTGGTGACCGACCTTCTCCAAGTTGTTGCTAAAGGTAGCAGGTCAAAGACTCAAAGTATCGCTGACACTCTTGTGGAATTACTCTAACCAAGTATGTCCTTAATTAAATTACATTTGTGCACCTAAACCCTGTGATAAAAAGATATTTTGATGAGTGAAAAATCTATTATTTATGGTATCATTGATTAACACCGGACATCCATCAAATGCTTTCAATATTTACTCTTGTATTATTATTAATACAAAATGATGATGTTTGACTAAATAAGACATTTACAAAATGAGGTGGTGATGCTCCGTTGGTTTCGTCACTCATGGTGTGACCATATACATCAACTACCTCGCAGGTGTCGGCTTCAAGTCAAGCTTCAAGCTTATCTCGTTACTCTTATCCATGTTTCTTTTCTTTTTCTTTGTATTTTCCTGTGTACTCAGGAATTTTTCTCTTCTCGTCGAGGTGGAAGAAAATTTTCTGAAATTTACTTTCTTCTTTGTGTTATCAAATTTCCTCTTTCCTTTCGAGATGAAAGATTAGAGCAATGATTGATTGCAACAATCGTGATGAAGATGGCTGTGGTGGCACTGCCTCTGTCGGTTCTGCCACTCACGGTGACAATATACATTTGTGGTGGCGCTGCGCTATGCTGTTTTTATTACCAATTCCTTGTTCCAATATTCATGCTTTTAATTTGTTGATTATCTGTTTCTTTGGTAGCTTCAAATTCAAAGTTGAAGGGTTCTCAAATTAAACCAACTCCTGGTTTTCATCCTGCAGTAGCAGACAACCCAGATCCACTGTTTCTCAGTAGTCCAATTTATGGTAACTTTCACATCATATTACTTAAAAGAACTCTTGTCATGCTTGACGCAGAAGTTAGCATATCAGAACTATTGATAACAATGGAAATCTTGTTCATAATGTGCAGATTCTGGTTTTAATGAATATACAATAGCATAAGTGACTCTTAGGAGATAAACAATAATAGCAGCTTTAATTGTCATAAGATGAACAATTATGCTACAACTGAATTTTCACGTGGAAATTTATTTCATTCAGGTCAGTTGATTTCTCCTAAGTCTGGCCCTAGCATTATTGATTTCACCAAAGGTGAACAGATGTCATCAAGATTGAGAAATTTTGTGGAGAACCCAGTCGGATTAGCAAATGAGAGCACGACGTCTTTGATGAACAACTTATATTGGCAAAATGGAGGTAAGGATCATGATATTTCTGGGACATCTTATACGACGTGCAGTTTTACGGCTAGTGTGTCTGAGGTCCGAGAAAGAGGTTTTCCTGAAATTATAAATACCCTTATTCCTCAATGAAAGTATGGATATCAAAGGTAGAGCATATGATTTTGGCATGTTCCTTGTGGAAGCACACTAAATGAGGGAAGGAAGCACACTAAATGAGGGAAGGTAAAAGGTTTTGACTGTTGTTGTAGTACCTCTGATCTTGCACAGTTGCACAGCAGTGATGCTGGCAGAAAATTTTTCTCCAGAAGCGCCATAACTAGGAATGTTCTTTGTTCGAAAGCTTATTAAGGGCACTAATTAGGTACACAATTTTCTTTCAAATGCCTGCTAAGGTCTCTCATATTCTTTCTCTATTTGTTGCCAAGTGTTCTAGGGAGCTTAATATACTATAGGTTTCCCGTTACTCACTGATACTTGTATGTAGACAAATTATTGGGAATGCGAAGTATTATAAAGTGAAAATAATACCTAGCTATTTGTCAGATGTTCTGCTTGATTTGACATTGAAACCTTACGAGTGATTTTTCCTTTAGCTTTGCAAGTAAATTTCTTGTATGTTTCATTTTCTAGATCAATAAGGATTGCTCGCCATTCTGGTATTTGGTTCTTATTATATAGTTGTGTAAATTTAGTCTAATTATTGTCAATCAGGTACTTGTGTTTCTTTTATTTTCTCATCTGAACATTATCACTTCAGTTGTTCAAACTTAAAAATACGTGTGTTTATTTGTGGGCACACCCTAATTTCACATTCATTCCTAACTTACGTGGATGATCTCACCTCACCTGCCTTCAAACCTAGTCCTCTGTTACTGCTTCTTCCAGTTGTTCCTAATTTTGGTAAAGCAAAAGTTACCAATATACTCTACACAATTACTATTACATTAATATTCTGGAAAATATAAATGAGATGAAATCTGAAATTGACCTAATTTAGAAATTTGAGCAATTCTGGGTACACTACAAAGATACTTCACTCAGAGGTGCTTTGGACAAGAAAAATTAAATTTATCTCTCTCTCTCTTTTTAAAATTAAGACATTGATATGTTTCCTAATTTTGACCAATGTTTGGAAGGGCAAAGTGAAGGTTTATGCTCTTTAATTAGTTTCTATTATTTCTCAATAAAATGGTCTATGAATCACTTTGAATTTCTATCATAAGGTCATAATTCATAGTGTATAACATCTTTGTAATGTCTTAGCAGCCTTGTTTTCAGTATCATAAGGTTAACATTAAACGGAAATTCTCCACTATCATCATCCAAGAGAATAAAAGGTAAGAAGGCAAGGGTAGTGGGAGGTGTCACTCACCTTCATTTGTAGCTCCATTTGTTCTTTTATTCTCAAACTGAATACAACTTTGTTTTATTTTTAAGTATTTCATTTTCTTCTGGTATCCATTTACTGTTTTTCATAATTCTTTAAGTTCAGTTGCTTTAAGACTTATTGTTGGTGTCCAACATGTTGATGCTTCTGGAACAAAAATTTGTGGAGAATCTCACTAGCTTGCTTCTTGTTGGTGATTCAGGTACCACTTGCTACATGGTTGGTAACTTATATCAGGCCCGAGTAATATAATCTTTTAAGAATTCAAACCATTTACTTTTTGAATATGATGAGTTAGGCATGTAGTACATGTTATAGTATTATGTTACTGGTTCCATAAAGGACCCATACGTGAGTGTACCACCCCCACCATCCATTGCTGGGACGAGAAAGTAATATATATCTTGTACATAATGGGTTTTATAACTTAGCACTATACTGCCTGATACAATGCTAATTTGCTACAGTACTAGTTCCATTTAAGATTGATGCCAACAAGGATTGTGAGAGTTTGTCTGTGACTATTGCGAGAACAAGAACAAAGACATGTGAGATGTAATTTCTTTGAGGCACATGACATGACTCATCCCAATGACTGGATGCTAGATGCCTAGATGTCTGCCATAAAGATAGGAAGAATCTTTAAGATCTAAGGATTAGTTGAATCAATTACTCCGTCTGTTTAAGGGTCCAAACAGTCATGACTGCATGCTAGATGCCTAGATGTAGAGGACATAAAGATAAGAAGAATCTTTAAGATCTAAGGATTAGTTGAATCAATTACTCCATCTGTTTAAGGGTCCAAACAATCATGACTGCATGCTAGATGCCTAGATGTAGATGACATAACGATAAGAAGAATCTTTAAGATCTAAGAATTAGTTGAATCAATTACTCCGTCTATTTCCAAACAGTCATCGGCAAACACTTCCTTTTCTATGTTTGATTCATAGTCCTTTTTTTCTAGGTTTCTAAACCAATTTGTTGGAATGAAGTCTTCAATCAATCCCCACATTTCATTGTCTTTCATATTTGTACTTCTTCGGTTTTTCCTTTTTCTTCTTCTTGGTAATCAAGATCAATCTATGTAGGTGCTCTAAGATATTTTGTCATCAAGATGCAGTAAGGAATTTTCTCTATTCATTCTATATAATCTCTTACTATGACATACTTTCTGCAAATTAACAATGCCAAATATAAAATTGTAGACAAGAAGCAAGCTTATGTTTGTTTATGTTATATCAGAAAAGTTTCTAGTAGTTTGAACATTGAACACTAGAAGAACATTTGCATTGAAATTGTGCCTTGACCATTGGCAAAATTAAACCTTAATATTCAGTATCAATGTGAGCTCAAAACACACTTAAACTAAATTAGAGAAATAAGTTGAACTTTTTTTAATGGTAAGTATATTTTAGAAAGGAGATATAAAAATGTAAAGTATGAGCACATCTATCGTGGGGATTCGACAGATCATAATAATTGAAAATCAAAACTAGGGCTGTGCTAGAAATTTCCCATACATAAGTACATTTAAGCTGAAAAATAGTCTAATGCAAATTTAGTTACAAAAAAATTAGGCAATATAAAGTTTGGCTGAATTTTTTCTTTCATCAGCTTATCAATTTCCATAGTGCTGAATTGCTTAGTCTTTCTGAATATCATGGTTGCAATTCATTGTGTTGTTTCCTATTTCAGCTGCTATTGACATCATAATGCTCTAGTTTTCTTGATTTTACTTTTAGAAATAGTTATTTGAAGTTCGGTGCTCTTAAATATCAACATATTATGTATTTGTGATATTTCTATTCTATGGGGATGATAAGTGGGGTATGTCATATAGCAACTGTAATGATGAGATTGAATCATGGGTGGGAGAGAGCTGTAAGCATGATTGTCGCGTTCCTTAAGTCCTATAGTGGGTGTGCTTGGAATACTTGGATGCTTGTATAGGATTAGATATTCAAATTAACACTTATGGTTTTCCTTTTATTTAGGTTGAAATTTGTTTTTCTCTTTCTTAAGATTGAAAGAGAACTGTAGAGTGCTATTATGAGAGGTCCTGAAAGAAAATAGTGTTATTATTATTTTTCAGCCCTTCGAAATCTCTCCACTTGATTCCAATTTGATGTACCTTGAAAATAAAAGTACATAGAAGTCAACTTCGGGTTACCTTGAGAAATTCAACTTTCAATTCAGTAATCAATTGTCCATAGAAGTCCAGCTTGTGCATAGAATGTGAAAAGATTATATTTTAATAATTTTTAATGCTATTTATCCCTGCTATTTATCTTGAGTTAAAGCTATTTTGAGTTAATGTCTTAATATTACAGTGTACAATTAATATCCAATCACTTAATATATTACAGTATTGATAAATTGTTAATTAACTTGTTTCCATGTATAATTAATTTTCCATGTTAATTAACTTGTCTTCATGCTAATTAACTTGTCTTTATTGTTATGATTGGAGGTTGTCGTGTTATAGACTTTTCATGTTGTCGTGTTATAGACTTTTCATGTATATTTTGCTACTCTTTAAATATTCTCACATATGCTTGACGATTTACATGTTCTTCATGCTCAGTTGCCATGAAATTTAAAAAATATATGCTATGTTATGTGCTTGAAGAGTTTTTGTTCTAAAAGACTAAAACTATGCTTGAAGAAATATATTTTTCTTTTCTTATAATTTTCTTTTTTCTACAGTTTTTCATTTAAGTAGTGGTCTTTTGATTTTAAGATTGTTGGACAACAACTTACTAACTTGCTCTCTTGGTATAGTCAAACATCAAATTTTGCATCCACCTTCAAACATGAGCAATTGATTTTTTTTCTTTATGACAACTAATTCATACTAAAAAAACTTCTTTCAATAAAAGTATGACAGTTAAAGTTACCTATATAAATTTTTGTGTTTTATCATTGACCTTATTAATAAGGCTTTCGTGTACACCACTTCATTCTTTCCTATATATAAATTTTTGTGTTTTATCGTTCACCTTACTTTATCATTGACCTTATTAAAAGTATGATAAGTTAAAGTTGCCTATATAGTCTCCACTTCATTTTTGTATTTGCATTAATGAACGTGAAGCATGATAAAGTAAAGTTAGTGGATTGGTATGAATAATAATTTGTAGAGACTAGAGAGGAACAATAATATTGCAGATCTTCATTGTGATGGAAAGCTATAAACTTGTATAATTCTTTCCTTGGTATCCAAATCTTTAGTGATGACTGACAAGATTTATTGTAAATTTACAAGAAAATTGATGCCTAATAAAAAAGATCATGCTAATCATCTTAATTTCAATTTTTTTCTTTGTTTAGTTTATTTACTTGTATAACATGTATCATCTTACACGGATGCTTATCAACAGGGGAATGGATGCTCAAAGCTGGAGCACTTGTTTTGGCTGATGGAGGACTTTGTTGCATAAATGATTTTGACAGGTTAGTTGCTAACTTTGTCTTAATGCTTATTTCTCTCCTTATTTTTTACTGCCAACATTATTTTCTTATGAAAGATTTTTTAAAATTTGATGTAGCACATGTTCCTTTTAATGCTCATTTTTTGACTTAGTCTATTAAGATTTCTTATCCTGTAATTCGAGTATATATGTAGTTATATGGTTTCTTTTACAATTTTAAATTCTTATCCTGTAATAGCTTTTCTTAGGTTATTAAATTTTCAAATTTGGTCTATCTCTTGATTATCTCTATGTCACTCTTCCCCTATTATTTTCTCCTCTTCTGTCATGTTCCTCTCCCTCATCTCTTGTTCTTCCACTATGGTTTACTTTCTTCCATCTTCCCTTTTTTCCCCTCACTTTCTCTTGCATGTTGATTTGCATTGGCAAAAGAGAGCACCCGTAACAAAAAATGTCTATGTGAAATTGTATGGTCGTTAGGGAGCTTTAGGTGCTAAGAAAATAAATTTTACATCATTGTTTTCCATGACACAAGATATTGCTAATGCCTGGAACACTAAGATGGACAATTTGCAAGATACTATCTTGAGTTTGTATAGGCAAGTAGCATAATTAAGTCCTTGGTAAAAATTCCTATTCATGGTAAGATAAAGATCATCTAATGCATGCACCAATGACACTATACACCAATGAGGGAATATTGACCGTGTCTACCATTCTGCAAATGAGAATCTCAATCCCTAAGGAGGGCCATAGTCCACAGAGAGCTAGGATATGTGGCAGGGGGTGATGAGTCCAATAATCAAAATATCATGTTAATTGATGCTTGCATGTACTTGATGACACATGGAAGCAGACTAGCATATTTTACATGTTCATGGAATAATTTATTGTTGAGCTTTTCTATTTCTTCTTATTGTAGATTTTTTCCTTCTAAAGTATGAGCTCAATGTATGAAAAAATAAAGCTATGATTTAATTTGAAAGCTTATGACTCATTTTTGTTCATGTTCTTAAGTGTCTCCTATATCGTGTAGACGTCTTTCTAATAATGCCTTAGATCATGACTTTGTGGTCGGCATTCTAATTATGACCAAGATCATGAAGTTGTGGCCAACTTTCTAATTACTTACACATCTTTATCTTCATCATTAAAGCTTTTATAGGTGTGATATTCTATAGTTAGCATTTGATTATTCAAAAAAATGTAGAGCATTACTGATGACTAAATATCTTTTATGTTGTTGACATGCAAGTTTTCGAAGATTTTAATTCCACGTGGAATGTAATTGTAATTTTTTATTGTACATATGAGCATGCTTTATGGAGAACTAGAATGTACTTGTCCTTGTTCTCATTCAAGCAGCTAACTACTTGGACAAACTAACTTGTTGTTGCTGCCAGCAGCGGTAATGTGGTTTGAGGTATGCTTATGATCACATCTGCATAGAATTTGGTTATTAATTAGTTATAGCATTGTTTGATCTCTGAGTTAATCCTGATATAATCTTTCTTTGTACAGTTTTTAAGTGAAAGTTTTTTATTTCTCCGGCGAAGATATGACACATCAAAGTTCAAAAGACCATTAGTAGACTTTTAATAGGTACTAGTTTATTCACGTTCTATTGTTGATATTCACTGTTGAAATATAGATCCATATAATAATTCTAAAGTTTTATGTTTTTCGTTGATGCTTGTATAAAAATTTATTTATTCCATTCAATGATAATAGTATGGATTGAGTTTTAATTATTTGTGCTTATAATCAAACAAGTTAAATAATAATTAAATAACCTTTATGCTGAGACTAGTAAATTTTATTTATGGTTATGCTCATATGCATTAATTTATGTGGATTTTTAAATTTGATATTTGATATATTAAGTTGATAATTTGAATTGCAAATTTAATTTTGAAATTTTGTAGTTTGAAATACTTGTGGGCTCTACATATAATGAGATGTTGATGACGAAATAATTATTAATTTATTTTTGGTTAATCTTTTGGTTTATTAATTTGGGACGGGGTATTGAATAATTGTTAAGTTGTTTAAAGTTGTTTTGTATAGTAAGATCTCAAAATTGAAGTATTAAAGGTGGTAATGGATTCGTTTATGTTGTGCAGATGATTTATTGACAATGGTAAATAAATTTATGAAGAAGCTCAAGAAGTATGGATGTGTATGAAATCAGATGTGGACGCGTTGGCATAAATTTGCGTGGAGGTAAGTAATTGTTTATTTTTTTAATATGTTCACGAATTTTCTAGCCTCTCTCTCTCACTCTCTTTCTTTCTCTCTCTCTCTCTCTCAAGCTTGCTCGAACTCTAGTTGATCTGCTTCAATCCGATCAGCTCGACCCTAATGTATGTTCAAGAATATTTCACGAAGAGCTTTTAATCTGCTTTCCTAACTACTAAACTTAGTATCCAGCTGAATTGAATGGCTTTTTGTGCTTACTTTTTTTTGGAGTCAGTAACATAGTTGGATATTTATTGCACATAGTAACATAGCTAGATTATATTCACATTTTCAACTAATTTCCTATTAACAGGGTAGGATGAGTACTTATTTTTTTTAGAAAAGCACCACACTTAATATTTTCTTGAATCTCCTCGTCTAGTTGAAGCTGCATTTATTTTTATTACAAATATAAGACGTTACTTGCATTATGTATAATGGAGCATGTTCTATACTCTTTTTGTCATTTATTGCTCTTACCAATTACCACTAAATTTGCCAATTAAATGAATCATAACAGGATTAATGAGGTTAGTAACATCTAACAATCCAAAAAAAAATTCATTACATCAAAATAGTGAATATGTTTTTATTTTTCTGTTATTAGCTTCCAACATCGTATTTTCATGTTTCAACATCATATTTTACACTCAGAATTTATGGTACTTTCATGAATTGGTGGTCACGACACCTTGTCTTCTATAAAGTGATTGTAGTGTGCCATTTAATTAAATCTTATATTACGAGATTTGTCTCAATTGTGGCATGCAGTCTAACTTGTGTCGACAACATGGCATGATAACGTGTAATAAAAAAATTATTTTTTAATATTAAAATTTTATAAATTGAAAACTTATGTCATGGGTCCCATCTCTCTCTCTCTCTCTACTCTATTTCTTCTTCTTTGTGGCCTCTAAAAGGATATGTTCAACATTGTCTCCACCGAGGATATGGAGGCTGCGGGCTCCCACGCGACCTTCGATCATGTATGCCACCATGCGCCGCCTCGAGGAGTTCCCTAACATATTCTCATAGCCAACCGCTCCAACGTCTCCGAGGACGATGAGATTCACGCAGCTGTGGACTTTAATGTTGAGGATGAGAGCGCTACGACCAGCGTCATGGTTGACCTCTGCGCCATTGCCGAGACTGTGATCATCGTCGGCTATGGCAATGAGTGCATCGGGGTATATGTATACCCCCTGCAAGTTGATCAGGGGCCCTGTCGCCTCGGGTTCGAATGGCCTACCTCGTCGCAGGTTTAGAGGATGGATTGGTAGCTTCTCGAGAGAAAAATCCACTTTTGGATCATCGCCTCACGGGTGGCGACCACCACCATGTACTTCGATGAGCGGATCCTCTTGGCCCACGTCTTTCGTGCCTTCGATTCAATTCGGGAGGTTGTCATAGCTGACATCGCTAAAAAATATTGTAGTTCAGCTTCTCTGTTTCTCGGAGTTGGTGAAAAACAAGTGGTCGACAGAGAAAATGTTTTGGATACTGGACTTGTGCAACGCCATCTCTGAGCTATTGCCGGAGATAGATGCATTGTTCTCCTTTGGCTCAACAATCGCTGTCCAAGAATAGGCCATCGCCTCTCCCTCCAAGCTCGCCGAGGCCAGTCACACCATGTTTGTCGACTCCGAAGTCGTAGTTCAGAAGGAGGACTCCAAGTCAATGCCTCTTGACGCTGTGATTCAAGCGCCCACTCGTCATGCCATTGACTACATCGCCAAGATCATCACGGAACTCCCCTTGCAAAAAGAAAGCCTCCACCTTGACTTCTTATTCGATACATTGCACTCGGAGGCGCTAGTTGAAAGATCGACGTTTTCGCGAGACTCCTCTTCCTCTTGCTCCTCCTTGTCCTTAAACGATGACGAACAAAGAGAGATAGAGATAGAGATATTCAATTTATTAAATTTTAATATTAAAAAACTATTTCTTATTCCACATCAGCATGTCATGTCATTAGTTTAATGGATTGTTGTCGGAAATTAGACAACACATCACAATTGAGACAAATGTGGTAGTATAGGATTGAATTGAGCAAAATAAAAGTACATATCATAAATGAGAAAATTCCAAAAATACAAGCTAATATTAATTAATGGTTAATTAACCTTTCAAGAGGCGAGGGACGCCAGTTAAATTGAAACCGGTGCCCCTTTAAAGGGGCACTTGTTAAATTGAAATAGGCACTTATTATTAAGCGTCATATTGCTCTTTATCAACTCAAGATTAATAGAAATCGGGTGCTTTCATACGTGCCAATTTTTTAATTTCTTTATTATTAATTTTTTACTTCAATATTGACGTTTTTATAAATGTCTAAACATAAGTTTAGACCTAAAAAAGTTGCTTGTTTTCTACATAATAAAAGCCAATTTCATATGTTTATTGTAGTGGTTGTTGCATTTCTGGATTGTATGGAAGTTATCAACTCAGGTTTTCTTCAATTTTGAGATTCTTTGGGGTGTTTTAATTTCTATATATGTTTTTTTCTTGAATGTGATAGTTTTATATATATACAGTGCATACATATTAATTTCTAGGGTAATTACCTGAATATATCTTGAACTTTGGACTTTATCTCAAATGTATCCTGAACTTTGACTTCTCTAAATTGCATCATCAACTATCACATTTGTAGAGGACCTCTCTCTCAACCTCCCGCTCGCCTTCAACTCGATGGAGACGCCGCCGCCCCTCATCATCATCCCCAACGCCGCCCTCAAATCCGCCATCTTCTCCTGGTGCGCCTGCTTCGGCCAGCTCCCTCCTCCCCTGAGACGTCTACCGCCACTTCCGAGGCCACGTCCCTGAGTTCGACGACACCGATTGGCTCGACAGCATCTTCATCTTCATGGACGAGACCAAAAAGCTCGTCAAAGTCAAGGTCATTAATTATTTCTGCCACATGCCCTTAATTAGTTTCAAATTAATGCATCAGTTTATATTTTTTATTTGCATCAATTTATGTTTGACTTTGTGGTATAGCACGTAATGTTAAACAAATTAATGCCTGTTACAAAAATCCAACGATACAATTAAGCATTGTTGCATGAATTAAGTGCAGATCCACTGCCAACGAGCGGCGCACATGGTGAAGCACGACCCCGAGTACGTGAAGAAGTACCACGACGCCGTGAGCGCGATGAAGGCGCTTGGCGAGGACAATCCATGGAACTTCATATAGCAGACCAAGATCCACTGCCAGTACTGCAACAACGCCTACTTCCAGAATGACTCGGAGGCATATATGCAAGTACACAACAGCTGGATTTTCCTCCCGTGGCACCGCTACTACCTCCACTTCTTCGAGCGCATCCTCGGCAGGTTCATCGGCGACGAGACCTTCGCCCTCCCCTACTGGAACTGGGACCAGGAGGCCGACATGCCCTTCCTGGAGATCTTTCAGGACCCATCCCTCGCCATCTACGACGAGTTTCATAACCAGGATCACGTCATTGGCGGCAAGCTCGTTGACCTCAAGTACTTCACGAAGACCACCCTCACCCCAGAGGAGCTGGTGCAGCAGAACCTCTGCCTGGTGCGCACGGCGTTCCGGCAGTCCATAACAAGCGTGGAGACGTTCATGGGGAACCCCTTGAAAGCGGTTCCGACGGAGGGCCCCGGGCAGCTGGAGTCGATCCATAACACGGTGCACTTGTGGGTGGGGACGAGGGGCCGAACCGAGAGGACATGGGTCACTTGTCTACCGCCGCCCGTGACTGTGTTTTCTATTGCCACCACTCCAACGTCGACCGCCTTTGGGACGTCTACCACCACTTCCGCGGCCACGTCCCCGAGTTTGAGGGCACCGATTGGCTCGACAGCACCTTCGTCTTCATGGACGAGAACAAAAAGCTTGTCAAAGTCAAGGTCACTAATTATTTCCCTTGCTCTTAATTAATTTCAAATGAATCAATTTATATTCAGCTTTTGGCTTTTGGTTATTGTACGTAATATATTAAAGATAAGGCAATAAACAAATAAATGCCCGTCCCATAGCATGTGTACATATAATTAATTAATTAAGCACAATTGCATGAATTAAGTGTAGATCCGAGACTCCCTCGAAACGGAAAAGCTCGGATACATGTACGAGAGAGTTCCCTTGCCATGGGTAGGCAAGCTCAACTGCGAGGAGATAGCCGATACCACGGCGGTGGTTGAACAGAATGTTCCCATCACGTCCGAAGCCGCCGTCGCCCTTGTCCGCCGCCTCATGCCCCAAGATCAATCTCCCCCTCATGGCGGCAAAGGCGCACACAGCGGATAAGAGCCCCAGGAAGCCCACGTTTACACAGACCACGACCACTTTCCTCTTCATCGCGAATCGAAACCCCACTTCCCCTTCTCTCCTCCATCTTTTTATATTGAAACCAGAGAGGCAGGTCGAAGTTGACGCTGTGTTGAATGTTCGGGAACCGCTCCATGATCATGCGGAGGCAGGCGCCAGAGCTACCGCCAACGTCGACGAGGGTTTCCACGCCGCCGAACCCGACGGCTCCATACCCGTCGAGCAGCGCCACCATGAATGTCTCCGACACCCCCTTCATAGCCCGCTACATCAGGGTGTTGGCTTCCTGGTCTCCTCCATAGTAGGCGTAGGCGGGCACTCCGCAGTTAGCATGGGAGAAGGGCTCCGGCCCGGTGGTGGAGGCGTCGTCGCCCTAGTGGTGGTGCTGCAGCACGTAGGCGGTGTAGGAGGCATTGTCGCCGGAAGGAATGAGGGTGCTGCCGACCTCGGTGAGGGTGTAGCGGCGGGCGCCAGAGACCGAGGGAGGGGAGGTTCACCTTGGGTTATGGGGCGGTGGACAAGTCACACCGTCCTTTCCACTTCGCTCGCGGCGTCGGCATGCCGGCGTCGCCGGAGGATAGGTGGTCAGGAAAGATGCAGATCATGGAAAATGCTTCAGACGTTCATGTTGGTTTTTTTGTTTTTAAAAATTGATCCACGTGTGCAGCACACGTGGACATCAAAAAGATTTTTAAATAAAAAAATATTTTTTAATCCACATGTGCATGCCACGTCACACGATTAACGGAGTAACTGACGGAATTTTGACGGAGGGATGTAATTGATACAAATATGATAGTAGAGGATGCAATTTAAAGAAGTTAAAGTTAATGATACATTTGAGATAAAGTTTAAAGTTCAGGATATATTCAGGTAATTACTCTAATCTCTACTATGCGTTTGGCAATGAAACTTTTTTCTACCTTGAAATTGCAAATTATTTGAGTTTGTTATGAATGTGATTATATGCATTAATTGTGCAATACACACTTACTGCTATGGTTCAAGAGTTAACCTTAGTTAAGATTTAAGAATGTGATTATATGCATTAATTGTGCGGTACGTAATCACCTCAGTTAACAAATTTTTTTATAGAAGTGGACTTTTAACTCATAGTGCAAGTGATTATTTTTTATGGACTGCATGACTAGTTTTTCTAATGACTTCTTTAAGGATCGAGAAAACCTGGTACTGGAATCTTTAAAGCCGTAAGGTATGAACGTTTACCTGTCTTCTGTTTTAAATGTGGATGTATTTGCTATGTTATGAATAAATGTGATAGAATAAATGCATCTACTTTTAATACTAAGGATGATAATAATATTATTTATGCCGAAAATTCTGTTCAAGAAAAATCTGTTGAGGTTCTTTCTAATAATCTTAAGGATATATCTTTGACTAATGAAGCTCCCAAATCAGATGCCTAACACCCCTTATACTAGGGATTAGTCTATTGGTACGGAAAATATGAATATGAGGGGAAAAAATAAACTTGAATAGTCCTTTGTTGTTTACTATTGCATTATTTGTTCCAAACATTACATTCTGAAGGTGCCAGTATTTTTTTAAACTTATTTATGTAAAAAATTATTGTTCACTCAAACATAAACCATCATCATGTTTTGAAGTTGTCAATTTATTACTTAATGGTACAAGTTTCTTAGTTTCTTTATTACCTGGAGCCTTTTGCAAATCATGCAACTAATGAGCAAATTTCAATGATGAACTATTCCTACTTTCAAATTTAAAATGGATAGTTTATTTGCTGCCATTTGCTAAATAGCTCTTTTTTTTCGCTTTAGATCTAGAAAGAACCAGTATTTTTCTTTTTTTTCTGCTTTAGATGTAAAGAGAACCAGCATTTTTCTTTTCTTATCTTTCCATACTCATCGTTGCTATTAATACTTTAGGGATGTGTGATAATTGTGCACATGAATCTGAAGTTAAGAAAATAGATGCAACTTGTACGATGAAGTTCTTTTATAATTTGGCTAGATTATTGAATTTACATTTTTGTTAATTATATTATTGTGCTATTATCAATTTATGCATCTTGACTTTACATCACATACATATGTTTCGTAGTATATATATATATATATATATATATATATATATAGAGAGAGAGAGAGAGAGAGAGAGAGAAAAATGTCTTTAGATATCATAGCTTATTTATATACATAGAGAGAAACCTCTTTAGATATCATAGCTTATTTATATAAGTAACAAAATTAGGGCAAAAAAAAAAAATCACTTAGTTTTCAGATGGGTATAAGTATTGGTAGATATCCCAAAAGCTTAATTAGGGGAAACAAAAAAAATTGACATCAAACTAGGCATGTCTAAGAGTGTACAGAACTATGATGGGTATAAGTTATGCTCTCTTTATTTTCTTCTTTTTGTCCTTCTTGGAGAATTTTGAATAGGTCAGTTTACTTGCATCGGTTGTATATTTGCTTTTGTTTTCATCTCTTTCATGGTATATGTAGCCAAGTGTCTTCTTCCTCTATTCAATGTGTGTTTAGGATTGTAGTTCAATATTCTCTAGAACTCAAGGATGATTTTTGGCATGATCTCTTACACTTTTTTATGATGATGCAGCATCAACAGTTATCTAGCAGAAAAAAAGTTTCTTGCAGGTTTCTAAGTTGAAGTTACTATATTACTTACAAATAAGTCACAATATAATGTTAGTCCTAAATGGATCTTTTACCATCATCAATCTTTTCTTTGGTAAGCACCATAATAGATTAATAGTTACTGTTAATCTAAGATGAGAAGAATTTCTTTTTAAAATTTTGAATTATCCTTAGTTCTCTTTCTACCTCTTAAACAATTTCTTTATCTTTGGGCTTCATGTATCTGTATATGAAATTCTTTATCTGTTTAATATTTTTTGATCTTGTGGACCATGACAAAGTTCGTGGCTTTCGCGTCCAGAAACAATTGCCATTCAACCATTTTAAGGTAAAGCAATTACAACATTTGAACATATAGATTAAACTAATAGGATTCAATAAGATGTTCATAAAGGCATAAATACTTGTACGCAAATCCTTTCATTCTCAACAAACTTTTACTTCTTTGTCAACTTGCATTCTAATTGTTTTCATTTAAATTTATTTTTGGAATATGAAAATTTGGTCATAGTAATTTATTCATCAAAAACTCCACGTATATGAGATTTTGTTAAGCAAATGAATAAATGATGTTTATGTAAAATATACTTCGAATAAGTATGTCGAGGAGTGATTGACGTTTATATTATTATATAAATATAATTTTGTTTAAGGAGCTAATGATCAGGGAAGATAACTTGTAGAGTTGAACACTGATTACACTAAGCATGAATCTTTCTCTTATGTATTTTGAATTACTGAGTCTCAGGAACCTTGTTTCTCCCGAGAAAGGGTAAGGTTTTCGACAATAGCCAAAAGTTGAAAATCAAGATGCTAACTTTTGCATGCCTAGTTATGTCCTGATTTATGATATCCCTTTTGGGTTATCTACTATGAAAGTTAGTATTCTCATTGAAAAGCTCACCATTGAAATAGTTCAGCCTTATGGTTTCAAATATGAAATAATAGACCTTAATTACATGTTGCATTTTAAATTTTGCTTGGTGGCATCGCTGGATCATATTATTGGCAAGAGGTCACTACATGAAATGTCACTTTTTGTGGCCTTTATTATTGGGGGCCGCGCACTGCCGAAAAGGTTAAAGTTCAACTTGCACATGATAACATTTTAAGTGGACTTTAAGATGAGGAATTTTGGGAAAAAAGAATATGTATAATTTGTTATTTATCCAATTAGATTAAACACAACTTAAAAAGATTTTGCAGCTTATATAAGAAATAAATAAGACAACTATTAACCACAAAGGTAAAGTATAACCTGAAATGAACATGCATGATGACTTCAATCATAGTGCATAATTGGTAGAACTCTGCAAAGTCAAAATAAAATTACATGTTCTGCTTAAAGCAGAATATGGATGGCTTGTTTCAGTATTATTTGATTATAATAAATGTAGATTTAGCCATGAGGTGGGGATGAGAATCAGGAAGTCGATTCTATGTTGTCATAAATAAATATATTATATTGCATGTTTATTATATATGATAGTATTAAATTAAATATTATTTGTGTTTAAAATTACATATAAATGCATATATTATATAAACTATTATATTTTTAAAATAAATTAAACTATTAGATGTTGGGCAGTACGCTTTTCAACTTTACATCTTATAGGCCAATACTCCAGTTGTTGACTAGCATGATGCTGGTAATTTTGTTCCTTATATTTTATTTCTAGTCTCGCGTATTGATCTTTATATAATTTATAGGTATGTGTTTGGTGTTGGAACAATATCATAAAAATGGCTGAGAAGATTGATACTGATGGTAGATGCCCTGCATGTCGTGCTCCGTATGATAAGAGAAGATATTGAGGAATACAATAAGTAGTGAGAGGCATGTTCCTTTTTAGTGAGCTGAATTATGTAAACATATATTTGTTGTCACATTTTTAGGTGCATTTTTTTACCTTATATCTTTGTTTAAGCAGAAAATATCAAATTATTACTGGTAATCAGAATTATAATTTTATATTTTGATAAGTTGTGTTAATTAAATCTAGGTTAGTGAAACAATATTTTCTGAAGCAGAAGTTGCAAAAAAATAAGTCAAAATAATCAGGACTACCAATGATCTTAGCAGTGTCTGCATCATTCGGCGGAATATTGTATGTCTCTGGTCTTCCTGCTACTTTTGCTGATGGAATGGTAACATTATCCTTCTATAATTTCTACTAGTACTTTGTATTTGACATGTTGAAGATATATTACAGCATACATCTTCTAGAGAGCATAAGCAGATATGGTGGTTTAAGTGTTCCATTAAAAATCTGCAAACCTGGGGTCTTCCAGAAATTAAATTTGATTCTAATGTGCCAGATAATTTCAAATTTTGTTCTTGCAGACTCTTAAAAAGTAAGAATTCTTTGGACAATATGGCAAAGTTCTAAAGATTTCTCTAGTTCCAGCTGTCGAGGGATTTCTAAATTCTCGTGTTGTGTAAGAATTCAACACTTCAAAGTGGTTCTTGTATTGTCATATTCTAAAAGTAAAATAGTTTTAATGCTATTAATATGTCCTGGCGAAGCCCTTAACCAATCATTAAGATGTTGGTTTATAAAGTGCATTTATGACATAAGCAATTTACTGGCGAAGCCCTTGACCAATCATTTTCTTAAACCAATAAACTTCAGAAATCTTCAGGATCTGCTTCAAATAGTCTTGTATCATGGTCTGGAAGCATGCTACCTCCACCAATGGACACCTCATGTAGCAGTAGTAGCAGTACTGGGAAAAAGGACTTCCGGAATCCTTAGCTCTTTTAAGTTTTTAGTGAATTAACTGATGGTATAGTGCATTGTTTATTTTAGCTTTTTTGGTTAATTTTAATTTATATAAATGCGCTTTAAACCTGCGATAATTGCAAAATTAAATGCACCCACAGAAAGGTGATGCTAGAAAGTTAAGTGCCCTTCCACCAACAGCTTCGTGGAACATAACTGAGAATTACTAATTTCTAATATTTTTGTCTTAATGTTCAATAGTATTTATTATAATTCCTATAGGGCTTCAGCTCCCACATCTAGTAGGTTATCATATGCTAGTATGACAATGTCTCAAGGGCCACTTGATCATTCTCACATACCAAGTAATTTGATCATAAAAGCCACTAACTCTAGAGCTCAAATACCAACATCTTCTCAAAATGTTAATCAAAGTGATTACGGAACCTTCAAATCTAGTCATTCCATGATGGTGACCAATCTACCCGTCAATAAGTCTGCCTTATTAGGTTTTCCAAATTTTTGGGCAAGTGATCTGGCTAACATTGGTATTAAAAGTGCTGCATGCAGATTATCTTGTGAAAATAGTACTGCAAAATAAAGTTTGCTTAAATTCTTCTTTCATAAGCTTCTCAACTTTCCATGGTGCTGAATTGCTTAATCTTCCTGATTACCATGGTTGCAATTCATTGTGTTGTTTCCCATTTCAACTGCTATTGACATTATAACGTTCTAGTTTTCTTGATTTTACTTTTTGAAGTAGTTATTTGAAGTTCAGTGCCCTTAAATATCAACATTTTATGTACTTGTTATATTCCTATACCACGGGGATGATAAGTGGGGTATGCCATATAGTAGATGTAAAGGGTGTGCTTGAAGACCTGGATGCTTGTACAAGACTAGATATTCAAATTAACACGTATGGTTTTCCTTTTATTTAGGTTGAAAAGTTTTTTTTCTCTTTCTTAAGGTTGAAAGAGAACCATAGAGTGCTATCATGAGAGGTCCTGAAAGAAAAAGGTGCTATTATTATTTTTCAGCCATCCAAAATCTCTCCACTTGATTCCAGTTTGATGTACCTTAAAAAGAATAGTACACACTAGTTTTTAATAAGCATCAAGTCAACTTCAAGTTACCTTGAAATACTTTCAAATATGATAAGATGTCCAAGTTTCAATTAAGTAATCAATTGTGCATAGAAGTCTAGCTTGTGCATAGAAGATGAAAGGACTATTTATTAATTATTTTTAATGTTATTTATCCCTGCAATTTGTCTTGAGTTAATATCTTAGTATTAGTATATTACAGTATCCAATCACTTAATACTGTATATACATACAGTATTGATAATTTGTTATTTAACTTGTCTTCATTTATAATTAATTTTTCATGTTAATTTACTTGTACCTTCATGTTAATTAACTTGTCTTCATTGTTAGGATTGAAGATTGTCGTGTTATAGGCTCTTCATGTATAATTAACTTGTCTGATATGGAGTTAGTCATATGTCTATTATAGGCTCCTTTTCAATGGTTTTTATGTTTCTTCCTCCATGTATAATTTTTCAGGTTACTTGTCTAATATGGGTTATGTGCAATTCCTTCTCAAGTTACTTATAATTTTTCATGTTATCTCAATCAAATATTAATAATGAATTGACTTTGTGATCTAATCATGAGTGGGTAAAAATGACTATTCCAATATTTCATAAATCCAATATGCTACAAATTCCAAATATAATTTGTAGGTCTTGAACATGTCTGTTGCATGTGAATGGTGGAGTATTAATAGGACAAGGCTTGAAAATAAAGATAGCAATGAAAAGCCAAAAACTACATACCAAAATGGTGGAGTATTAATTGACCTTGATGAGGTAGGTGCACAGGAAAGTTTAAAAGTATTTTCACACTACATTAAAATTGATTTTAAGCTACACTTGATTAGTTGCAATTTTAAAAACCACATCCATAGAGGTATTGAGCCAACAAATTTTTTTTGTTGTCCAAAAAAATACCTAAACCAGTGGGTATTAATGAATTGACATTGTGATCTAACAATGAGTGGGTAAAAATGACTATTTCACTATTTCATTAATCTAATATGCAACAAATTTCAAATATAATTTGTAGATTTTGAACATGTCTGTTGCATGTGAATGGTGGAGTATTAATAGGTCAAAGGCTTGAAAATAAAGACCAAAAACTACATACCAAAATGGTGGAGTATTAATTGACCATGTTGAGGTAGGTGCACAGTAAAGTTTAAAGTATTTTCATTGGTCAGGAACTAAGTATATTCCTACAAAAAGAACTTCATTCTTTTTATCCTCATAACCTCAAAACATGGTTAGACACAAATTTGGTGAGTTTCTTTTATTTAAAAATTTTGCAGCCTGTAACCGGTGATTCCATTTTTTATAGTTGTTGATCAAGAATCTATTGAACCAATCACCTATTCTTTCTTGTTGTGCTTGTTTCTTTTTCCGGCAAAATGAGTTCTTGGCCCTCTTGAACATCTATAAATAATTAGGTGCTATTATTACTTTATTTAAATTGTTCTCTATGAGTATGCATCGGATTCCCATGTGCTCTGTTTATTAATTTATTTTAGATAAAGCGAAAATTGTTCTTCCGTATGATTTTAAATTTTTCATTGCCATCTTATATCTCAATCAATCAATAGCTAATGCAACATTTCCTCAAGTTGCTCCTACGAGTGTGCATCGTATTAATCTTTCCTATGCTTCCCTTATTTGTTTGATTGATATCTATTTTCTAGCTAAAACCATGACTTGTATTTTATATTATAAATTACAATAATTAAATTGGTTGGAATTTATATAATTTTTTTGGTTACTAATATATGGCTGCTGATGCATGTGGTGTGAAAGATATGTAGAATATTTTACTTGCAAGACAACTTTTCTATTAATTTTCAGTTTATATTTAATTTGAACAATGTCAAAATTTTAAATTTAATGCATATTTCAATTTTAAAATGAGGTGGTGATGCTCCGTTGGTTGTCACTAATGGTGTGACAATATACATTGACTACCTCGCGGGCATCGGCTTCAAGCCAAGCTTCAAGGTGATCTCATTACTCTTACCCATGCTTCTTTTTATTTTCTTCTTATTTTCCCATGTGCTCTGAAATTTTCTATTCTCGTTGATATGGAAGAAAATTTTCTGAAATTTACTTTCTTTTTCTTTCTTCTTTGTGTTATCAAATTCCTCTTTTCATTCAAGATGAAAGACTACAGCAATGATTGATAATTGATTGCAACAATCGCGATGATGATGACTGTGGTGGGATTGCTCTGCCGGTTCTACCACTCATGGTGACAATATACATCGACTACCTCGACGGGCGTTGGCTTCAAGATCAAGCTTCATGGTGATGTAAACCTAAAAATCTATTTCATATAAGAAAATTATTCTTTTAATTTGCCAGACTATTTCAAATGGCATTCTTGTTAGTCATTCTAATCATTTTTGTTAATCATTTTTGCAATCGTGCCACTGCCTATGACGTGGACGAGCGACCATGTGGCCAAACACCTTCGTGAATGTGTGATGACTCCTTTCGTTGCATAATATTAATTTGACTAGTGCTTGTGTGTGAGTAAAAATTAGTGTTGACAATGGCTTGTGACTCGGATCCTGCCATTGGAAGAATTGGTGTGGATATATTTTACGCTGATGTGACTTGGTTTATTAGTTGTTGATGTTTTCTTCATTATTTTATTTAGAGGTCAAACTGAATGCTAGCTTAGGAAATTTGGTTTCAGTAGTTGATAAACATGTAATTTTGGAGATCTTGCAAACCCTTCAATGATGTAGTGCTGGCTTATTCAGCACTAACTCTTTTGTGCACCCTTGGAGTAGCAAATTCTATTTATAATCAAGTAAATTAGCTCATTTTAAACTTTTAGATTTCCACTGCATCTTATTTTTGCAGCTGATATTAAGTACTTATCACAATTTTTATACATCTTTTTCCAAGCTAACTATTTTGAGCTTGATTGATTTTAATTTTATTTAAGCAATATGGTATAGAATTTGCCACAGAGCACGTGCTCCTCCTGCTTCCAGCCCAGTAATTGAATGTTCAATAATTTGCCAAGTATATGCTCTTCATCAAGGATATTCTAAGATATAGTAACTATAACTGCTTTTCTTATATCATATGCAAGTATTGTAGCAAATTATGATATGTTTAATTAGTATCTTTCAGAAAGATATAAGAGAAATGTGATGTCACATTAACGGATTCTAGAACTACAGAAGTTAAAGTATTAATTAGGTGCACCAGCAAATGAGCTTCATTCCCATCTTGATGTTAAAGCTTCAAGGAAAAGGATAATATCGGCTTCAAGGGATAATATGGATAAGAAATTTGATCTATATCCTCCCCTTTAATAAGCTAAGAGCCACGATGCCAAGAATTGAAATGTTAGAAAGAACAATAAAATAGGCCCCAACTTTGTTGAGAATAAACAAAAAACCTAGTATTTAGCATAACCGATATGCATATATAAAATATAATAATGGCCCAAGTTGTGTTCCCTCATGGTCCAAGGGTTGCAATGACAATAGGTTGATTTATATGCTACATCTTCTCTTTTGTTGCATATCTTCATCTTTATCTTAGATTATTTTCTTCACTAGGAAGGTTAATTTTGGGAAGTTGTTGCAGGATCTTTGCGCAGACAAGCAATGGTTTTGAAACAAGTTCAAGTTTTGCTAACTTTTTGTTTGAAAATTGTACTTTTGTTATTATATTTGCCTTATTTACCTTTTTCTTCTTTCAAAGGAAGAGAAATGACCACCAACATGACAATGCTTCGAAGGAATGCCTCTGCTTCGACAAATATGAATTGGCTATGAGCACAATTTTCTTCTGTTAATTCTAAGGTTTGTCCAACCGATCAGCATTATTTCTTCATGCAATGAAAACAACTTTCATAATATTTTTTTGTATAAGCCCTTCATTTTTTTTGGTTAAATCTGAAGCTTTTGGTTCTTTAATTTCTTTAGTGCAACTTGCTACATGGTAGCTGAACTTTAGTGATGTCTTCAACCATATGTTCTAATACTATTGTTTCTATCTGTGTGCATTGTTTCTTTGTCCAAGTAGTATTATTTATTAAGTAGCATTTAACTATCATGACCATAGGTCCTTACTATTGGTGAAATGGCCACACTAGAGGGGGGGTGAATAGTATGTTAACTAATCTTATCACTTAATTTCAGTTTTAATCGTTTCTTGATTAGTTAAGCTAAACACGATATTAATAGCAAGCGGAAGCAATAAATATGAAGCAATTAACACAAAATAATATATCAATGCTAACACAATTATTTATAGTGGTTCGGCCCCAATGCTTGCTCCACTACCTAAGCTCCGCTTAGGATTTCCAAACTAAGTTTACTAGATTATATTGTTTTCTTTACAAAGAGGACTTTACAACCGAAAAATCTTAGCTCTCAAACCGAAGGCACTTCCAAACTCGGAAGTATCTCGCCTTCCAACTGAGAGCACTCTCCCACTTCAACCTAAGGGACAACTCAACTAATCCTAGTAAACTAAGTTTACAATGGTTGATTTAAGCCTTAACACCAAGGCAACCACCAACTCAATCAAACCTAGCAACCTAGGTTTACACAAGATTTAATAAAAGCGGGATGAATGGAAAGCGGGATTGATAAAAGCGGGATGAATGGAAAATTTGAGGTACAGAGACTAGCTTAACTGGTTGGGTCTTTGTTGAAAACAAAGTCATATTACAGATAGTAGGACATGAATGATTTAATAGAAATATATTTCTACTTCATATGAAATCATATGAAATATATTACTATGACATATACACCTGTTGC
Organism: Canna indica; assembly: GCA_034359265.1. Taxonomy (NCBI): domain Eukaryota; kingdom Viridiplantae; phylum Streptophyta; class Magnoliopsida; order Zingiberales; family Cannaceae; genus Canna; species Canna indica. The sequence goes on along the minus strand of CP136895.1, from coordinate 36,791,554 downwards.
AGGAAAGTTTAGGCTGAATTTCCTTCTTATTGTACGCGCTTTATGGGAATTGCCAATAGACTTATAGAAAGTTTTCAACTCAGACATCACACAAGGGCTCTTCCCTTTGATTGATAAACTTTTAGATGTAAGGTATGAGTATTTTCTGGTCTCACAGAGGTTGACTTTGTTGTTTCATATTTTTCTAGCATGTTGTCCTGTTTTCAGCTATGGTTGTTTTTCCTTATGATGATACAAGGTTCTTGTATCATCATATACATCTCTCATTTCACTATGGGTTCTTGTTTTTTATCTAAGTTTGTGCTTTGTGTCCTACGATGACAAACACAATATTGTACATGACACTTTATAGCTAGTAAGACACTTGACTTACACGGCAATTAAAGTGTATTATTTCTTTCTTGTCTTTGGAGCTATAAAGCCTATTAATTATGCTTAAGGTTTAGAGTTTAGGCCATTGGTCACATGGTAGCAGTAACTAATACTTAATGTTGTAGAATTTGTAATATATGCTATCAGGAAACACCGCATTGTTTTATCTCCAAAAAAGGTGGAATTGAAGATGGACTTTGCAATAAGGAAACACCTCATTTTTTTATCTCCAAAAAAGGTATGTTCTAAAACTTCTATTTTATATTCTAATGTGCATTTTAAAATCTATTTATTGAGGCTTAGAAATCATGAATTACTATAAATGTACATTATTTCAAATTACTAGTGGAAGATATTAAAGGTAGATGTACCTTGGCACAATTAGTGCATGAAGGATCACGAATCCATGTCAAGTCACTCTCAATATTCACATCAAGTAAGTGTCTAGGTGGACTCCCAAGAATTGGATGCTCTTTTGTTTATGTTTATGGTTGGCTTTATGGGTTTATTTGTTCACTTATTTATGTTTGTAGGTAAGTACTGCGTATGTTTATTCGTTCACTTGTTTATTGGATGCTCTTTTATTCACTTGTTTATGTTCAATTGTTAAAATACAATCTCATCATAGCGTCCATTGAAAAAAGAATAATGTTGTATTTTAACATTTTGGGCAATGAAACACGATTAATTTCTTGTAGACTACTTTCATGAGCTACCAATAGAATTCATATTTCTTTTCGTTTATCTTTACTTTCATGTTCTACTTCCAAACCAAGTTGTTGTTTGTCTCTCAACTGAAATCTAGAATCGAAAACATTTCTTTCACACAGTTCATGCAATTTATTTGTTATTGTGTTGTCCTTATAACTATAGTTTATTTCTTAATTTTGTCTAGACATTTTTGTTTTCTAATTAAACAGTGGTAAGTTCAAGTGAGGTATATACTTGTTTCTTTTTTTATCCATGTCAAATACTTTTGTTTTCTACGGTTTATTCTATATTATAAATGTTTAATTCTTTTGGCAAGTGGTTGTTAAGATGAATTAGAAATTTTGATTGTTATAAAATTATTAATAACCAATTGATTTGAAAGTTATCTATGTAAACTAGGTTTGCTCAATAAAAAGAAGTTTCAAAGGACTTTTATTATAATATTATTTCACGAGATAAATTATTAACATTGATTTAAATCATATTGAATATTGTCGATAATTAGTTATCCTTTAGTTTATCAAATGATTTCTCAGATAGAAACACTACTAGAAAAATGGTCATCAGCAACGGCTGATGCCGTTGCTGAGCCGTTGCTGAAGAGAATCAGCAACAGCCGCGCCGTTGCAATAGAGCCGTGACAGAAAGTCACGTTGCTGATGACTTAGCAACGGATCAGCAACGGCCGCTCGGGCCGTCGCTCAAAACATTATCAGCAACGGCCGCTTGGGCCGTCGCTAAAAACATTATCAGCAACGGTTTTGCCACAGACCCGGAGTCGTTGATGATAACATTAATAGCAACGGCCGCTGAGTCCGTAGCAACGCCGTTAGTAAAACCCCGTCGCTAAGCCGTTGCTGTAGGTCATCAGCAACGACTTTCGATACACTTTTAGCAACGGCTTTCCCACGGACGGCCGTGAGAAAGCCGTTGCTAATGACGCATACCTGGGAACAGAAAAATTAAAAATTTCAAATTTCCATTGATACATTGATACATTATCTGATACATAACTCACACACCCATACCCTCATACACACATTCATTCACACATCACAAACACACCAAGATATACATCAAAACAATTATATTTATATTGATAATTATCCACGATAGTATAAAAACAATTCAAATGCAAAATTGAAGTATCAATATCCAAACAAAATAAGTTAAACAAGTTCAGTATCTCAGTAACAAGTTCAATATCCAAACAAAAAATCTCACGATCACGATGGAGGATGGTCTGGATCATATGGCGGGGTCTGGAGTGCTTGAGTGTACACCGGCGTGGACTGACTCGAGGACGATGGATTAGATGATGCCGAAGAGATGCCTGCTTCAGGATGACCTGACATGTTGCGTAAAATTCTGTGATTAGATGACAGGCAGCTTTCAACATCTCGTAAAATTTTGCAGCTTCTTTATTCGGTAATTCAATCTCTACTGCAGCCCCTACTTCTGTGATATCAACCGCTGTAGTATCTGGTGGGACTGATGTCTGAAGATCTGGCCGATCAACATTATCATTCAGGTGGAATTGACCCCCAAGACTATCAAGTATCATAGTTCTATAGGGATTACATTGACTGGATGAAGAAGCACCGGCAGAGGAAGATTCACCATATGTCTGAATGACAGGATTGCTCGACGTCCCGACTTCGCGTGACTCCCCGTGACAAGTCCATAGAAAATATCTTGGTGCAAATCCTTTGGTATATAGATGCAGAGTGACAGTCTCCCGATCCAAATATCGTCCATTTGAACAAATGCGGCACGGACATCGGATTTGATCACCCATGCTAACGAAATTCCGATTCGAATAGGCGAAATTTAGGAAGTACGTTACGCCTAATCGAAACTCATTCGTTAAAGCTCCACGATCAAGACGTCGGTACATCCAACTTCGATCAGCCGACATGATTCTGTCAATCAATGACAATTTCTTTGGTTAATGTCTTTAGGTGAGATTGTCCTATTCCATTCGGGATTTATGTTATTCGTACTGCACTTACGTTTTTATTTTAACTGTTAACTAATTATTCTAAATTTTGACAGCATCTCCCTACAATTCTCCGAATACGCATATCATCTGGGCGCATATCGGAGAACAAGAGAGATGTTGCCGAATTTTAGAATAATTAGTTAACAATTAAAATAAAAACGTAAGTGCAGTACAAATAACTATATTCTCAAATTGTCCAATCAGGGACAATTCAAGAATTGTACGTCGTATAAAAGATCATATACTTCTTTTACACGAACATACAATTCCCGAACGGATCTAAGGTTTTGCTAAATCATATCCGATTCGTCGATGCGTACGTGAAACATATCAACTCGTCGGATGGATGATTATTTTCTAAATGTTTCGAGATAGTTCGAGTCCATATTGGACGATTTCGGCGCGCGTCCGAAGTGGACGATTCCGGCGCGAGTCCGAAGTGGACGATTCCGGCGCGAGTCCGAATTGGACGATTCCGGCGCGCGTCCGAAGTGGACGATTCCGGCACGAGTCCGAATTGGACGATTCCGGCGCGCGTCCGAAGTGGACGATTCCGGCACGAGTCCGAATTGGACGATTCCGGCGCGCGTCCGAAGTGGACGATTCCGGCACGAGTCCGAAATTAATCTAAACCCTAATAATTAATCTAACAAATTAAATAATTAATCTAAACAATTAATTAACAATTATAAAACAATTAATTAACAATTATCAAACAAAATAAAAAATATATATAATTATAAATTCCGGCGCCGGAGTCCACCCTCCGGCGTTGGCGTACAGTGGCCGGACACACTGTCCGGCCACTGTAGAAGGTCCGGCGGCGGCCATCGGCCGCCCACCGCCGGCCGAAACCCTAGAAATAGGGTTTCGGTCGGATTGATTCCCGCCGGCCGCAGGGAAGAGACGGCCGGCCGATCAACATACCTGAACAAGTCGGCAGCAGCGGGAGGAGGAAGAGGCGTCGTCGGTGTCGTCGGCATCGGCAGCGGCGGCGAGAGGCGTCGACAGGAGCGGCGGCGGCAGCAGCGGGAGGAAGAAGGGTCGGGCGCGAGAGTGTGCCCTATATAAACTTATCAGCAACGGCTCACTCGCCCGTTAGAAAGCCGTTGCTAATAAATTATCATCAGCAACGGCTCACTTGTCCGTTAGCAAGCCGTTGCTGATAATTAAAATATCAGCAACGACTCGCCTTTCCGTCAGAAAGCCGTTGCTGATAATTAAAATAATCTGCAACGGCTCGGGTTTCCGTTAGAACGCCGTTGTAGATACAAATATCTGCAACGGCTTGGGCGGCCGTAAGAATGCCGTTGCAAATAGCAATAGCTCGAGCGGCCGTTGCTGATAGCCGTTGCTGAAGAACTAATTTCTAGTAGTGAAAACTTTTTGTAACATCATAAAATTTATTTTCTAAGTCCTATTTGCTTTTATTTCCTTGTTATTGTCCCTGGTCTCTCTCCTTGTTGATGTGGTGTTGGTTAGTCTCCTACATCATGTGGCTACTACTACTACCCGACAAAATGGTAATGCTTAGGCGTGGTGGTGGGGGCATGCCATCAGGGCATGATATTAGGGCCTATATTAGCAATGATGACAACGCAATGATTAGATCTATTTTCTCGACCTTGAGCTCTTAGTCCAAAATACCTAAGTGATGAGGCTTCGCCTTTTTGTATTGGAAAGAGGACTTGCCTAATGTTAATTTATGTTGGTCCATCTTTGTCCCTCTACGATAAGCTTTGCAAACTTGCGCAATTCTCTGACCCTTATCGACTCTAGCTCCACCACGTACGACCCCATCTAATTGAGATTTCAAGTGGTATTCGTGGAAAACCTCTACATGGAGATTCGAATGACAAGGATTGGCTCAACGCCACCTTACTCTTCTAAGACGAGAATGTCGACCTGGTTTGGGGTTACCCTCAAGGATTGCTTGCTACGAGATAGTGGTCGTGATAAAAGAGCGGCCCCTAATCCCAAGGTCGTTATGAAGGACAAGGGGAAGAAGTCACAGCTAGCGCTAAAGCTAATCATAATGACAAAGTTCTCCATGAAGATTTATTCTTCGGTCAATACGATGTTGAAGAAGTGAATGGTGTCAAAGAGTGGAGGTGTTGATCTTGGAGGCAATTGAACGGAACTATGACTACTTTATCATGTTCGACGTCTTTGTCAACTCAAAGGAGGGGGAAGGCATAACATTGAGAAGTGCAAGCATTGTAAGAAGGAGAAACTAAAGTTGAAATTTTGATTGGCCAAGCGTTTGCATTTGCGCCTATGCGTGCTTTACCACCATTATGAACACTAGCAAGAGGAGTTTAAGAGCAGCATGGTAGCAACGTCTACCATGGACGACAATAGGAAATAATAGATTTGGGGTTAGCGAGGAGGCTTTAGACAAGGACTATGATTGCTTACCACTAGCACTCGAGAAACTCCAAGATGAAACTTCATAATCGTGAAGGCAAAACAAGCTATTCAGTCGACAAAGATAAAGGTGACTGCCCTCATGTTCGCGAACACGCTGGTGGAAAAGATGTAAATGAGGAAGCAGCAGAGATTGAGTTCGATGCTAATAGATGCGAGCGCCATGGCGTTGATGCCTAGGTGGAGAATGAGTTTGCTTCGCGCCCGAACTGAAAGGCCCCGTCACTCGTCACCATCGTGTCGCAGAATGACAACAACTGTTCGATGCAAGAGACTAACTTGTGTCATGTCAATGGAGAGAGACTTGGACCAATAACACGAGAAATCCAAAAAAATAAGACATAGAAAAATGAGTTTTTGGATGCATATTATACATTTAATACATGTGAGCAATTGAGTGTTAGTATCTAAATAACTAAACTTATAAATGGTAAAATATGATTGTTAGTATTAATTATAATTGCTTTTTTTGGTAAAATAGAAGAATCACGAGGTTTTCAGATTCTTGGGGGTTACTCCGTTCTTCGATTCAGGTATGAAATGCTCTTCTCATCTCCTCTCGTTTCCTTGTCTCCTTTCATTTCTTCGCTTTCCCGTTCTTGAATGTTGATGAGTTTTAATACTTCCACTCGTATAGAATCGGATAGGGCATGAGTTTTGGATTTCTCGAATTTTTTTCATGCATGTGATTTAGTGTTCTTATATGGGTTTTACTAGGGTTGGGATTCAATCTTTTAGAATCGGCAATCGAGTAAAATAGATGTGTCTTGAGTTCCGAGCAATCAAGGTTTTTATGCTTTTGCTGGTATAGAATCGGCTAGAGCTGATGAGTTTTGAGTTCGGTGAAGGCAAAATGTAGGATTCTTTTTGTTATCTTTGATTTTGGGGTTGTGAGGGTTGAAAATGGTACAAATTAATTTGTTTTGAACTATGTGGGCGCCCTTTCAAATCATGTCTACTGCAGCTGTATTGTTGTCATTGAAAAAAAAAGGTTTTACATGAATGTATTTATAGACTTCTATTTAAGGAGTAATGACTGACAGTGATTTTTTCTAATAACAGCCTTATCATCCATGTCATCAAACCCACTTATGTTATTATTGTGTAATATATTATATTGAGATATCTAATTATTATGTTATTACCCGCAGTGATGATTTTAATCCATTTTCGTTTTCTAGGTTCTTGCTTTGCAGCTTTAGTTTCTAACCAGTTTTGTTGCAGAACTTTCACTAGTAGAATACAGTTTGCTTTGCTATACTCCATCCCACATTGCCTCTTCTCTAATATTTTTAACACTAAACATCCACCAAATACATTCAATATTTAGTCTCTTGTATTATTATTAATACAAAATGATGATGTTTGACTAAATAAAACATTTACAAAATGAGGTGGTCATGCTCCGTTGGTTTCGCTACTCATGGTGTGACCATATACATCGACTACCTCGCAGGTGTCGGCTTCAAGTTAAGCTTCAAGGTGATCTCAACACTCACCCAATTTCTTCTTTTCTTTTTCTTTTTATTTCCCTATGTACTCTGAAATTTTCTCCTCTCGTCGAGATGGAAGAAGTTTTCTTTGTCATAACTGCATTTCTTTGTCATATTCAAGTATGATAGCAAATTATGATATGTTTAGTATCTTTAGAAGAGGAACTTGATGTCACATTGACTGATTCTGGAACAAGAGAAGTTAAATTACGTATAAGGTGCACCAGCAAATGGGCTTCATTCCCAGCTTGAAGTTAAAACTTCAAGGCAAGGGATAATATGGACAAGAAATTTGATCTATATCCTCGCCTTTAATACGTCAAGTGCATTAGTGCCAAGAATTGAAATGTTAGAATGAAAAATAAAAGAGATATGCATATAGAAAAAACATAGTATTTAGCATAATAGATATGTATATATACAATATAATAATGGCCCAAGTTGTGTTCCCTCATGGTCCAAGGGTTGCAATGACAAAGGGTTGATTTATGTGCTATATCTTCTCTTTTGTTGCATCTCTTCATCTTTATCTAGTTTATTTTCTTCATCAGGAAGGTTAATTATGGGAAATTGTTGCAGGATCTTTGCGCAGACAAGCAATGGTTTTGAAACAAGTTCAAGTTTTACAAACTTTATGTTCGAAAATTGTACTTTTGTTATTATATTTGCCTTATTTACTTTTTGCTAACTTTGTTTACTTTTTTGAAACATGACAATGCTTCGAAGGAATGTCTTTGCTTCGACAAATATGAATTGGCTTGGAGCACAATGTTCTTCTGTTAATTACAAGGTTTGTCCAACCTATCAACAATATTTCTTCATGCAATGAAAACAACTTTCGTAATATTTTTTTTGTATAAGCCCGTTATTTTTTTTGGTTAAATCTTAAGCTTTTGGTTCTTTAATTTCTTTAGTGTAGCTAGCTACATTGTAGCTGACCTCCAGTGATGTCTTTAGCCATATGCCCTAATACTATTGTTTCTATCTGTGTATTATTTCTTTGTTCAAGTAGTATTATTTATTTAATAGCATTTAACTATCATGAGCATAGGTCCCTACCTGGTTTAGATTTAGAATAATTAGTAAAATCTGGATGGATGAGAAATTTGAGATAGAGATACTAGCTTAGCTGGTTGGGTCTTTGTTGAAAACAAATTCATACTACAGATAGTAGGACATGAGTGATTTAACAAAAAAATATTTCTACTGCATATGAAATATATTGCTACAACACATACACCTCTTGTAGTAAAGTTTGGGCTGCCTTCCTTCTTGTTGTACGTGCTTTATGGGAATTAATGAACTTGCTGCTTTATGATTAGCTTTTTTGGTGTTTGACCTTCTCCAAGTTGTTGCTAAAGGTGGCATGCCAAAGACAATCTTGTGGAATTACGTTAACCAAGTATGTCCACAATAAAATTACATTTGTGCACCTAAACCATGTGATAAAAAGTTATTTTGATGAGTGAAAAAACTTATTATTTATGGTATCATTGGTTCCTTCCCTTGCTTGACCTTGTCCTTATCCTCGCTATGATTCCCCTTTCTTTCCCTTTCCCTTCCGGACCAGCTAGTCTTTTCTTTGGGCATCGAGGACGTGCCATTTGCACTTTTTGAGGTAGTTGAATTACTGCGTTTTACATCCATCAAATGTATTCAATGTTTAGTCTCTTGTATTATTATTATTATTATTATTATTATAGAATGATGATGTTTGACTAAATAAAACGTTTACAAAATGAGGTGGTCATGCTCCGTTGGTTTCGCCACTCATGGTGTGACCATATATATCGACTATTCGCGGGCGTCGGCTTCAAGTCAAGCTTCAAGGTGATCTCACTACTCACCCATGATTATTTTCTTTTTCTTCTTATTTTCCTGTGTGCTCTCAAATTTTCTCTTCTCATTGAGATGGAAGAAAATTGTGTCAATTTTTTTTCCTTCTTCTTTGGTATCAAAATTTCCTCTTTCCTCTCGAGATAGAAGACTAGAGCAATGATTGATTGCAAGAATCCCGATGAAGATGATTGTGGTGGTGTTGCTCTGCCAGTTCTACCACTCACAGTGACAATATACATCGACTACTTCAACGGGCGTTGGCTTCCAGATCAAGCTTCATGGTGATTTTGTTAACCTCACCCTTTCCCTTTTCTTTTTCTTTCTTCTGTGTGCTCTGATGCTATCTACTGTTTCTGATAAATATTATGTATGATGCTAATGTGGTCGCGGTCTATTTCTTCCATTAGCAAACGTAAATTGTCACAGTCTTATTCCTTTTTCTCTTAATGATTCCTAAGAAGAATTACCAAGATTTTTAGAATCTCGTGTTTGATGCTTATAATTTCTGATGTCATTTTCTTCAATTTTTTTATCCTCATAACCACAAATCACGATTATGCATAAAATTGTTGTGAGTTTCTTGCGTTTGAAAATTATGCAGTCTGTAACTTGTGATTCCATTTTTTTTGAAGTCTATTGATGCAGATAGTTGTTGATCAAGGTAGTTGTTGCTTGCTTTCATAAGCAATTTAGTTATGGTCTAGTGAACAAATTACATATTCTTTCTTGTTGTGTTCTCCAATGATCAATATAGATGGAGCAAGACAATGTTGTGCTTGTTTCCTTTTCTAGCAAAATGGGTTCTTGGCCCTCTTGAACATCTATAAATAATCATGTGCTATTATTTACTTTTTTTAAATTGTTCACTACGAGTATGCATCGGATTCCCAAGTTCTCTATTTATTACTTTATTTTAGATAGTGCGAAAATTATTCTTCTATATGATTTTAAATTTTTCATTGTCATCTTATATTTCAATCAATCAACAACAAATGCAACATTTTTCCTCATGTTGTTCCTACGATTATGCATCGGATTAATCTTTCCTTTGCTTCCCTTATTTGTTGGATTGATATATATTTTCTAGCTAAAATCATGACTTCTATTTTATGTTATGAATTACAATAATTAAATTGGTTGGAACTTATATAATTTTTCTGGTTACTAATTATGGTTGCTCATGAAAGATGTGTAGTATATTTTCTTGAATGACAACTTTTCTATTAATTTTCAGTTTATATTTAATTTGAACAATGTCAAAATTTTAAATTTAATGGGTGTTTTAGTTTTAAAATGAGGTGGTTATGCTACGTTGGTTTTGTCACTCATGGTGAGACCATATAGATGGACTACCTTGCGGGCGTCGGCTTCAAGCCAAGCTTCAAGGTGATCTTATTACTCTTACCCATGTTTCTTTTCTTTTCTTCTTATTTTCTTGTGTGCTTTGGAATTTTCTCTTCTCATCGAGATAGAAGAAAATTTTCTCAAATTTGCTTTCTTGTTTGTGTTATAAAATTTCCTTTTTCCTTTGGAGATGAAAGACAAGCAATGATTGATTGCAACAATCGCGATGAAGATGACTGCGGTGGCATTGCTGCCAGTTCTGCCACTCACGGTGACAATCTACATCGCGTTGAAAATTTTCACCTCTCAAACCAGACCCGACCCAACCCAACCCGACCTAGTTCAGATCGGGTCGGGTAGTCGGGTTTACCTGTTTAGGTAAAAAAATAAGTTTTTAACAATATTTTTTTAATTTTTTAAAAACATAATTAAAAATAAATGTTTTTTAACATAAATATTTTAAAAATTATTAAAAAATGTAAATATTCGGGTCATCGGGTCGGGTCTCGGGTCATCAAGTTTCAAATTCTAAAACCCGAGATCCGACCCGATTTTGGTTGGGGTTGGACGAATTGTACCCGACCCAACCCAACCCAACCCAAATTTGTCGGGTCAGATCGGGTTCTCGGGTTTATTGGGCCGGGTCGACCCAATGAACAGCCCTATTCGCGGGCGTTAGCTTCAAGTCAAGCTTCTAGGTGATCTGACTACTCTCACCCATGATTCTTTTCTTTTTCTTCTTATTTTTCTGTGTGCTCTCAAATTTTCTCTTCTCGTCGAGATGGAAGAAAATTGTCTCAATTTATTTTTCCTTTCTTCTTTGGTATCAAATTTCCTCTTTTCTCTCGAGAACTAGAGCAATGATTGATTGAAAGAATCACGATGAAGATGATTGTGGTGGCGCTGCTATAGTTCTGGCACTCACGGTGACAATATACATCGACTACTTCAACGGGCGTTGGCTTAAAGATCAAGCTTCATGGTGATCTCGTTCTGCCAGTTTCGTTCATTAATGATAGTATGCACTGAGTTTTAATTATTTGTGCTTATAATCAAACAAGTTAAATAATAATTAAATAATTAAATAATAATTATTAATTTATTTTTTGTTAATGTTTTGGTTTATTAATTTGGGATTGAGGTTTTGAATAATTAAGTTGTTTAAAGTTGTTTTGTATAGTAAGCACTCATAATTGAAGCATCAAAGGTGGTAATGGATTTGTTTATGTTCTGCAGTGGATTTATTGACAATGGTAAATAAATTTATGAAGAAGCTCAAAAAGTATGGATGTGTATGAAATCAGATGTGGACGCGTTGGTATAAATTTGCGTGGAGGTAAGTAATTGTTTTTAAAAAAAAATATTTTCATGAATTGACTGGCCTCTCTCTCTCTCTCTCTCGCCCGAACTCCGACTGATCTGCTTCAGTCTGACCAGCTCGGCCGTAATGTATGTTTAAGAATATTTCACGAAGAGCTTTTAGTCAGCCTTCCCCACTTTTCTAACATAGCTAACATAGTTGGATATTTATTGCACATAGTAACATAGCTAGATTATATTCACATTTTCAGCTAATTTTCCTATTAACAGGGTAGGATGAGTACTTATTTTTTTTAGCAAAGCACCACATTTAATATTTTCTTAAATCTCCTCGTTTAGTTGAAGCTAGATTTATTTTTATTACTACTTGCATTATGTATATTGGAGCATGTTCAATGCTCTTTTTGTCATTTATTGCTCTTACCAGTTACCACCAAATTTGCCAATTGAATGAATCATAACAGGATTAATGAGGTTAGTAACACCAGTAACACCAAATTTGCCAATTGAATGAATCATAACAGGATGAGAGCAGTACGACCAACATCATGGTTGGCCTCTGTGTCATTGCCGAGACTGTGATCATCGTCGGCTATGGCAACGAGTGCATTGGGGTATACAAGATCCTCTGCAAATTGATCAAGGGGATCTGTCGCCTCGGGTTCGAGCGGCTTACCTCGTCGCAGGTTTAGAGGATGGATTGGTAGTTTCTTGAGAGAAAAATTCAATTTTGGATCTGCGCGTCGCAAGTGGCCACCACCACCGTGTACTTCGATGAGCAGATCCTCTTGGCCAACGTCTTCTGTGCCTTCGATTCAATCCGGGAGGTTGTCATAGCTAACATCGCTGAAAATGTTGTAGTTCAGCTCCTCCGTTTCCCGGAGCTTGTGAAATCAAAGTGGTCGACAGAGAAAATGTTCTGAAAACTATGATGGGTATAAGATGGGTATAAGTTATGCACTCTTTATTTTCTTCTTGGAGAATTTTGAATAGGACTGTTTACCTGCATCTGTTGTATATTTGCTTTTGTTTTCATCTCTTTCATGGTATATGTAACCAAGTATCCTCTTCCTCTAGTCAATGTGTGTTTAGGACTGTAATTCAATATTCTCTAGAACTAAAGGATGATTTTTTGCATGATCTCCTACACTTTTCTATGATGCTGCAGCATCAACAGTTATCTAGCAAAAAAAAGCTTATTGCATGCTACTAAGTTGAAGTTACTATATTAGTTACAAACAAGTCACAATATAATGTTAGTCCTCTAAATGGATCTTTTATGGTCATCAACCTTTTCTTTGGTAAGCACCATAATAGATTACCATCAGGTCAAATTCTTAGTTGGTAAGAAATGGTGCCAATGACGGAAATGACACCTTTTACATGTTTTTTTTTAAAAGGAGGGCATTTTTGTAATTTTTTGTGAAGGGTTAAGGATAAAAAACCCTAATCCTTAAAATAGAACCCTCCTACGTGCAGCTGCTCCAGTCCAGCGACGAACTCCGGCGATAGAGAGCTTAATTGCACAAAAGATAATAGTTTCTGTCGTTTCTTTTATTTATTTCTCTCCCATTCAGTTATCTCCCTCACTTCATTTCAGTTTCTTGTTTTTTTAGGTATTTACACACTCAACAAAGGAATTTTTTCTGTTTCTTTCTTTCTTTTTTTATTTCAGTCGACAACCTTTCATATTTTTTTATGTTTCTTTTTTATTTTACTTGTAGTTGTGTTATGTTCTATTTTTTTTATTTTCAACCAACAGTTTTAGTCATATTTTTTTATGTTTCTTTCTTTTCTATTTTACTTTTGATCTGTTCTATAATATATTCTTGAATTTTATTTACCTTAATTATGTTATATTTGGTGAATTTTATTTCCTATGGTGTTTTTAATTTTATTGTTCTTGATATATGTTCTTACTTATTAATGCTTACTTAGTTGTTGTAAATATATATATATATATATATAATATTTTCAGCCGCCATGCTTCCTGTGTTGGCCGCAATGCCATCCGCCATATTTGTATGGCGGATTTTGGCCTTTCCGCCATGAGCCGCTACCCGCCATTTATAACACTAGATTGATTGCAACAATCACGATGATGATGATTGTGGTGGCGCTGCTCTGCTGGTTCTACCACTCATGGTGACAATATACATTGACTACCTCGACGGGCGTTGGCTTCAAGATCAAGCTTCATGGTGATCTCGTTAACCTCAAAAACTATTTCATATAAGAAAATTATTCTTTTAATTAGCTAGACTATTTCAAATGTCCTTTCTTGTTAGTCATTCTAATCATTTTTGTTAATCATTTTTGCAATCGTGCTGCTGCCTATGACGTGGACGAGCGACCATGCGGCCAAACACCTTCTTGATTGTTGCATAATATTAAATTGACTAGCGCTTGTGAGTAAAAATTAGTGTTGGGAATGGCTTGTGACTCGGATCTTGCCATTGGAAGAATTGGTGTGGATATATTTTACACTGATGTGACTTGGTTTATTGGTTGTTGATGTTTTCTTCAATATTTTATTTAGCGATCAAAGTGAATGTCAGCTTAGGAAATTTGGTTTCAGCAGTTGATAAACATGAAATTTTGGAGATCTTGCAAACCCGTCGGTGATAATAAAATTACGAATCCACGGTTTTCCGATGGCTGGCGAGCCGTCGGTGAAAATCCTTTTTGTTTGTGTTCGCGCCCGACCCTTCCTCTTTCCCCCGCTGTCTTCTCTCTTCACTGCCGACGGAGTTGTCGTCGTCGCCGATCGTGTCCTCTCTACAGACTTCGTGTGCCATCTACTTCGCCTTCTCGCCGTCGAGCCGTCGTCGACAGAGACGCCACCCTCGCCCTCATCGATCGACGCGCCCCTATCACAGACCTGCCCCAATCTCCCTCGTCGCCTTCTCCCTTACCGTCGTCCAGGTGAGCTCTTCCTCCCCTCTTCGGTCTGCGCCAGTAGTAGTTATTTTTTTTAGATTAATTAAATTTAATTAATTGTGGTTAATATTAGACTAATTAGGGTTATTTGTTAATTAGATTTAATTAGGGTTAATTAGTTAGATTAGATTTAATTTAATTAGATTAGTTTTGTTAAAATCGTCCACTTTCGACTCGTGTGCGTCGGAATCGTCCACTTAATTTGGACTCGTGCCGAAATCGTCCACTTAGGACTCGCGCCGGAATCATCCACCTTGGACTCGCGCGTCGGAATCGTCCACGTACTTTGGACTCACGCAGAATCGTCTACTGTGGACTCGCACCGGCATTCACAAATTTAGAAAATAATCAAGACGAGTTGATACATTTCAGGTACGCATCAATGAGTCAGGTTTTAATTTTGCAAAACCTTAGATACGTTCGGGGGCTGTATGTTCGTGTAAACAAAGTAAATGATCTTTTATACGACGTACAACCCTTGAATTGTCCCTAATTGGATAATTTGATAACATAGTTATTTATATTGTACTTAGTTTATTTTTTTAGTCATTATTCATTTTTAAATTTTGGCTTGTATCTCCCTTGTTCTCCGATAAGCACCCAAATGATATGCGTATTCGGAGAACTGTAGGGAGATGTTGTTGAAATTTAGAATGAAGTTAATGACTAAAAGAAATTCTAAAGTGCAATATAAATAACATAAATCCCGAATGGAATAGGACCATCCCACCTAAATACATTACCTAAAGATATTGCCAACTTTTTGACAGAACATGTCGGGCGATCGAAGTTGGATGTACTGACGAATTCATCGTGGAGCCATAATGGACGAATTTCGAGTAGGCGTAACTTACTTCGTAAATTTCGTCTACTCGAATAAAAAATTCCTTATTGGTGATAAAATCTAATGTCCGTGTTGGAAATGTTCGAACATAAGATTCTTGGACCAAGAATCTATCACAATGCATCTGTATACAAAAGGATTCACACCAATATATTTTCTATGGAATTGTCACGGGGAGTCACGTCAAGTCGGGACGTCGAGCAATCCTGTTGTATAAACTCATGGTGAATCTTCTTCTACTGATGTTTCTTCTTCCAATCCACCTAATCCTTATAGAACAATGATTCTGAATAGTCTTGGAGGAAAATTCAATTTAAATGATAATATTCAGTCAGTTACTAAGACGATAGTGCCACCAGATACTACGACAATTGAAGTCGCTGAAGAACAACCTGCGATACAGATTGAATTGCCGAATAAGGAGGCTGCAGAATTTTTCAAGATGTTGAAAGCTGCCGATGAACCTTTGTATGAGAATTGTCCTAATTATACAAGATTTTTGGCAATGACGCAACTCCTTAACATCAAGCCCGATTGTAATATCAGCGGGGTTGCGTTTGATCGGATTGCAGGCTTTATCAATGGTATGCTACCTCCAAATAACAAGTTTGAGCCAATTTTTTAGAAGACAAAAAAGTTGATAAGAAAATTAGGGCTTGTGTATGAAAAGATACACACGTGCCCAAATAACTGCATTTTATATTATAAAGAAAATGCACAGTTAGAGCAATGCCCGGTATGTGAACATCCTCGTTACAAGGAGAAGAAATCAGTCCGACAAAAAAATATCCCCTTTAAGGTGCTTCAGTATTTTCCACTAATACCGAGGCTTCAAAGATTATTCATGTCCGAAAAGACTGCCCCCTATATGAGTTGGCATGCAAGAAGTCGTGATAATACAATAATGACTCATCCATCCGACAGTGAAGCATGGAAACATTTGGATAGGTGCTATCGTTCATTTGCTAGGGAGACTAGAAATATCAGGTTGGGATTGTGCACAGATGGTTTTAATCCGTTTGGTAATTCGGCAACTCCGTATTCAGTATGGCCAGTGTTGTTAACAGTTTATAATTTGCCACCCTCAATGTCTATGAAAGATGAATTTATCTATCTTTCGATGAATATTCCGAGTCCTAGGGGTCCTCGCAAAGAAATTGACGTGTTTCTCCGACCCCTAATTGATGAACTGAAAACATTGTGGGTTGAGGGGAGCTGTCACTTATGATTGTCACCGGAAGCAAAACTTCACTTTACGAGCTGATATATTGTGGACAATCAATGATTTCCCGGCCTATGGCATGTTGTCTCTGTTGGAACACGCATGGGCGACTCTTTTGCCGGTATTGCATGGAACACTAAAAATCCTTCAGTCTTGAGAACAGTTGGAAAATTTCATTCTTTGATTGTCTTCGACATCCCGGGCGCAGGACCAGAGCCAGATAATAGACTTGGAGTCGGAGCACAACCAGCAGAGACAGGAGATGGAGCAGAGGCTGGCGATGGAGGAGCAGAGACGGATGAATGAAGAGTTGAGACAGACGATGCAGAACATGCAGGCACTCCTCACTCAGATTGTGTCTCACTTTGGCCTTCTACCGATGATGTCGCAGCCATCGTCCTCATCGACCCAGTCGACGCTCCCGACCCAGTCGCTGTCGACTCCACTGCCTCCACCGTAGCCGTGAGATTTTGATTTATTGTATTTTGTTTATATTTTGATACTTGTTTATATACAGATAGTTGTTTATATACTTAAGGTTGTATATATATGATATTTTGATAATTGTTTGCATCCGGTTTGAGGCTTAGATTGATGATATTTACGTAAAACTTGTATGTTTGGTTTCAAATGCATGTGTATGATATTTTTCTGATTGTAATCTGTGATTGAAAATAGATTGTAATTTATAAATATTACAGGAATTTGTATAGAAATTTATAAAAAATTTATTTTTTTCAGTTACAGGATATACCATCAGCCACGGCTTAGCCACGGCTTACCCACGGTCGATCATCACTACGTCGTGGCTGAAAGCTTATCGTAAATGGCTGATGGCCTAACAACACCAAATATCACGGTTGCTAATAGTATCACCGACAGCCTTGGGTCGTGGCTGATGTGTTGGTATTAGTGACAGTCGCATACAGTCGCTATCGATTACTTGTGACGGCTGAGAGAAGTCGTCACAACTTATCTGAGATGCGCACATCAGTGACGGCATTTTGCCACGGCTAACGCCGTCCGTGATAGTTATCATCGACGGTTCAACCACGCTTCAGCCGTCGGTGATGACGACAATTCTAGTAGTGATATTTAGGTCTCTTCTTAAATAATCTATTTTGCTATTACGATTGACCTCTTTTTCACCTTCATCTATAGGTACGATAGGTGTGAAACATCGAAAAAAATCACATTTGACTCGCTGATCCTTACACTAGCTCGGTTGTCGCACGTACATCTTTTATTGGCATATTTGATATATTTTCCTATAGTATTTTTTGAACTCGATGCTGTCATTCTAATTTAACAAAATTGATATTTTGCATTAGAATATATATTACACAAAAACAAATCAGGTTACACAAACTTAAAAGCAAAGTAAAAACTAATTAAGGTTACTAATATACAAGTTAGTTACATGCGCCCATTCTAATTCAATGTCAATGTCTATTGGCCCAAAGTTGATCTGCGATCTCTTCCCGAATCGGATGCTTCACATTTTGAGATGATTCACCGCCATATTGTTGTGAAGATGATGAAGAAGGGTCTTGATCTTAATCCAAATTCAATTCAGCGGTGCTCCATTCATCTATCAAGAAATCTAAATTCTGATACTTGATAATGAAGTTGTGTATGACACAACATGCTATTGCTATATTACTTTGTCTTGGTTGTCTATAATTGGGATTTGCTTTTAAAATGGGGAATCATGCCTTAAGCAAACCAAAGCATCGTTCAATCACATTCCGAATAGACGAATGCCTTTGGTTAAATAATTCTCTTTTGGTTGACGGCCCTCCTCGTCCATGGAAATCTGAACGATGGTATCGTTCACCCCTATAAGGGGCCAAAAACCCCCTTACGTTGGGATATCCCACGTCGACAACGTAAAACTCATATACAAAAATAAGACATGCTATTATTAATATAAGTTGTTATCCATTGAGCAAGATATACACTTATCTACTATGATACCTTCATTTGGCATGGGAAAGTCTGAATCGACTGAGTATATTGTATGGGAAAAAATTCGGGAGTCATTTGTCGTCCCCTCCCAACCGGCCTTAACATGTGTAAACATCATGTTATGTGCACATGTTGCCATCATGTTTTGCGTGGTTGTACCTTTCCTATTATGATATAAAACTTATTTATCAGCGGGGACACATGCCGAAATATGGGTTCTATCAATAGCACTGATGCAATTCTAAAAAAACAAAATTTTATTAGTAAGGAAACCCAAATCAGTCCATACCTTAAAATAAGGAAACCCAAATCAGTCCATACCTTAAAATAAGGAAACCCACTAAGTTCATACCTTAAAATAAGGAAACCAGCGAGGATTCCCTTGTATCTCAGGTTGGACTTTATGGGGTTCTCGTGGCTGTATTAGTTGAGGGGCTAGACTCAAACCGCACGTAGAAATTTCTTGAACCATGTGTGCACGGTTTTAGTTGAGTGTTGGTAGCGTTCTGCCACAATTCGCACACGTTCATTGTGGCAAATAGTGAATAAGAACATAGCTACCCCTTCTTCAACAGATACCCTTTGATTTTCCAACCCAATCCCCCTAAGCCATTGGCATAGCCTTCTAAACAAGTCAGGCTCCATCCGCAAACTTTCATAGCAATGGATTCGAGAGTTCATCAACTCTTGAGTATATTCCGCACCCGATAGTACAGATGTGCGTATAGGTGTTGGTGGTGATTGAGCGGCTTCAAAAAGTTCATCAAGTATAATCGCACCCGCAAAAATTATCCCAGCTCTAATAAGTGCATCTCTCACCTCATCGTTATCATCATTAGAACTCATTCTGAATTTAAAGTAATTGAAATAACAAACTGTAATAGCAAACAACAAGTAATGAAATAGCAAACTAAATAGTAGGAACAAACTAAAATAGCAAACTGAACACACTACAAGAAAATAGGGTATCACCAACGGACGAAATCCATCGGTGATACTCCAAAATCCGTCGGTAATACTGTTACCGATGGACACTCCATTGGTAAAATCCGTCGGTAAAAGCCTGCTCGATAATACCGATGGATTTTACCAAATTCGTCGGTATTACCAAAGGATTTTTTCATTTGTTTGTAGTACCAACACATATGTTTTTCCGTCGGTAATACCAACAGAATTATTTTCGTTGGTAATACCAATGGCTATATTTTTGTTGGTAATACCAATAAAATTTATCCGTCGGTAATACATTTTAGTGGCTAATACCTGAATCAATCCTGAACACCTAAAACATATCACATTTACACACGAAACCATAAAATAAAATTTGAAACCACATATGAACCATCATATTTCTAAATTCACACACATATAAACTTAAGGAAACCATTGTATACATTAAGATTGTGCTAGTCAAAATACATTATGCTAGTCAAGCAAATACATTGTTTCGGAGTTTCAATACATTAAAATTGTTTCAAAAATACATATCAGTGATAGTCTTTTCTAAAAAGTAGATCCTTGCACTTCATCCTTTTTATATCTGCATATAAAAACAAAAGAAATATCAATAAAATCAAAAGATAAAATCCTCAACTATACGAGGCATTTGGATTGCTACATGATGATAAATTACAATCGCCTTGAGAAATAAAATTGCATCCAAGCTTGCAGCAGACATGACCTCATCTTCCTTGTATTGGCCAAAGGATCATGGATCTCCAGCATCCAACCTCTGCTCAATGCAAAAAATTAAGAAGATTTGGCATATATATGTGTGTAAACAAAGAACTGTTGGGTGAAATGGCATACTAGAGGGCGGGTGAATAGTGTGTTATCTAAAACTAGTTACCTAATTCCGATTTTAATCGTTTCTTAAATTATTTAGGCAAATCGCAATTTATCAACTAGATGTGAAAGCAAAAGTAAACAATTAAGTACAAACAAAGATACAATGCTAACACAGAGATTTATAGTGGTTCGGCCCCAATGCCTACTCCACTACCTAAGCACCCCGCTTAGGATTTTCAAACTAAGTTTACTAGATTAAATTGATTCCCTTACACAGAGGACTTTGACCCGAAGAGTCTCACTCTCAACCTAAGGCACTTCCACACCTGGAAGTCTCTGCCTTCTTACCGAGAGCACTCTTCCACCTCAACCCTAAGGGACAACTCAACCAATCCTAGTAAATTATATTTATACAAGTGGCTTTACACCTTTTACACCAAGGTAACCACTTACACACAAGACCTGACACAAGGTCTTCTTACAAGCTAAATTACAATAAAATAAATAATAAAATATAATAACAATTGGAGCAATAAATCAATCAATAAGTACTTAGCTCCAAAGCTTGTAGAGATGCTTAGGATTTGGATACAATAACAATCTTGAAAGGATGGCACAATGAAAGCTTGTAGAGATGCTTAGGATCACACTTTTAGGCTTGGAAGCATCAAAAGTTAGCTAGAGGAAGGATTTGGATGGGTATTTAAAACCCCCCATAAGAAACAGCGCGTCAACGGGCTTATTTTTGCCCGTTGCCGATGCCCGATCGATGGTCCGATCGAAAATCGGTCGACCGACCGATCGACCACCTAGCAACCGCTGGCAATTCTTGCTTCTGCCACCCTTTTCGGTCGATCAGAGGGTCGACCAACTTTATCGCGACTCAGCTCCTCTGTTATCCGGTCGACCGAAGTAGCCACTGCCAATTTTTGGCACACTTCAGTCGACCGACCGGTCAACCGAATTGGCTACTGCCCATTTTTGATACCGTTTGGTCGACCGACCGATCGATCGAACCTAGACTAGGTACATTGGTTAGGCTTTTTTTTTTTGCTCGTTTGGGTTCCGTCTTTGCTAAGTCTACTTATATAACATTTGATTCAATAAAAATATCTAAAAAATCAAAATCTTTAAGAATCAAAATTTAGTTTTTGGGGTCTAGTACAAATTTTCTGAAAATGGAAATTTTCTAATCTTTTGAGTCAAGAATGAGTAGGCTAAATACTTCCAAAAAATCCTAAAAAATACCTCGTTATCTAGTTTTAACCCAAGGAACAATTACCGCCATTTTTTATGTCAAGTAAATGTCTAGGTCATATAGCCCTCCAAGGAGCTCCCAAGGCTTAGTGAATTTCAGGGTATTTTCCGGGTTTTCATATTTTGGGATTCGTGGTTGGTTTTTGGGATCTTATGCATCATCATGCGGATTTAAAACACAAACTAGACTCCCTAAACCTAGACTCTATCTTCCCAACAAATCCGAGCGCGTCGACCAACGTCCTTCTGATTTTTTGATTTCTCCGATATTTCCGATCGAGGACGTCAAGCGCTAACCGATATGGAACCTGAAAGAATTTCTCAATGAAACATTAGTTCCATGTTTGTAATCATCAAAACCGAGATTAAGACCAAGGTTGAATACCTAAAGCCAACAAGAACAAAATAAAACTATGCCTATTCTTTGCTTCTCTTTTAACATTAGATGCTGGAATTTTTATCAGAATTGAATTATAAACCTCAAATTTTTAACCACAGAAACCTGAAGTCTGATCGTTTACCTTCCTCCAATTCTACCTTCCTCCACCGAATTGATCAACCATAACTATAATTTAGGTAAATGCTCTAAATTAGCAGTATTTTTTCCATTATATAATGCCAACTTGAGTAGATATAGACCTTCAAGATAACATTAGCAGCTAGCCAAGCACAACTGCTCTAAGCCAACGATGAATTTCCACCAAGAGTGAACTAAATTCCTACTTGAGATCCAATCATCAATCAAGCACACATTTATCAACTCAGTAAACTATTCAATCACATTTAAAACTAGATATTCATAATAATAATCATGAAACTTGAATATCCCCAGTAAACAAAGTATAAAAAGACTAGTTAAAGTATCAAGTAGTCAACTATCTCTTAGTAATGTGTAGTTGAAGTATCTTATGAGGCCTTTGCAAAAATTATTTAAAGAATCCAAACTCTAGGAAAACATTCAGATAAGATGCATATATTGACAAATAAGATATTAAAAGTTATATATGTATTAAACAAGAAAGCCTACTTTGATATATTCTACAAAATTAGAGAGTAAACCTGGGTTATCATCCTGCATCTCCTCTGTTGTACCTTCATCATTAACAGAAAATGCCCCTTTCCACTTTTAAAACTCCAAAGCTGCAGCTTCCTCTTTGCTTTTTGAGCCATAGCTTCTTCTTCCTACATCAAATTTAAACTACCTCAGACCGTGAGTAAAATTGGACCGCTAAAAAAAGAAAAGAATCTTGAGAGCTAGGGTTTCATGAGAGGAGGGAGGAAAGGACAAACCATGGATCAAGTGGCTTACTATGCTTCAAATATCTTCTATGTAGTACAATAGCTACAACAAAGGAGCTCAATCTGACAAGTGCAGCTTCAATTTGCTATTATCCAAAATGGAACTAAAAGTGAGGTGAAGTTTAATTAGCAAAAAGGTTAGTGTGCATTAATTAATTGAAAAGGCAGTGAAGGGAATGAATCAAGTACAACATGAGAAGAAAATTGTCTTTCGCATATTTGTCTAAAATAAATACCTCATAAGAAGGTGAATTTGAATAAAATATGGAAAACATTTAATCTAAACTTCATACTATCTTGTTTATTTCAGATTAGAGTGTCTCAACTAAAACTTTATAAAATATGAAGCAACTTTGCATGGCAAGTATCTTAGCATCTTATACTTCATAGAATCACAATAACAAGCATGTATCACATATAAGAATCTAGAATCTACATGAAATTTATCCAACAAGTTAATTATTTGGCAATGCTATCAATTATGGAGTCAAGTTATTTACCTGTCTTCACTATAAAGATCTCGATTAATCTGTATCTTGCTTGATGCATCTTTAGGAATCTTCTCCGATAACTTCATGGAGTCCCAAAGAGGTGTTCTCCTGTGAAGAGATTGGGAGTCAGTCACCAAATAAAGCAACACTTGTTATTTTGAGCCTGTAAAGATTAGAATAAGTTCAAAACAACACTTGCAAGTTTCAAATATATATGCCAACACTCAGCAATGAACAAATTGCAATAGGAAAAATGTATGTCTATTAACATAGCAAGAGTTGACTTGGGATTATATATTGTCATTCCAAGCTAGATATCAACACACTGTGAAGTCCATGTGAAAGGAAAAATGAATTAGAGATCTCCAAATAAGTTTTTTATAGTCAATTAACAATAGAAGTTTTAGGATATTCCAAAATAGAATGCTAACAAGTATTGTCAATAAAGTTGTGATGCTCAAGAAAAATAAATCTGGTTTGTGGAGGTATTTTAGGAAGAACATGTCGAATAGCCCAATCCAAATAACTTGCTACTTTCAACAAAATATTAATCGAGTTTCTTATTCTCTCTATAGCCAATGCCAAAAAAGAAGACAAAATTATGTTTAGGCAACTTCATAATGTTCACTAAAAAGAAAACTATATTCTTGGAATATAAAGTATGTACTTGATGTTCAATTTTAACTTGGGGTGCAAGATGGTAACTGAGTCTTCACACCATACACACCTTTAGATATCTTGAGCTGATAACCCTCATTTGAAATCTTAGGAAGAAGCAACAAATTGGCTTGAATTAATGAAAGCATAGCCATCAAGTGTAGCACAGACAACACCTCATACCAAGCATTTGTTATGGCAATTTCCTTCTTAGCAAATTAAGAGAATCTATCGGTCTTAGCAAGGAACTCATGACTTTAAATAAAAATAAAAAGCTAAAGATACAGAGACAAACCTGTGCGTCATCCTCCTAGTTAATCCAAATAAATTGTACCTTTTTCGTCAGCTGGCATCCTATCCACATAAGAAACTATATGATTATATAAATATATATCATAAGCAACAAGAAACAACATTACAACTTTCCAAGGGGACTTTTTCTTATTACCATCCTTCACCAGCCATAGAAGAATGATGGAGGCTGTTGTATTTGGATGAATAGTCAATAAGCATATGCTTTGCAAAGTTCTATTCAGGACCATCTGATATTCCTTCTCCAGCTTTCCTGAAGAATAAATGAAATGTTATAAGCAATGGGTCACTGTCAATAACAGCTGCAGTTGAGTTTTTCAGAATATAGTTAACCAAAACATAGATAATGTAGAAGGAAAAATAAACAAACCTGTAAGCAATTCACATTCATAAAGAAAAGACCTGATATTGATATGGTGTAAGGAAGGCTTTAAATCATAGAACATAGATAATTTTATTCAAAGTATATGGAGGAAAGCAATTCACAGTAAACAAGAAAAAGAAAAATAATGAATGAAAGAAAAAGAGGTGGTCAAAGATCCATAGTAAACAAGAAAAAGGAAGCTGCTTTCCTTTTAATGATGCCAATGTAATATATATATGCTTTGTAGAATGCTAAACAAAAGTGGTTATTGTCTGTCTGAAAATTATTAAATATGAATTATGCAGACACCAGAGTCTTATACAATTGCACATAATCTCAGGTAGATTTATGAGCAGGTGAAAATAAAGCAATAGCTAAATATATTTTACTTTGACTTGATGATGATTCAGTCCTATGCAACTCCAATTCCAATCAGAGGAGATCTTTTCGTGCTTGCTTTCTTGCTACAACCAGAAGACAGAAATGGAACAATTGTTAAATGACAGGGTATGAATGAGCTGGAATATAGATAAAGTTGGAATTCCAGGAGTAAGTTGTCAGCCAATCCAATGAAGATGAAACTCTCATGTAAAAGAACACAATAATACACTCTCATCAAGTCTAGAACAATTATTAACACGTGGTAAGAAAATAAGAGAAAAAATATAGAGAAATCCGTGGAATTCACCTTAATATATAGATCAATCTTCAGTACTAAAACATTCAACTTAGTTGGTCAAAAAAAGTATTAAATTCTTATAAGTACAAAAATAGAACTATGGGATACATTAGGGTAAAATGTCAATAGACATGGGATTAACTTTACAAATGAACTTTATTGCAATGGACTAAGTTATGAAATTACATGTACAAAATATCTTTAGGAAAAGAAGTAAAAAGGACGCAATAGATGTCATGTTAAGCATTTTGTGTGTGCTTTGCATTCTATATTTTAGCAGACTGCACTGGGGAATACTAAAAATAGCATAAAAAATAACCCACAGCACCATATGTGATGTACTCTTTCAGCAATGGACATAAAAAAATCATACTTGATATGAATTAAAAGTAGTAAATTCCAATAGGAAATGAAAGTAGTACACCCCAATGGACATAAATTCCAATTAACACAAATCAATAGTAAATTCCAATAGGAAATGAAAGTAGTAAACCCCCCAAAAAATCATACTTGATATGAAGAACATACAGAGCTATATCCTATTGGAAATTACACTAGTAAACTCCAACGCGTTATTTTCTACGACTTTTCAATGCAATAGCCATTGGTGCAAAATCAAAAAATATCTTTCAGCTAAGCCTCCAAACCACATATCATTTCAATTAAAAGCTAAGGTGATGTCAAACTACAAAAAAATAAATAAGCATCCCTTTCAAGTTCACTTAATAGTTCATCTTCTCAAATCAAAATCAATGGACATGGCACCGTGAAGAGATGAAATTTACTTGAGAAATCAGGAGAAATTTGGAAAAATCAAGCTTGCGGAGAAAGGGGGCTGCGAGAGTGTCGGATGGGGGAAGGGTCGTGGGTGGCAGGGAGAGCTTGCGGAAGAAAGGCGCCTGGCGACAGGCCCTTGCGAGAGCTTGTGTCGGTGAGAGTTTGTCGCCGGTGGCAAGGGAGAGTCGCGGGTGGCAGGGAAGAAAGGGTGCTGGGGAATAGTTGTGACATTTGAGAAGTGTAATACCCCGGTTTAGTCCCACATCGGGAGTATGTTGGATGTGGTGTTGGCTTATAAGGCTTGATGGGTGTGCTGCTAAAAACTCCAGCTTAAGCATTTTAATTAGGCCAATAGGTTGGTCTATGAAGTTGATGGGTCAGTTATCCCATCAAGCGGGTTGTAATGAATGGTATCAGAGCAAGACCTAGTCCTAAGCATGGTGAGGGAGCCTATGTGAGAAAGGGCTGCCCAGGTGATGGGGTGGAGCCGCTACTAGGCTAGGCCTCACATGCCGACGACTTGGGTGTGATTCTGGGCTATGTGTTAGACTCGAGTTGGGTCTTGATGAGGACGTCAAGACATAAGTGGGGGAGATTGTAATACCCCGGTTTAGTCCCACATCGGGAGTATGTTGGATGTGGTGTTGGCTTATAAGGCTTGATGGGTGTGCTGTTATAAACTTCAGCTTAAGCATTTTAATTAGGCCAATAGGTTAGCCTATGAAGTTGGTGGATCAGTTATCCCATCAAGCGGGTTGTAACAAGAAGAGTCCCGCGCGGCTGCACAAATTCGTCGGATGGGAAGAGTCGCGCGCCTACAAAAATTTGTCGGATGGAGAACAAAAATAAGGGCGCGGGTTTTATTGGCTTGAGGTGAAAGATTGTGGTCGGCTGAAAAATAAGAGGGAATAGAGAAAATATAGGGTTTTCTAAATTTTACCAACAAATATATGTATTTGTTGGTGATTTTGTTGGTAATACCAACAAAAGGCATCGGTTGGTGATAAATTCGTCGGTGAAGCCTTGTTTTCTTGTAGTGATAGTAGGAACAAACTGAAATAACAAACTAAAATAACAAACTAAAATAGCAAACTAAAATAGCAAACAAGTAATGAAATAGCAAACTAAACAGTAGGAACAAACTGAAATAGCAAACTGAACAGTAGGAACAAATTGAAGTAACAAACTAAAATAGTAAACTGAAATAGCAGACAAGTAAAGAAATAGCAAACTAAATAGTAGGAACAAACTGAAATAGTAAACTAAATAGTAGGAACAAGCTGAAGTAACATAGAAGGAACAATAGGCAGGGTATGAACAGTAGGCAGTAGAACAAACTGAAATAACATAGAAGGAACAGTAGGCAGGGTATGAACAGTAGGCATAGAAAGCAGTAATGAAAGCTCAACAAGTTCAAGTTCACAAACAACACTTAGTTGAGCATTTAGTACAGCCCCACATTAGGAGCATTTAAGTTGAAAATATTACATAAAATTGATGCTATATATTCCCACGCACCACGCTACAGCACCTTCATCGTCCAAAGCTACAAAGAAACTGCGAGCATTGGGATTTTTTATTAAGCAGTTTATAACATGATTGTTAACATGAGCATCTAGGCCAAAACTCTGCAGCCTTAAAACACACGATGCGGGTGACTCGGGCACTACTTGAGGAGGACCAGTGGCACTTGTGTCCTTAACTGCGATTCCACCCAACTTATCTATTAGTGCAGTTGCAGCAGATACTGCTTGGGCAGAAAATTGAGACGAATTACCTCTTTTCCTTGATCGTTCACTCATGACCCCGATGGAATATTAGGGGAGGGCCTACGCAAAAGGGGTTCTGGATAGGGATGACAATATTACCCGTTTAGGTGGGTACCCGCGGGTAATTACACGTTTATGACGGGTATGAGGGGTAGTTTCCCACCCACGGAGATTTCGCGGGTAATTTTTCTTACCCGATTATTATATGGGGCGGGTATGAATATTATATTACCCGTACCCGCGGGTACCCATTACCCGCGAAAATTAATAAACTACAATATTTCCCTCGGTACATATACTAAAAAAACCATATACTAAATTACGTATACTTTATGTTTTGAAACTTTATGACAATGTTGTTATCAAAATATTGCATGTTTATCAAAATGAAGTTGTTATACTTGAAGTTATTATCAAAATACTTGAAGAGTTAAAGTGTTATTAAAATATTATAATTTGTATACTTTTAAAGTGTCATGGGTATCCGCCAATACCCGTGGGTATCCGTCCCCCGCGGGTAATTAAATGGGTATTCATTTTTGATACCCGCGGCGAATAAATGGGTAGCGGCGGGTACCCGTTTATTTTGCGGGGCGGGTAGCGGGTAGGTACCCCCCTATACCCGCCCCACCCAGTTGACATCCCTAGTTCTAGACCCCCACTTGAATCTGTCCCCTCATTCTAATGTGCTCTCAATGTTCGTTTCCTTCGACCTATATCTCTAAACTCATTCACAACCTGACGCTCCTCATCCGAGTTCAATGCTGCTTGAGAAGAGGAACGAGCTAAGTGGCCCGTTGCGAACTGATTAGCAAATGCTAATTCCATCAGGTCATAAAACTTAGGTGGACCATTTTTGAACATTTTGAATGAATCTCCAAGAGTCTGCGAACCAACAATTTTTTATTTGTACATTGTCGTATAAAGGAAAACTACTAATAAAAAAGGACATACCGAAGAACGGTTCCAAACGATTTCATCAGCTTCAATGATATTTGTGTCAGGATTTCAGGTTACTCCGGTATGGTTAATTAGCTCTTTGAAAGATCGATAAGTTTTATGAAGACGACATTTTTTTTGTCTACACTTATCAAACCCAAATTTGCCCCCAAACTTTTCCTCCAACTTCTCACTAATCTCCTTCCAGCTTTTCTTATCATAGTTGGTGGTACCACGTTGCCTTGTGTACTCTGTCAAAATTTTCAAAAATTCTTCAGTGATAAGGTGGGCCCACTCAGCCACATTTTCTCTTCGTTTTCGATGGCCACCCATGTTCAACTATTTCTTTTACAATCATAAACCAAATCAGAACATGGTATAAACTAATAAACAAATTTTTGGAAAGGATACTGTTAAACTAATAAACAAAATAGAACACAGTGTAACAATTGATCATACATATCAGTACAATATCAACATGACCAATCATCAACAACAAATCTTGTTACAGAATAATACCATACATAATCAGTCATCAACAACATATCTTGTTATAGAACAATACATCTGTAAAAAAAGGATTTATAAAAAGCGACAGAACAAGAAAGAACAATAGATCCATAAACCCTAGATAAAAAAATAAGAAAGAACACTAGATCTGTTTCAAAAAAATAACAAGACAATATCATATCATACATAAACCATAAACCCTAGATAAAAAAACAAATAGATCGAACATAAAAAGAAAGCGTAAACCGAACAATATCATATAAACCCTAAACCCTAGATTAAAAAAAATACAACACACCATAGATCGGGTCAAGTTCGAGAAGAAGAAAGCATACACCAAAGCCCTAAGAAAAACCCTAGATCGTGTCGAGTTCGAGAAGAAGAAAGCGTAGATCGAGAAGAAGAAAATGTAGATCCAAAATATGAAGGGTAAGAATAGACCTTACCTTCAAAGGAGTGGCCGAAAAAAACTGAGGAGAGAGAGTCGGCGCTGGGCGAGAAGTTGCCGCGAGCTCTGATAGGGTTTGGGTGAAGGGTGAGTCGCATGGGATGAGAGACCCGTGAGGAGCAGTATTCGAGTTTTGTTTATTGAATCGAAAACGGGTGGTTTTCTACATATTCACAGGAATGCCACTCCGTCCATATTTTATTTTGGATGAAAACACCAAATCCGTGTTTTCTAATTCATGTACAAATGGCTTTTTGAAGAAAATGTGTTCCGGAGAAAACATCCGTCTGTTTTTGACTGTTTTGCACAACCAAACGCAATTTTGGGCGCGTTTTGGTTTTCAACAAAAAACCAAAACCCAAAATGCGCCCGTTTTGGGTAACCACCAAACAGCCCCTAAATTTTCTCCAGCTTCAATTTAGGGCACCACTCCCATGTTGGCGAAATGGCGACACTAAAGGGGATGAATAGTGTGTTTACTAATTCGATTAGCCTAAATTTACTTTTAATTGAATTGTTAGATTAGTTAGCCAATTTACAATTGAATGTGGAAGCAAGATAAATGATAAAGCGATTAAGCACGAAATTAAGAATCAATGCAAATACTGAGATTTTATAGTGGTTCAGCCCCACTGCCTACTCCACTACCTAAGCACCCCGCTTAGGATTTCCAAACTAGTTTTACTAGATTAATTTACGTTTCCCTTACACATAGGACTTTTCACCGAAGAGACGCACTCTCGACCTAATGCACTTCCAAACCCGGAAGTCACCGCCTTCTTATCGAGAGTCTTCTTCCACCTCAACCCTAAGGGACAACTAAACTAATCCTAGTAAATACTAAGTTTACACAAGTGGCTTTACACCTAACACCAGATAACCACTTCCAAATTCAGACCTAACAATCCTAGGTCTGTCACACGCAAATTCAATTAAAATGCATTCAAATAACAATAAAGATTACAATGAAAAGAGCTAATAATAAAACAAGAATAACTACTCTTTTCAATCCTTGTAGCCTTCAACTCGTCAAGATGTAGAGCTTTAGAGCTTGATCAAAACCCAAGTTGAGCGAAGCTTGTGCGCTTGAAAAAGATTTTCGTGGAGAGAAACAGGGCGCACTGCAATTGATCGATAGGAAGGCTTAGATCTTCCCATTGAATACTCAATAATTTCTGTAAGAATCAAGGAAGAGCGGTTAAAAGAATCATATGAGGGTATACTTATACCCTACTGAAGAAATGGCTGCTCAACAGATAGAAAACTATTCGTTGCAGACCGTCGGTCGAATGGTCGGTCGACCGACGCAAGCTGCGTCTGCAGCTAGCCTCAGTCCGATCGACCACTAGGGCTACCCTATTCGGTCGACCGCCCGATCGATCAAATTTAGGCTGAGTTTATTTTTCAGCCGATTTCTTCCGCGCTTCGTTTTCGGGTTCTAGCTTTCAACGTGCATCATCTTGGAGAGCTCTCATGGGAACTTTGAGCTCTTCCAATTAATGTGCTTCCGATATCCGATTTCTCTGATATTTCCGATCGAGGACATCGAACGCTAATTGATATGGAACCTGAAAGATATTCTCAATGAAATCATTAGTTCCACGTTTGTTATCATCAAAACCATCAAAACCGAGATTAAGGCTAAGGTTGAAAACCTAAAGCCAACAATCTCCCCCTTTTTGATGATGACAAACATCCATAAGACAATATATTCATTTAAAGCATAGAGGATATCAACTAAGGGATTTCTCCCACTATCAACATGCATATCTATAAGAATAAACTCCCCCTATCTATATGCATGGATTTCCTATATTTTCCTCCCCTTTACCTATACGTTTCTCCCCATTTTAACTATACATTTCTCCCCCTTTTGACTATACATTTCTCCCCCTTTTGACATCAATCAAAAAGGGCAAGAAGGGTCTATCTATTCAAAGGGATGAAAGACAAGTATTTTTTCATGAAGTTGAGACTCTAAAGATTTTTCATGAAACATGACAATCTCAACCCTAGGGATGGAAAATAAGAATTTAATGAGAAACAAGATCATACATGATATGTTCAAAAACTATATAGTTGAATGCCAAATTGAATCATGTATTTTCTCAAGTAAATATTGTTTCTTTTTTCATGACATTTTTAGATTCCATTCAAACTTTCAAAATACAAAGATATAGTCATTTTAAATCATGTATATCATGTTTGAAGTGAAACTAATGTCATTTGATCTAAATATGAATTTAGCATGTTTTCATTTGAAATAAACATGAAAATGCTAAGTCTCAATGTTTTGCTATCTACTCATATTTTCTAAAACTTAGGCATCAAGACATTAAACATGAGATAATGTAAGTCTATGAATCAAGTTTGGGCTTAAGATGAAATTTTTAATTCACTTTGTTGACTTAGGTCAACCTATACTTAAAGTTTTCAAAAATCAAGCTTTTAAGTTTATACAAAGTCATATTTTTGATGAAAAACTTTTGAAACCAATTTTTGGATGAAAATTTTTTGATACCAAATATTGAATAGTCATTTGAAATGAATGTATCAAGTTTGAACTCAAATTGAATTTTCTAAGTTCATTTTTCATCCTATATTGTTTTCAAATAAATAAATGGATCCTAGCTATCATCCAAAATATCAAAATCATTTCTAGGAATGATTTTACTCAAGAAATTGTGTGAATGATATTAGAAATGGAATCCAAATGGTATACATGAGTTTTCATTGAAATTTTGAAGAAAAATCAAAGTATCGGAAAGATTAGCGTTTCAAGAATGATGATACTTTGTGTTTTGAAATCCAACTTCAAAAATTCACTTTAAATCCAATTCTTGATGAAACTTTTTGAAATTTTTACTAATAAAACTAAATTTTTCAGTGAATGTGTAGTTTCAAGAATCATCTAAAAAGGATTTTTCTATATTTTTCTAGAAATAACTGAAATTGGTGATACCAATTATTGAACAAATGACAATTCCATAATTTTTTAGTTATTTTCAAAGAATATTTAGTTTTCATTCAAACTTTTATGACACCACATAATAGTCATGTAAAGAGTGTATGTCAAGTTTGAGATGAAAATTATATCCTTAAGTCAAGATATCAACCTAACATGGTTTCATTCAAAACTAAACTAGTTTTATGAAACTTGCTAAGTTTCAATCTTAATATTTACTCATGATTTTTCAAATTTAAACCTATGAATACTTAACATGAGTAAATCTAAACATATTCCACAAATATGAATTGAAAATGAGACCTTTAAGTCAACTTGTTGACTTGGGTCAACATGGTTCAAAGAGAGGTAAACATGAATTAACCTTTATGTCATTTTATCCATATCCATATGAATTTTTCACTCCAAATGCATAGAAACATGTCATACCTATTTCTAAACATGTTTATTAAGTTTGGACTTAAAATCAAGTGTCCAAGTCAATTTGTTGACTTGGGTCAAACCTTTTAAGCTTAAGTCCATTAATGTGATCTAGTTATCACATTTTCATCTACACATGGATTTTCAAGATTGAACACCTAGAGTCATATCATGTGTGTTTAAACATGTTTGTTTGATGTTTACTCAAAATGAGGTCTCTAATATGAGTTTTAACCTAGAGCAAGTTTCATTCAATCAAGATATCATGAAATTGCCTAAGTTATCCAAATTTTTCTTACTCATGGAAATTCAAACATTTATCATGCAAAATCAATCATGAGCATAGAGGAATCATTTAAGCATGAGTATTCAATTATTTTACAAAAAAAATTGCAAAATTAAATTAATTCCTTATTTCTTGAAAATTAACCAAACTTTTCATTTTCTTTTAGATAGTATAGCCTTTCAAATTTTTAACTTGCAAGTAGACTTCATTAGTATCATAATGAAATAATGACTACTAGCAAGCTAACACACTAAATAGCAAGGTTCGATGCAAGATTTTCATTAAAAATAACTTAACCTATGCTAGATAGTAAAGATTCATTTTAAATGAGTTTTCATGATATCTAGCTAAATGAATCTAATAGATCTTAAGATGTGAACTATTTGAGAAATAAGATCTCTACCTATGTTTAACTAGTTTGGACTTAATGATAAGGTCTCTAGTATCAACCTAGAGTAAGTTTCATTCAATGAAATTTGCCTACGTACTAAGAATCTAGCTACTCATGAAAATTCAAGGATTTAACATGCAATTCTAATCATGAGTATAGATACATAGTTTAAGCTTACACATTTAGGTATAACACTAAGATTTTGAATTTATTAAAGTTATACCTTATTCATGATAATTTGCCAAACTAATCTTTTTCTTCCTAATTAGCCTTCCTAAAACACTTATAACTTGCAAGTAAGCTACACTAATATTTTTAGAGAAAATATAGCTACTTAGCAAGCTAACTCAACCAAAAAGCAAAGAGAAGCATTAAGTATCATTATCAAGTACCACTTTGCTAAATGGTTTCAAATTCGTTTCAAAATGAAATCGAGTGATATCAAAATGAATATTACGAGATCACAAGAATAATAAATGAAAAATATGATCTCCAACCCTTCCTATTGGTTGAAAACCGAAAGGCCACAATGTGCCTACGATTTAGAACCGCAAGGCCGCTTAGGCCCATTACAGGCCACCTGGGTCTCCGAAGAGATCGGGAAATCAAAAATAAAAAATGTTTTTGAAATATGTTAAGAGCGGGGGAATCAACTAATATTAAGCATATATCAACTCCAACTATAATCTTAAGCAATGGGATATAGGAGATGATACCAAAATGTTTGATGCCAATTTTACCATAGGCATCTAGTCTAGATGAAGACTTTGAAGTTGCAACCATGTAGGGATCCTTCCTTCAACTCATTGGTCAACTTCAATTCTTCAATCTCTCACCCTTGTGTGGTAGCTCCCCCTATAATAGAAGATGAGACCTTTGGAACCCAAATAGTTTTGGGTCCTTAGGGGTTAATGGGCTTAGGTACCCAAAGTGTCTTAACAACACTAGGGTTCACTTTGAAAGCACAATCATATATGGCATGCCAATAAATACCACAACAAAAATAATGTCCATTAAATTTCTTTTTGTTTTTGTTATGGACATGAGATTTATTTTTAGAATGCTTGTTATTTGAGGTAGGATGAGCATGAGCATTCTTAAAAGATACATTCTTCTTTTGAGCATGAGGTTTAGTTGTAGAATGCTTGATATGAGAAGCATGATGTGCATAAGCATTCTTGAAAGAAACATTTGCATTTTTAGAATTCTTAAAGGAAGAATTACTAACTTTCTTATTTAGAAAAACAACCTCATTTTTCAAATCATTCATTGATTTATGAATAGCATTCAATTGAGTTTTCAACATGCTATTTTCATTCTTCAATATATCATTTTTATTTTTCAAATCCTTAGTGTCAATACTTAAAGTATCATGACATGGATTGTTGACACTAATTCTTAGCTTCTCATTTTCTAATTTTACATCATGTAATTGAGAGCTAAGATTTGAGTTTTCTTTCTTCAAATTTTTATTCTCTTTATCCTTTTTCAAGAGCAAGGCATACATGATTTTATACTCATCCATCAATTCATCAAAATCATGGGAGCTAGATGAGTTAATACTATTATTGTTATTAACATGACTAGAAGAGGTGGAGTTTACCTCATTATCATCATTCATGAGGCATTCTTTTGAGATGACTTCATAGTCATGAAGGGAGGATGCTTCACTTGAGTAGGATGATGTAGAAGCATTTGACCTCCTCTTTGCATTGTTCTTCATGGTAGGGCAATTCTTCCTTACATGCCCTTTCTCATGGCACACATGGCAGATCACCTTTCTCTTTCGGCTTTTAGTGCTCCTATGACTGGAGATACTTTGGGCTTCAAAAACCATGTTAGCATTGGAAGGATGACAATTGTCATCACTATCCTCATTAAACGTTTCTAACTCCTCGATTTTAGCATAATCATATAGCATATTCAAAGTAGCCCAAATATCATATACCGAATTACAATGCATGATCTTTTCAAAGATATTATTTTCACAAGAACAATATATGCAATTTGTTGCCTTAGCATTTAATTCAAACATATTAATTTGTTCTTGTGTCCATGCATCCATGTTTTCCTTAGGTTCAATATATTTGATTTTTACCATGTTAAATACACCTAAACCTTGAGTCTTTAGAAAAGTGTACATCCTAGATTTCCATAGACCAAAGTTCGAGGCATCGAACCTAGGAAGTATAGACGCTACCGACTCTAGAGCCATTTCAAGATCGAGACGAATTATAGAAGGGATGATGAAATCACAATCTACGACCGGCTCTGATACCAATTGTTGGCGAAATGACAACACTAGAGGGGGGTGAATAGTGTGTTTACTAATTCGATTAGCCTAAATTCACTTTTAATTGAATTTTTAGATTAGTTAGGCAATTTACAATTGAATGCGGAAGCAAGATAAATAATAAAGTGATTAAGCACGAAATTAAGAATCAATGCAAACACTGAGATTTTATAGTGGTTCGGCCCCAATGCCTACTCCACTACCTAAGCACCCCGCTTAGAATTTCCAAATTAGTTTTACTAGATTAATTTACGTTTCCCTTACACATAGGACTTTTCACCGAAGAGACGCACTCTCGACCTAATGCACTTCCACACCCGGAAGTCACCGCCTTCTTATCAAGAGTCCTCTTCCACCTCAACCCGAAGGGACAACTAAACTAATCCTAGTAAACACTAAGTTTACACAAGTAGCTTTACACCTAACACCAAGTAACCACTTCCAAATTCAGACCTAACAATCCTAGGTCTGTCACATGCAAATTCAATTAAAACGAGTTCAAATAACAATAAAGATTACAATGAAAAGAGCTAATAATTAAACAAGAATAACTACTCTTTTCAATCTTGTAGCCTTCAACTCGTCAAGATGTAGAGCTTTAGAGCTTGATCAAAACTCGAGTTGAGCGAAGCTTGTGCGCTTGAAAAAGATTTCCACGGAGAGAAACAGGGCGCACTGCAATTGATCGATTTGAAGGCTTAGATCTTCCCTTTGAATACTCAATAATTTCTATAACAATCAAGGAAGAGTGGTTAAAAGAATCATATGAGGGTATATTTATACCCTGCTGAAGAAACGGCTGCTCAACGGATAGAAAACTATCCGTTGCAGACCACTGGTCGAATGGTTGGTCGACCGACTGGTCAATCGATCTTTCGACCGCTTCTCTTTTCTTTGTTGTCGATCGATCGGCGGGTCGACTGCCAGACGGAAAACTAGTGATCCCGACCTTCGATCGATCAACGTGATCTCGTGTCTCGGGTATCAGCAGGTCGGTCGACCGACGGGTCGACCGCTCGAGCTACTGCACGTTTTGGGCTTTGGTCAGTCGATCGCCCGATGGACCACCCAACACAAGACACTTGCAATTTCATTTTGGTCGGCCAACGCAAGATGCATCTGCAGCTAGCCTCAGTCCGGTCGACCGCTAGGGCTACTGCCCATTTCTTACACTACTCGGTCGATTGCTCGGTCGACCGAATTTAGGTTGAGTTTATTTTTTAGCCGATTTCTTTCGCGCTTCATTTCCAGGTTCCGACTTTCAATGCGCATCATCTTGGAGAGCTCTCATGTGAACTTTGATCCCGTCCAATGTGACTTTGGCGCACACGTCGATCTTCGAGGAGAAACTTTCCACGACGAACCCGAGCGCGACGATCAATGTCCTTCCGATATTCGATTTCTCTGATATTTCTGATCGAGGATATTGAACGCTAATTGATATGGAACCTGAAAGATATTCTCAATGAAATCATTAGTTCCATGTTAGTTATCATCAAAACCATCAAAACCGAGATTAAGGCTAAGGTTGAAAACCTAAAGCCAACATCCCACCATCACCAATTTTTGTCAGCATCTACCAATCAACCATGTCAGTTCTTATGAAAAAGTGTTCGTGATAAATGGAAATATGTGTTCATGCAATGGATTAAAATAACCATAGAGGTTAAAGTTCAACTTGCACATGATAACATTTTCAGTAGACTTTGAGATGAGCAATTTTCCAAAAAAAGAATAGGTATAATTTATTATCTATCCAATTAGATTAAACACAGCTTAAAAAGATATTGCAGCTTATATAACAAATAAATAAGACAACTATTAAGCACAAAGGTAAAGTATAACCTGAAATGAACATGCATGATGAATTGGTTTCTTCTTCACATATAGCAATTTTTGCTAGCTTGGTGCTTGAATCAGAGTGCACAATTGGTAGAACTCTGCAAAGTCCAAACAAAATTACATGTCCTGCTTAAAGCAGAATATGGATTGCTTGTTTTAGTATTCTTTGATTATAATAAATGTAGATTTATCCATGGGATGGGGATGGGAATCAGGAGGTCGATTCTATGTTGTCATAAATAAATATATTATATTGCATGTATATTATATATGATAGTATTAAATTAAGTCGCACAAGGCCGCAAGGGAGAAAGAGGAGAAGGAGCAGGAGGGGGCTTGGGGCTTGGATCGATCCGGAATTCGCATCGTCGCCGGAAATTCTCAAGTCGTAGTCACCCGATCCTTATTTCTTGGCGATCTAGGTGAGTGGTTAAGGCTTTAACAGTTTGGGGGAGGTGGGTGGCCGAACCCTAGATGATAGATCGAGTTAACGCGATTTTTCCGGACGATCCATGATTTCAATGATATGTACTCACTGTTTTATGATGTTTCCTGTCGGATCTCACTGTTTTAATCGCCGATTTGCGTATTTTTGGGGCTGTCGAGTCATGGGAAAAGGGGAAAGTCATGCCGAACTTTTCCGCGATTCCCTTGACGGCGAGAAGGCCCTTAGATGCCCTTATACCACTATTTTGATGTAGTCCTATGAAATCCTCACGTAATATGAAGCATGTCCCCTCTAAAGCCCCTTGAAGTGGCCGAATGAACCCTAAGACTCATGAAGAGGGTTCGGCCAAGAGTGAGGGGAAGGGTAAGTTGATCATTGGTATTTAAGAAGTATGTGAAATTGAAGAGACAAAGTATAGCTAAAGTCTCTTCCATCTTTCCCTACCCCAAGGACCTTGGCCGAGCAAGGTTTCCCTTGCTCATGGTTCGGCCAAGGTTGGGGAGAGGAGGGACTTGCCTTAGATGGAAATTTCATGATCTTAGGGATCACACATAGGGATATGACAATACTTAGGAAGAACACCAAACTTAGCAAGTAGCTTAATTGATTTGAATTGTAGAAATGCTAGATTGTAACCATACTTAGCATTTGATCCTTAAACTTGGATGTTGACAATGTTACCATATTTTATAATTCAAAACCCCAAAAGTGGCAGAGGTGGCAGCACCAGTGGTCAGAACCCCATCTTATGCAAGTTTTGTCACCCTAAAGCCCCCAGAGTTCATTGGGACAGATTGTCAGGTGGAAGTGACGGAATTTCTGGGGGATTGCTACGAGCTATGCATGGAACTGGGATGTTCATCAGAGGTGACTACTCGTATGGTCGGTCTTCATATGAGGGGACCGGCAATGGTCTGGCTGCAAACTTGGGAGGCCCACAGGGTAGCTGGCGCACCACCTCCCACATGGGAGGAATTTAGGGCGGCTGTGGAAGAGCAGTCAGTACTTACCCATGAGTGTCCGTGACAAGCGCGCCCATGATTTTGAGATGCTACGCCAAGCTGGAGGCATGACAGTGTCGGAGTATGAGATGGAGTTTAATTATCTCTCCAAGTACCATCCCACCCTAGTGGCGACTGAGACCGCCAGGGTCAAGACGTTCGTGGCAGGATTGAGGCCACAAATTGGCAGGCTTATTCATTACACCGAGGAATCTACACTGGCTCGGGTAGTGGATGAAGCCCTACAGAAAGAAGGTTTAGTGCCGTTCGAGAGAAATGACGGGCCAGCTAAGAAGAAGTTCCGATCACAAGGTTCTGGTAGTCGACCTTGGCACTGTGAGGGGGCAATGCCCACAGCATATTAGCAGCAAAGCCGGGGGAAGAATGGCAGCCGTGGCCGTGGGGGCCCAGGGACCGGGTCAGTAAGGCCGGCAGTGTCAGGAGGTGGTTCTCAGAGATCTGAGGCGTCGCAATGTGGCAGCTGCAGTCGAAGGCACTAGGGGTCCTGCCTTAACCGTACTAATGCTTGCTTCATGTGCGGTCGAGTCGAACATTTCAAGAAGGACTCCCTTGAGGGAACTGGTCAAAAGCCTGAGCAGTCAAGGGGTAAAGCACCTATGTCAGTAGGGTCAATAGCACCGAGACGGTAGACTCGGAATAAGGGGCCGCAGACCAGTCATTCAGAGAGGCCGCTTGCGCGGGTATATGCTATGAACCGTGATGGGGCAAAGGCTTCCAAAGCAATGGTGACATGTACTATTTTAATATGTTCGTCTGCTGCATATATATTATTTGATCCGAGTGCCACACACTCATTTGTGTCTGCCATATTTGCTACAAAGCTGCCAATAGCACCCTCTGTGATTGATGGGCCATTGATGGTATCAACGCCTACGGGCAATGAAATCTTAGCAACCTCAATTTATCAAGGGTGTGAAGTGCTCATTTGTGGCCATGTGTTGAGTGCGGATTTGACACTCCTACCCACTCTTGAGCTTGATGTCATCCTTGGCATGGACTGGCTAGCAGAGCATTTCACAATGTTGGACTGTAGAGCCAAAGTAGTGATATTTAATAAGCCTGGGCTACCGCAGTTCATCATCCAAGGAGAGGGAGGTAGCAAGCCGATAGGGGTCATCTCAACCCTAAAGGCTCGCAAATGGCTTAGGGGCGGCTGCCAATCTTTCCTGGCCTTTGTATCTGTGGCCGAGGAGGAAGGGGGTGAAGCAAAGCATGTCAGCGGAACCCTCGTGGTCTGTGAATTCCCTGATGTGTTTCCCAAGGAATTGCCAGGGTTGCCGCCCATAAGGGAGGTCGATTTTTGCATTGATCTGCAGCCCGGGGTGAAACCAATTTCCATTCCACCTTACAGGATGGCATCGGCCAAACTCAGGGAGCTAAAGGTCCAATTCTAGACCTGGGGTTCATCCGGCTGAGTGTGTCACCATGGGGTGCCCTGATTCTCTTCGTGAAGAAGAAGGTGGGTCGATGCGCATGTGCATTGATTATAGGTAGCTGAACAAGGTGACTGTTAAGAATCGCTACCCACTGCCGAGGATAGATGATCTGTTTGACCAGCTGTAGGGGGCTCAATGGTTCTCAAAGATAGATCCGAGGTCCGGATACCATCAGTTGAGAATCGGGGACTGCGATGTGCCAAAGACGGCCTTTAGGACTCGCTATGGTCACTATGAATTCCTAGTGATGTCCTTTGGCCTAACCAATGCACCTGCTGTCTTCATGGATCTAATGAATAGGGTATTTAAGGAGTACCTGGACAGCTTTGTGATCGTCTTCATTGACGACATTTTGGTTTACTCCAAGAGTGAGGAAGAGCACTCTAAGCACCTGAGAATGGTCCTAGAAACCCTCAGAGAGCACCGCTTGTTTGCCAAATTTTCCAAGTGTGAATTTTGGTTGGAAAGTGTAGGGTTCTTGGGCCATGTAGTGTCCAAGGAAGGAATATGGGTAGATCCTGCCAAGATTGAAGTGGTTCAGAACTGGAAGCGGTCGACTAGTGTGACCGAGGTCCGTAATTTTCTTGGGTTGGTCGGGTATTATCGGAAGTTTGTGGAGAATTTCTCCAGAATTGCAGCCCCTCTATCTCGGTTGACGTAAAAGAAGGTCAGATTCCTTTGGGATCACCAATGCGAGGCGAGTTTTCAAAAGCTCAAGGCATGTTTAACATTTGCACCCGTGTTGGCTATACCTTGCGGCTCAAGAGGGTTTCTGGTTTTCTGTGATGCCTCTCGGGTTGGTCTGGGCTGCGTCTTGATGCAGTATGGCAGAGTGATTGCTTATGCGTCTCGCCAGTTGAAAGTTTATGAGAAGAACTATCAGACGCATGACCTAGAATTAGCAGCAGTGGTCTTTGCTCTGAAGCTTTGGAGGCACTACTTGTACGGGGAGACTTGCAAAATCTACTCAGTTCACAAGAGTCTCCAGTACTTGCTCACCCAAAAGGAGCTGAATCTCAGGCAGAGGAGGTGGCTGAAGCTCCTAAAGGACTATGATTGCACCATTATGTATCATCCAGGGAAAACAAATGTGATAGCAGATGCGCTGAGCAAAAAATCCATGGGCAGTTTAGCCCATTTGGAAGCTAAGCGGAGGCCTCTAGCTCGAGAGTTGGCTTTATGCCTAGATGGGGGTGCAACCTTATAAGTGTCAGCTTCAGGTGCCCTAATGGCCCACTTGCGGGTACAATCCACGCTGGTGGACATGCTGCGTGCCGCGCAGGGGGAAGATGCATTTTGTGCACTAACCAAGGACCTCGTACAAAGAGGTGATGCAGTGAACGGTTTCAGATTAGACTCAGAAGGTGTCCTGAGGTTCAGAGACCGGATAGTAGTACCAGACATGGCTGAGGTGCGCAGGCAAGTCCTGGAACTGGGTCATCGTTCCACTTACACGATGCATCCGAGGGCCACCAAGATGTACTAGGACTTAAGGCAGATTACTGGTGGAAATGCATGAAAAGAGAGGTGGCAGAATTTGTTTCTAAATGTCTAGTCTGTCAGCAAGTGAAGGCTGAACACCATAAGCCTGTGAGGCTCCTGCAAAATCTCGAAGTGCCCGAGTGGAAGTGGGAGAAAATCACCATGGATCTAGTGACTGGATTGCCTAAGTCAAAAGGAGGCTTTGATTCCATTTGGGTGGTTGTGGACCGGTTAACCAAGACCGCGCACTTCATACCAGTGAAAACTACCTTCTCTGCAGAGTAGTATGCCTGACTATTTTTGGGTAGGATTGTGGCATATCATGGTACCCCGGTGATGATTATATCCGACCGCGGTACCCAGTTCATAACCCGGTTTTGGCAATCCTTCTAGGAAGCTTTGAGTACTCAGGTGTGTTTTAGCACAACTTTCCATCCGCATACTGACGGGTAGTCAGAGAGGACCATCCAAACTTTGGAGGACATACTGATAGCATGTGTCCTAGATACGGCAGATGGCTGAGAGAGGCACCTACCGTTGATCGAATTCGCCTATAACAATAGGTATCACAGTAGCATTGGCATGGCTCCTTTTGAGGCCTTGTATGGGCGGCGGTGCAGGTCCCCGATGGGCTAGTTTGAGGTAGGGGAATCACTCATGGTGGGCCCCGATCTAGTTGAGGAGGCGGTAGAAAAAGTAAAGGTCATTAAGGAAAGATTGCTGGCGGCTCAAAGTCAACAGAAAATGTATGCCGACAGAAATGCCAAGGAATTAGAATTTGCAGACGGAGACTTAGTATTCCTGATGGTCTCTCCTATGAAAGGGGTGGTCCAGTTTGGGAAGAAGGGGAAGCTGAGCCCTAGATACATTGGGCCTTTTTCCGTTCTCAAGTGGAGGGGCAAAGTGGCCTATGAGCTGGCATTGCCTCCTAGCTTGAGCAGAGTGCACCCGGTTTTCCATATATCCATGTTGCAGAAGTATGTAAAAAATGATTCGCATGTGATCAAGCCCTCTTCTATCGAGGTAGATTCGGCCATCTCATTCGAGGAAATGCCGGTAGAGATTCTTGACCGCCAAATCAGGAAGCTAAGGTCCAAAGAAATTCCCCTGGTAAAGGTCAAATGGGAGC
This sequence comes from Canna indica, assembly GCA_034359265.1. Lineage (NCBI taxonomy): Eukaryota > Viridiplantae > Streptophyta > Magnoliopsida > Zingiberales > Cannaceae > Canna > Canna indica. The sequence continues at coordinate 36,748,068 of CP136895.1, read as the reverse complement.
ACCATTCCGGGCAAGAGGCCACGTGGGAGGTAGAGCAGAACATGAGAGAGCGCTACCCTTCCTTGTTCGAGGAGCCGGTAAGTCCTTGTTATTCAAGTAAATTCGAGGATGAATTTCCCTTAAGGGGAGAAGGTTGTAAGACCCAAAAAAAGTTTCCTAATATAAAAAAAATTGTTTTGGTGCAGCGCGTCGGACCCGGAGGTAGTCAAGTCGAGCCTCGGGATAGCCTCGAGTGAAAAGGTTTGACTCGGCTAATGAATCATGAAGTTTATTGGATAATTAACTTTTCTTTTATAAAATCATACCTTAAATTAAGTTAACTCGAGTCATGTTATGGGTTGGGTCGGAACCCGAGTCGAGTTCGGGTTTAGTCAAGTTCCAAGTATGACTTAAGTGAGACTTGAAACCATCTTTGGAAAGATGGTTGAGGGGATAACCCCCCCCCCCCCCCCCCCCCCCATATGGCAGCCGTGCGACTCAACCATTGAGTCGCACAAGGCCGCAAGGGAGAAAGAGGAGAAGGAGCAAGGAGTGGGCTTGGGGCTTGGGGCTTGGATCGATCCGAAATTCATGTCGTCGTCGGAAATTCTCAAGTCATCGCCCGATCCTTATTTCTTGGCAATCTAGGTGAGTGGTTAAGGCTTTAACAGTTTGGGGGAGGCGGGTGGCCGAACCCTAGATGATAGGTCGAGTTCTCGCGATTTTTCCCGACGATCTATGATTTCAACGATATGTACTCACTATTTTATGATGTTTCTTGTCGGATCTTGCTGTTTTATCGCCGATTTGCATATTTTTGGGGCTACCGAGTCATGGAAAAAGGGGAAAGGTCATGCCGAAATTTTTCCCGATTCCCTTGACGGCGAGAAGGCCCTTAGATGCCCTTATACCACTGTTTTGATGTAGTCCTTTGAACTCCTCACGTAATAAGAAGCATGTCCCCTCTAAAGCCCCTTGAAGTGGCCGAATGAACCCTAAGACTCATGAAGAGGGTTCGGCCAAGGGTGAGGGGAAGGGTAAGTTGATCATTGGTATTTAAGAAGTATGTGGAATTGAAGAGACAAAGTATAGCTAAAGTCTCTTCCATCTTTACCTACCCCAAGGACCTTGGCCGAGCAAGGTTTCCCTTGCTCATGGTTCGGCCAAGGTTGGGGAGAGGAGGAGGGACTTGCCTTAAATGGAAACTTCACGATCTTAGGGATCACACATAGGGATATGACAATACTTAGGAAGAACACCAAACTTAGCAATTAGCTTAATTGATTTGAATCGTAGAAATGCTAGATTGTAACCATACTTAGCATTTGATCCTTAAACTTGGATGTTGACAATGTTACATGTTTTATAATTCATACATGTTATTTAAATTTATTACTACCTTGCCATGCTAGATAGTTGCTCCTTATTGTGCTAATATTCCTAAGGTAGTATAAGAATTGTTAGGTATGTGCATTATGATTATATATGATGAATGATGTAATATTTGAGCAATTTTCTTTAGATTATGCATGCTGCCCCAAATGTCCTTGGATGGTATTCCAAGGTTGACTCATGGAAATTCTCACCTAAGATAGTGTAGAAGGCTAGGTAACAAGTAAGGTGTCCCTAGATGTTCATAGCACATTTATGGAAACTTAGATATGAGACGATAACACTTCTATGACTGCTTGTATGTTTTTGGAAACTTAGAGATTGTAGGTGCACATATACTAAAAGGGGCAGCATGAATTGTGGATCCGGTAGCCGGACATGGCTAGATACGGGCAAAGGCCCGAAGTATATATATATATATGGAAACCCTAGGATATTGATTGTGTAATATGCTTGAGATCAAAATATAACATAATTAAGGTAAATAAAATTCAAGAATATATTATAGAATAGATCAAAAGTAAAATAGAAAAGAAAGAAACATAAAAAAATATGACTAAAACTGTTGGTTGAAAATAAAAAAAATAGAACATAACACAACTACAAGTCAAAACACAAGTAAAATAAAAAAGAAACAGAAAAAAATATGAAAGGCTATCGACTGAAATAAAAAAAGAAAGAAAGAAACAGAAAAAATTCCTTTGTTGAGTGTGTAAATACCTAAAACAACAAGAAACTGAAATGAAGTGATGGAGATAATTGAATGGGAGAGAAATACATAAATGAAACGACAAAAACTATTATCTTTTGTGCCATTTAGCTCTCTTGAATCGTCGGAGTTCGTCGCTGGACTGGAGCAGCTGCAAGTAGGAGGGTTCTAAGTTAAGGATTAGGGTTTTTTATCCTTAACCCTTCTCAAAAAATTACAAAAATGCTCTCCTTTAAGAAAAAAAAAACATGTAAAAGGTGTCATTTCCGCCATCGGCACAATTTCTTACCAACTAAGAATCTGACCTGATGGTAATCTATTATGGTGTTTACCAAAGAAAAGGTTGATGACAGTAAAAGATTCATTTAGAGGACTAACATTATATTGTGACTTGTTTGTAACTAATATAGTAACTTCAACTTAGTAGCATGCAAGAAGCTTTGGTTTGCTAGATAACTGTTGATGCTGCATCATCATAGAAAAGTGTAGGAGATCATGCAAAAAATCATCCTTTAGTTCTAGAGAATATTGAATTACAGTCCTAAACACACATTAACTAGAGGAAGAGGACACTTGGTTACATATACCATGAAAGAGATGAAAACAAAAGCAAATATACAACAGATGCACGTAAATAGTCCTATTCAAAATTCTCTAAGAAGAACAGAAAGAAGAAAATAAAGAGTGCATAACTTATACCCATCTTATACCCATCATAGTTTTGTACACTCTTCGACATGCCTAGTTTGATGTTAATTTTTTTTTTGTTTCCCCAAACTAAGCTTCTGGGATATCTACCAATACTTATACCCATCTAAAAACAAAGTGATTTTTTTTTTGCCCTAATTTTGTTGCTTATATCTAAAGAGGTTTCTCTCTATGTATATAAATAAGCTATGATATCTAAAGACATTTCTATATATACATATATATACTATAAAATATATGTATGTGATGTAAAGTCAAGATGCATAAATTGATAACAACACAAGAATATAATTAACAAAAATGTAAATTCAATAATCTAGCCAAATTATAAAAGAACTTCCTCGTACAGGTTGCATCTATTTCCTTAACCTCAGCTTCATGTGCACAATTATCACACATCCCTGAAGTATTAATAGCAATGAATAATGCTGGTTCTCTTTAGATCTAAAGTAGAAAGAAAAGAAAAATGTTGGTTCTCTTTAGATCTAAAGCGGAAAAAAAGAACTATTTAGCAAATGGCAGCAAATAAACCATCCATCTTAAATTTGAAAGTAGGAATAAGATCATGATTGAAATTTGCTCATTAGTTGCATGATTTGCAAAAGGCTTCAGGTAACTACGAAACTTCAAAACTTGTACCATTAACTAAAAAATTGACAACTTCGAAAGATGATGTTTGTTCTCTTTGAGTGAACAACAATTTTTACATAAATAAGTTTTAAAAAATATTGGCACCTTCAAAATATAATGTTTGGAACAAATAATGCAATAGTAAACAACAAAGGGCTACTCAACTTTATTTTTTTCGCTCATGTCCATATTTTTCCTACCATTAGACTAATCCCTATTTTGAGGGGTATTAGGCATCTGATTTAGGAGCTTCATTAGTCAAAGATAAATCCTTAAGATTATTAGAAAGAACCCTCAATAGATTTTTCTTGAACAGGATTTTCGGCATAAATAATATTATTATCATCCTTAGTATTAAAAGTAGATGCATTTATTCTATGACATTAATTCATAACATGGCAAATACATCCACATTTAAAGCAGAAGATCGGTAAACATTCATACCTTATAACTTTAAAGATTCGAGTACCAAGTTTTCTCGATCCTTAAAGAAAAGTCATTAGAAAAACTAAATCAAGAACAACTAAGTAAGCATTAATAAGTAAGAACATATATCAAGAACAATAAAATTAAAAACACTATACAAAATAAAATTCACCAAATATAACATAATTAAGGTAAATAAAATTCAAGAATATATTATAGAACAGATCAAAAGTAAAATAGAAAAGAAAGAAACATAAAAAAACATGACTAAAACTGTTGGTTGAAAATAAAAAAAAAAATAGAACAGAACACAACTACAAGTAAAAACACAAGTAAAATAAAAAAAAAGAAACAGAAAAAAATATGAAAGGCTGTCAACTGAAATAAAAAAAGAAACAAACAAACAAAAAAAATTCCTTTGTTTAGTGTGTAAATACCTAAAAAAACAAGAAACTGGAATGAAGTGAGAGAGATAACTGAATGGGAGAGAAATACATAAAAGAATCAACAAAAACTATCATCTTTTATGTCATTTAGCTCTCTTGAATCTTCGGAGTTCGTCGCTGGACTGGAGCAGCTGCAGGAAGGAGGGTTCCATGTTAAGGATTAGGGTTTTTTATCCTTAACCCATCTCAAAAAATTACAAAAATGCCCTCCTTTAAGAAAAAAAACATGTAAAAGGTGATATTTCCGCCATTGGCACCATTTCTTACCAACTAAGAATCTGACCTAATGGTAATCTATTATGGTGCTTACCAAAGAAAAGGTTGATGACAGTAAAAGATCCATTTAGAGGACTAACATTATATTGTGACTTGTTTGTAACTAATATAGTAACTTCAACTTAGTAGCATGCAAGAAGCTTGTTTTTGCTAGATAACTGTTGATGCTGCATCATCATAGAAAAGTGTAGGAGATCATGCAAAAAATCATCCTTTAGTTCTAGAGAATATTGAATTACAGTCCTAAACACACATTGACTAGAGGAAGAGGACACTTGGTTACATATACCATGAAAGAGATGAAAATAGAAAGAAGAAAATAAAGAGTGCATAACTTATACCCATCATATACCCATCATAGTCAAACAAACCATCAAAAATAATCACATGCAGTATGAGTTAAAAGTCCACTTCTACAAAAAAATTTGCTAATTGAGATGAATTACTTACTGCACAATTAATTCATATAGTCACATTCTTAAGACTTAACTAAGGTTAACTCCTGAACCATAGCACTAAGTGTGTATTGCACAATTAATGCATATAATCACATTCTTAACAAACCCAAACAATTTGCAGCTTCAAGTTAGAAATAAGTTTCCTTGCCAGACGCACGGTAGAGATTAATATGTATATATATATATATATAAAGCTATCACATTTAGGAAAAAACATATGTAGAAATTAAAAAAACCCAAAGAATCTCAAAATTGAAGAAAACCTGACAACAACCACTATAGAAAACATATGAAATTGGCTTTAATTATGTTGAAAACAGACACCTTTTTTAGGTCTAAACTTATGTTTAGACATTTAAAAAAACATCAGTATTGAAGTAAAAAATTAATAATAAAGAAATTTAAAAATTGGCACATATAAAAGCACCCGATTTCTATTAATTTTGAGTTGATAAAGAGAAATATGGCGCTTAATAATAAGCACCTATTTCAATTTAACAAGTGCCCCTTTAAAGGCACACCATCGGTTTCAATTTAACCGGCACCCCTCGCCTCTTGAAAGGTTAATTAACCATTAATTAATATTAGCTTGTATTTTTGGGTCAAAAGGCATTGACTTGGAGTGCTCCTTCTGGACTACGGCTTCGAAGTCGACAAATATGGGGTGACTGGCCTCGACGAGCTTGGAGGGGGAGGCGATGGCCTGTTCTTGGATAGCGGCTGTTGAGCAAAGGAGAACAATGCATCTATCAACGGCAATAGCTCAGAGATGGGGTTGTAGAAGTCTAGTATCCAGAACATTTTCTCTGTCGACCACTTGGATTTCACCAGCTCCGGGAAACAGAGGAGCTCAACTACAAAATTTTCAGCGATGTTAGCTATGACAACCTCCCGAATTGAATCGAAGGCACGGAAGACATGGGCCAAGAGGATCCGCTCATCGAAGTACACGGTTGTGGTGGCCACCTGCGATGCGCCAATCCAAAAGTGAATTTTTCTCTCAAGAAGCTACCAATCCATCCTCTAAACCTGCGACGAGGTAAGCCGTTCGAACCCGAGGCAACAGATCCCCTTGATCAACTTGCAGAGGATCTTGTATACCTCAATGCACTCATAGCCATAGCTGACGATGATCACAGTCTCGGCAATGACGCAAAGGCCAACCATGACGTTGGCCGTAGTGCTCTCATCCTCAACATTAAAGTCCACAGCTGCGTGAATGTCATCATCCTGAGAGACACAGGAGCAATTGGCTACCAGAATATGATAGAGAACTCCTTGAGGCGACGCATGGTGGCCTACATGATCATAGGTCGCGTGGGACCCCGCAGCCTCCATATCCTCGGTGGAGACGATGTTGAACATAGCATGCTAGAGGCCACAAAGAAGAAGAAATAAAGTAGCGGGAAGGAGAGAGAGAGAGAGTTGTGACCATCAATTCATGAAAGTACCATATATTCTTGGGGTAAAATATGATGTTGAAACATGGAAATACGATGGTGGAAGCTAATAACAGGAAAAACAAAAACAACTACACTATTTTGATGAAATGAATTATTTTTTTATTGTTAGGTGTTGGTAACCTCATTAATCCTGTTATGATTCATTCAATTGACAAATTTGGTGGTAACTGGTAAGAGCAATAAATGACAAAAAGAGCATTGAACATGCTCCAATATACATAATGCAAGTAGTAATAAAAATAAATGTAGCTTCAACTAGACGAGGATATTTAAGAAAATATTAAATGTGGTGCTTTGCTAAAAAAAATAAGTACTCATCCTACCCTGTTAATAGGAAAATTAGCTAAAAATGTGAATATAATCCAGCTATGTTACTATATGCAATAAATATCCAACTATGTTAGGAAAGTAGGGAAGGTTGACTAAAAGCTCTTCATGAAATATTCTTAAACGTACATTACGGCCGAGCTGATCGGACTGAAGCAGATCAGCCGGAGTTCGGGCGAGAGAGAGAGAGAGAGAGAGAGAGAGAGAGAGAGAGAGAGGCCAGACAATTCGTGAAAATATTAAAAAAAAAAAAAACAATTACTTACCTCCACGCAAATTTATACCAACGCGTCCACATCTGATTTCATACACATCCATACTTTTTGAGCTTCTTCATAAATTTATTTACCATTGTCAATAAATCCACTGCATAACATAAACAAATCCATTACCACCTTTGATACTTCAATTATGAGATCTTACTATAGAAAACAACTTTAAACAACTTAATTATTCAAAACCCCAATCCCAAATTAATAAACCAAAACATTAACCAAAAATAAATTAATAATTATTTCATCATCAACATCTCATTATATGTAGAGCCCACAAGTATTTCAAACTACAAAATTTCAAAGTTAAATTTGCAATTCGAATTATCAACTTAATATATTAAATGTCAAATTTAGAAATCCACATAAATTAATGCATATGAGCATAACCATAAATGAAATTTACTAGTCCAGTATAAAGGTTATTTAATTTTTATTTAACTTGTTTGATTATAAGCACAAATAATTAAAAATCAGTCCATACTATCATTAATGAATGGAACTGGCAGAATGAGATCACCATGAAGCTTGATCTTGAAGCCAACGCCCGTTGAAGTAATCGATGTATATTGTCACCGTTAGTGCCAGAACTATAGCAGCGCCACCACAATCATCTTCATCGCGATTCTTTCAATCAATCATTGCTCTAGTCTTTCATCTCGAGAGGAAAGAGGAAATTTGATACCAAAGAAGAAAGGAAAAAAAAATTAAGACAATTTTCTTCCATCTCGACGAGAAGAGAAAATTTGAGAGCACACAGGGAAGTAAGAAGAAAAAGAAAAGAATCATGGGATAGAGTAGTCAGATCACCTAGAAGCTTGACTTCAACCTGACGCCCGCGAATAGGGCTGTTCATTGGGTCGACCCGACCCAATAAACCCGAGAACCCAATCTAACCCGACAAATTTGGGTTGGGTTGGGTCGGGTAGGGTACAATTCGTCCAACCCCAACCAAAATCGGGTCGGATCTCGGGTTTTAGAATTTGAAACTTGATGACCCAAGACCCAACCCAAAGACCCAAATATTTAAAAATTTTAATAATTTTTAAAATATTTATGTTAAAAAAACATTTGTTTTTAATTATTTTTCAAATAAAATTAAAAAAATATTGCTAAAAACTCATTTTTTTACCTAAACAGGTAAACCCGACTACCCGACTACCTAACCCGATCCGAACTAGGTCGGGTCGGGTATGGTTTGAGAGGTGAAAATTTTCAACGCAATGTATATTGTTACCGTGCGTGGCAGAACTGGCAGCAGCGCCACCGCAGTCATCTTCATCGCGATTGTTGCAATCAATCATTGCTCGTCTTTCATCTCCAAAGGAAAAACGAAATTTGATAACACAAACAAGAAAGTAAATTTAAGAAAATTTTCTTCCATCTCGATGAGAGGAGAAAATTCTAGAGCACACAAGAAAATAAGAAGAAAAGAAAAGAAACATGGGTAAGAGTAATAAGATCACCTTGAAACTTGGCTTGAAGCCGACGCCCGCAAGGTAGTCCATCTATATGGTCTCACCATGAGTGACAAAACCAACGGAGCATCACCACCTCATTTTAAAACTAAAATATCCATTAAATTTAAAATTTTGACATTGTTTAAATTAAATATAAACTGAAAATTAATAGAAAAGTTGTCATTCAAGAAAATATACTACACATCTTTCATGAGCAACCATAATTAGTAACCAGAAAAATTATATAAGTTCCAACCAATTTAATTATTGTAATTTATAACATAAAATACAAGTCACGATTTTAGCTAGAAAATAGATATCAATCCAACAGATAAGGGAAGCAAAGAAAATATTAATACGATGCATACTCGTAGGAACAACATGAGGAAAAATGTTGCATTTGCTGTTGATTGATTGAAATATAAGATGACAATGAAATATTTAAAATCATATAGAAGAATAATTTTCGCACTATCTAAAATAAAGTAATAAATAGCACATGATTATTTATAGATGTTCAAGAGGGCCAAGAACCCATTTTGCTAGAAAAGGAAACAAGCACAACAATGTCTTGTTCCATCGATATTGATCATTGGAGAACACAACAAGAAAGAATTTCTCATCCATCCAGCTTTTACTAATTATTCTAAATCAAAACCAGGTAGGGACCTATGCTCATGATAGTTAAATGCTATTAAATAAATAATACTAATTGAACAAAGAAATAATACACATATAGAAACAATAGTATTAGGGCATATGGTTGAAGACATCACTGGAGGTCAGCTACCATGTAGCTAGCTGCACTAAAGAAATTAAAGAACCAAAAGCTTCAGATTTAACCCAAAAAAATAATGGGCTTATACAAAAAAAATATTACGAAAGTTGTTTTCATTGCATGAAGAAATAATGTTGATAGGTTGGACAAACCTTGTAATTAACATAAGAATATTGTGCTCCAAGCCAATTCATATTTGTCGAAGCAGAGAAATTCCTTCAAAGCATTGTCACGTTTCAAAAAAGTAAATAAGGCAAATATAATAACAAAAGTACAATTTTCGAACATAAAGTTAGCAAACTTGAACTTGTTTCAAAACCATTGCTTGTCTACGCAAAGATCCTGCAACAATTTCCCATAATTAACCTTCCTGATGAAGAAAATAATCTAGATAAAGATGTAGAGATGCAACAAAAGAGAAGATATAGCACATAAATCAACCCTTTGTCATTGCAACCCTTGGACCATTATTATATTGTATATATACAAATCTATTATGCTAAATACTATGTTTTTTCTATATACATATCTCTTTTATTGTTCTTTCTAACATTTCAATTCTTGGCACTAATGCACTTGACGTATTAAAGGCGAGGATATAGATTAAATTTCTTGTCCATATTATCCCTTGAAGCCCATATTATCCCTTGCCTTGAAGTTTTAACTTCAAGCTGGGAATGAAGCCCATTTGCTGGTGCACCTGATACTTAATTTAACTTCCCTAGTTCCAGAATCAGTCAATGTGACATCAAGTTTCTCTTCTAAAGATACTAAACATATCATAATTTGCTATCATACTTGAATACGACAAAGAAATGCAGTTATGACAAAGAAAATTTCTTCCATCTCGACGAGAAGAGAAAATTTCAGAGCACACAGAGAAATAAAAAGAAAAAGAAAAGAAGAAATTGGGTGAGTGTTGAGATCACCTTGAAGCTTAACTTGAAGCCGACACCAGCGAGGTAGTCGATGTATATGGTCACACCATGAGTGGCGAAACCAACGGAGCATGACCACCTCATTTTGTAAATGTTTTATATAGTCAAACATCATCATTTTGTATTAATAATAATACAAGAGACTAAATATTGAATTGTATTTGATGAATGTTTCATATTAAAAATATTAGAGAAGATGCAATGTGGGATGGAGTATAGCAAAGCAAACTGTATTCTACTAGTGAAAGTTCTACAACATAACTGGTTAGAAACTAAAGCTGCAATGCAAGAACCTGGAAAATAAAAATGGATGAAAATGGATTAAAATCATCACTCCGAGTAATAACATAATAATTAGATATCTCAATATAATATATTACACAATAATAACATAAGTGGGTTTGATGAAATGGATCATAAGGATGTTCTTAGAAAAAATCACTGTCAGTCATTACTCCTTAAATAGAAGTCTATAAATACTTTCATGTAAAACCTTTTTTTTCCAGTGACAACAATACAGCTGCAATAGACATGTTTTGAAAGGGCACCCACATAGTTCAAAATGAATTAATTTGTACCATTTTCAACCCTCACAACCCCAAAATCAAAGATAACAAAAAGAATCCCACATTCTGCCTTCACTGAACTCAAAACTCATCAGCTCTAGCCGATTCTATACCAGCAAAAGCATAAAAACCTCGACTACTTGGAACTCAAGACACATCTATTTTACTCGATTGCCGATTCTAAAAGATTGAATCCCAACCCTGGTAAAACCCATATAAGAACACTAAATCACATGCATGAAAAAAAATCGAGAAATCCAAAACTCATGCCCTATCCAATTCTATATGAGTGGAAGTATTAAAACTCATCAACATTCAGGAACAGGAAAGCGAAGAAATGAAAGGAGACAAGGAAACGAGAGGAGATGAGAAGTGCATTTCATACCTGAATCGAAGAACGGAGAAACCCCCAAGAATCTGAAAACCTCGTGATTCTTCTATTTTACCAAAAACAGAAATTATAATTTATACTAACAATCATATTTTACCATTTATAAGTTTAGTTATTTAGATACTAACACACAATTGCTCACATGTATTAAATGTATAATCTACATCCAAAAACTCATTTTTCTATGTCTTATTTTTTTGGATTTCTCGTGTTATTGGTCCAAGTCTCTCTCCATTGACATGACACAAGTTAGTCTCTTGCATCGAACAGTTGTTGTCATTCTGCGACACGACAGAGACGAGCGACGGGGCCTTTCAATTCAGGCGCGAAGCAAACTCATTCTCCACCTAAGCATCAACGTCATGGCACTCGCATCTATTGGCATCGAACTCAATATCCACTTCTTCCTCATTTACATCTTTTCCTCCAGCGTGTTCGCAAACACGAGGGCAGTCACCTTTATCTTTGTCGGCTGAATAGCTTGTTTCGCCTTCACGATTATGAAGTTTCATCTTGGAGTTTCTCGAGTGCTAGAGGTAAGCAATCATAGTCCTTGTCTAAAGCCTCCTCACTAACCCCAAATCTATTATCTCCTATTGTCGTCCATGGTAGACGTTGCTACCATGCTGCTCTTAAACTCCTCTTGCTAGTGTTCGTAATGGTGGTAAAGCACGCATAGGCGCAAATGCAAACGCTTGGCCAATCAAAATTTCAACTTTAGTTTCTCCTTCTTACAATGCTTGCACTTCTCAATGTTATGCCTTCCCCCTCCTTTGAGTTGACAAAGACGTCGAACATGATAAAGTAGTCATAGTTCAGTTCAATTGCCTCCAAGATCAACACCTCCACTCTTTGACACCATTCACTTCTTCAACATCGTATTGACCGAAGAATAAATATTCACGGAGAACTTTTCCATTATGATTAGCTTTAGCGCTCGTTGTGACTTCTTCCCCTTGTCCTTCATAACGACCTAGGGATTAGGGGTGGCTCTTTTATCACAGCCACTATCTCCTAGCAACCAGTCCTTGAGGGTAACCCCAAACCAGGTCGACATTCTCATCTTAGAAGAGGAAGGTGGCGTTGAGCCAATCCTTGTCATTCAAATCTCCATGTAGAGGTTTTCCACGAATACCACTTGAAATCTCAATTAGATGGGGTCGTGTGTGGTGGAGTTAGAGTCGATAAGGGTTAGAGAATTGCGCAAGTTGCAAAGCTTATCGTAGTGGGACAACGGTGGACCAACATAAATTGACATTAGGCAAGTCCTCTTTCCAATACAAAAAGGCGAAGCCTCATCACTTAGGTATTTTGGACTTAGAGCTCAAGGTCGAGGAAATAGATCTAATCATTGTGTCGTCATCATTGCTAATATAGGCCCTAATATCATGCCCTGATGGCATGCCCCCACCAGCACGCCTAAGCATTACCATTTTGTCGGGTAGTAGTAGTAGCCACATGATGTAGGAGACCAACCAACACCACATCAACAAGGAGAGAAACCAGGGACAATAACAAGGAAATAAAAGCAAATAGGACTTAGAAAATAAATTTTATGATGTTATAAAAACTTTTCTATCTGAGAAATCATTTGATAAACTAAAGGGTAACTAATTATCGACAATATTCAATATGATTTAAATCAATGTTAATAATTTATCTCGTGAAATAATATTATAATAAAAGTCCTTTGAAACTTCTTTTTATTGAGCAAACCTAGTTTACATAGATAACTTTCAAATCAATTGGCTATTAATAATTTTATAACAATCAAAATTTCTAATTCATCTTAACAACCACTTGCCAAAAGAATTAAACATTTATAATATAGAATAAACCATAGAAAACAAAAGTATTTGACAAGGATAAAAAAAGAAACAAGTATATACCTCAGTTGAACTTACCACTGTTTAATTAGAAAACAAAAATGTCTAGACAAAATTAAGAAATAAACTATAGTTATAAGGACAACACAATAACAAATAAATTGCATGAACTGTGTGAAAGAAATGATTTCAATTCTAGATTTCAGTTGAGAGACAAACAACAACTTGGTTTGGAAGTAGAACATGAAAGTAAAGATAAACGAAAAGAAAAATGAATTCTATTGGTAGCTCATGAAAGTAGTCTACAAGAAATTAATCGTGTTTCATTGCCCTAAATGTTAAAATACAACATTATTCTTTTTTCAATGGACGCTATGATGAGATTGTATTTTAACAATTGAACATAAACAAGTGAATAAAAGAGCATCCAATAAACAAGTGAACGAATAAACATACGCAGTACTTACCTACAAACATAAATAAGTGAACAAATAAACCCATAAAGCCACCCGTAAACATAAACAAAAGAGCATCCAATTCTTGGGAGTCCACCTAGACATTACTTACTTGATGTGAATATTGAGAGTGACTTGACATGGATTCGTGATCCTTCATGCACTAATTGTGCCAAGGTACATCTACCTTTAATATCTTCCACTAGTAATTTGAAATAATGTACATTTATAGTAATTCATGATTTCTAAGCCTCAATAAATAGATTTTAAAATGCACATTAGAATATAAAATAGAAGTTTTAGAACATACCTTTTTTGGAGATAAAAAAATGAGGTGTTTCCTTATTGCAAAGTCCATCTTCCACCTTTTTTGGAGAAAAAACAATGCGGTGTTTCCTGATAGCATATATTACAAATTCTATGACATTAAGTATTAGTTACTGCTACCATGTGACCAATAGCCTAAACTCTAAACCTTAAGCATAATTAATAGGCTTTATAGCTCCAAAGACAAGAAAGAAATAATACACTTTAATTGTCGTGTAAGTCAAGTGTCCGACTAGCTATAAAGTGTCATGTACGATATTGTGTTTGTCATCGTAGGACACAAAGCACAAACTTAGATAAAAAAACAAGAACCCATAGTGAAATGAGAGATGTATATGATGATACAAGAACCTTGTATCATCATAAGGAAAAACAACCATAGCTAAAAACAGGACAACATGCTAGAAAAATATGAAACAACGAAGTCAAACTCTGTGAGACCATAAAATACTCATACCTTACATCTAAAAGTTTATCAATCAAAGGGAAGAGCCCTCGTGTGATGTCTGAGTTGAAAACTTTCTACAAGTCTATTGGCAATTCCGACAAAGCGCGTACAATAAGAAGGAAATAAAGCCTAAACTTTCCTGCAACATGTGTATGTGTTGTAGTAATATATTTCATATGATTTCATATGCAGTAGAAATATATTTCTATTAAATCATTCATGTCCTACTATCTGTAATATGACTTTGTTTTCAACAAAGACCCAACCAGTTAAGCTAGTCTCTGTACCTCAAATTTTCCATTCATCCCGCTTTTATCAATCCCGCTTTCCATTCATCCTGCTTTTATTAAATCTTGTGTAAACCTAGGTTGCTAGGTTTGATTGAGTTTGTGGTTGCCTTGGTGTTAAGGCTTAAATCCACCATTGTAAACTTAGTTTACAAGGATTAGTTGAGTTGTCCCTTAGGTTGAAGTGGGAGAGTGCTCTCGGTTGGAAGGCGAGATACTTCCGGATTTGGAAGTGCCTTCGGTTTGAGAGTTGAGACTTTCCAGTTGTAAAGTCCTCTTTGTAAGGAAAATGATATAATCTAGTAAATTTTGTTTGGAAATACTAAGCGGGTTGCTTAGGTAGTGAAGTAGGCATTGGGGCTGTTACAACCCGCTTGATGGGATAGCTAACTCATCAATTTCATAGGCCAACCTATTGGCCCAATTAAAATGCTTAAGCTGAAGTTTAATCATCCCACTTGAGTTTTGATCTCACTATCAAGACCCAAGTCAAGTTACCACATAACACCAAATCATCCACACAACACCAACACCTATCAACTTCATAGGCCTTAATCACTTGCCTAATTCTTAAGCTGGAGTTGATGTAGCACACCCATCAAGCCTTATAAGCCAACACCACATCCAATATACTCTCGATGTGGGACTAAACCGGGGTATTACAATCTCCCCCACTTATGTCTTGACGTCCTCGTCAAGACCCAACTCGAGTCTAACACATAGTCCAGAATCACACTCAAGTCGTCGGCATGTGAGGCCTAGCCTAGTAGCGGCTCCACCCCTTCACCTGGGCAACCTTTTTTCACATAGGCTCCCTCACCATGCCTAGAACTAGGTCTTGCTCTGATACCATTTTGTTTCAACCCACTTATGGGATAGCTAACTCATCAATTTCATAGGCCAACCTATTGGCCCAATTAAAATGCTTAAGCTGAAGTTTAATCATCCCACTTGAGTTTTGATCTCACTATCAAGACCCAAGTCAAGTTACCACATAACACCAAATCATCCACACAACACCAACACCTATCAACTTCATAGGCCTTAATCATTTGCCTAATTCTTAAGCTGGAGTTGATGTAGCACACCCATCAAACCTTATAAGCCAACACCACATCCAATATACTCTCGATGTGGGACTAAACTGGGGTATTACAGGGGCCGAACCACTATAAATAATTGTGTTAGCATTGATATATTATTTTGTGTTAATTGCTTCATATTTATTGCTTCCGCTTGCTATTAATATCGTGCTTAGACTAACTAATCAAGAAACGATTAAAACCGGAAAGAAATAATGCACACAGATAGAAACAATAGTATTAGAACATATGGTTGAAGACATTACTAAAGTTCAGCTACCATGTAGCAAGTTGCACTAAAAAAAATAAAGAACCAAAAGCTTCAGATTTAACCAAAAAAAATGAAGGGCTTATACAAAAAAATATTATGAAAGTTGTTTTCATTGCATGAAGAAATAATGTTGATTGGTTGGACAAACCTTAGAATTAACAGAAGAAAATTGTGCTTATAGCCAATTCATGTTTGTCGAAGCAGAGGCATTCCTTCGAAGCATTGTCATGTAGGTGGTCAATTCTCTTCCTCTGAAAGAACAAAAAAGTAAATAAGGCAAATATAATAACAGAAGTACAATTTTCAAACATAAAGTTAGCAAAACTTGAACTTGTTTCAAAACCATTGCTTGTCTGCGCAAAGATCCTGCAACAATTTCCCGAAATTAACCTTCCTGGTGAAGAAAACAATCTAAGATAAAGATGAAGAGATGCAACAAAAGAGAAGATATAGTATATAAATCAACCCGTTGTCCTTGCAACCCTTGGACCATGAGGGAACACAACTTGGGCCATTATTATATTGTATATATGCATATCTATTATGCTAAAACTAGGCTTTTTGTTTATTCTCAACGAAGTTGGGGCATCTTTTATTGTTCTTTCTAACATTTCAATTCTTGGCACCGTGGCTCTTAGCTTATTAAAGGGGAGGATATATATCAAATTTCTTATCCATATTATCCCTTGAAGCCCATATTATCCTTTTCCTTGAAGCTTTAACATCAAGATGGGAATGAAGCCCATTTGCTGGTGCACCTAATTAATACTTTAACTTCTGTAGTTCCAGAATCCGTTAATGTGACATCACATTTCTCTTATATCTTTTTGAAAGATACTAAACATATCATAATTTGCTACAATACTTGCATATGATATAATAGCTGCTAATCAAGTGTAGCTTAAACTCAATTTTACTGTAGTGTGAAAATACTTTTAGACTTTCCTGTGCACCTACCTCAACAAGGTCAATTAATACTCCACCATTTTGGTATGTACTTTTTGGCTTTTTCATTGCTATCTTTATTTTCAAGCCTTGTCCTATTAATACTCCACCACTCACATGCAACAGACATGTTCAAGACCTACAAATTATATTTGGAATTTGTTGCATATTGGATTTATGAAATAGTGGAATAGTCATTTTTACCCACTCATGATTAGATCACAAAGTCATTATTAATATTTGATTGAGATAACATGAAAAATTATAAGTAACTTAAGAAGGAATTGCACATAACCCATATTAGACAAGTAACCTGAAAAATTATACATGGAGGAAGAAACATAAAAACCATTGAAAAGAAGAGCCTATAATAGACATAAGACTAACTCCATATCAGACAAGTTAATTAACATGAAGGTACAAGTGAATTAACATGAAAAATTAATTATAAATGAAGACAACTTAAATAACAAATTATCAATATTGTATGTATATACAGTATTAAGTGATTGGATACTGTAATACACTAATACTAAGATATTAACTCAAGATAAATAGCAGGGATAAATAGCACTAAAAATAATTAATAAATAGTCCTTTCATCTTCTATGCACAAGCTAGACTTCTATGCACAATTGATTACTTAATTGAAACTTGGACTTCTTATCATATTTGAAAGTATTTCAAGGTAACCTGAAGTTGACTTGATGCTTATTAAAAACTAGTATGTACTATTCTTTTCAAGGTACAGCAAACTGGAATCAAGTGGAGAGATTCTGAATGGCTGAAAAATAATAATAGCATCTTTTTCTTTCAAGACCTCTCATGATAGCACTCTATGGTTCTCTTTCAATCTTAAGAAAGAGAAAAAACTTTTCAACCTAAATAAAAGGAAAACCATAAGTGTTAATTTGAATATCTAGTCTTGTACAAGCATCCAGGTCTTCAAGCACACCCATTATAGGACTTAAGGAAAACCATAAGTGTTACTCTCTCCCACCCAGGATTCAATCTCATCATTACATCTACTATATGGCATACCCCACTTAGCATCCCCATGGTATAGGAATATAACAAGTACATAAAATGTTGATATTTAAGGGCACTGAACTTCAAATAACTATTTCAAAAAGTAAAATCAAGAAAACTAAAACATTATAATATCAATAGCAGTTGAAATGGGAAACAACACAATGAATTGCAACCATGATAATCAGAAAGACTAAGCAATTTAGCACCACAGAAAGTTGAGAAGCTTATGAAAGAAGAATTTAGGCAAACTTCATTTTGCAGTACTATTTTCACAAGATAATCTACATGCAGCACTTTTAATACCAATGTTAGCTAGATCACTTGCCTGAAAATTTGAAAAACCTAATGAGGCAGACTCATTGACGGGTAGATTGGACACCATCATGGAATGACTAGATTTGAAGGTTTCGTCATCACTTTGATTTACATTTGAGAAGATGTTGATATTTGAGCTTTAGAGTTAGTGGCTTTTATATTCAAAATACTTGGTATGTGAGAATGATCAAGGGGCCCTTGAGACACTGTCATACTAGCATATGATAACCTACTAGATGGGGGAGTTGAAGCCCTGTAGGAATTATAATAAATACTATTGAACATTAAGATAAAAATATTAGAAATGAGTATTTCTCAGTTATGTACCATGAAGCTGTTGGTGGAAGGGCACTCAACTTTCTAGCATCACCTTTCTGTGGGTGCATTTAATTTTGCAATTATCACAGGTTTAAAGTGCATTTATAAAAATTAAAATTAACCAAAAAAGCTAAAATAAACAATACACTATACCACTAGTTAATTCACTGAAAAACTTAAATGAGCTAAGGATTCCGGAAGTCCTTTTTCCCAGTACTGCTACTACTGCTACATGAGGTGTCCATTGGTGGAGGTAGCATGCTTCCAGACTGTGATACAAGACTATTTAAAGTAGATCCTGTAGATTTCTGAAGTTTATTGGTCTAAGAAAATGATTGGTCAAGGGCTTCGCCAGTAAATTGCTTATGTCATAAATGCACTTTATAAACCAACATCTTAATGATTGGTCAAGGGCTTTGCCATGGCATATTAATAGCATTGAAACTATTTTACTTTTAGAATATGACAATAGAAGAACCACTTTGAAGTGTTGAATACTTACACAACACGAGAATTTAGAAATCCCTCGACAGCTGGAACTAGAGAAATCTTTAGAACTTTTCCATATTGTCCAAAGAATTCTTTCTTTTTAAGAGTCTGCAAGAACATAATTTGAAATTATCTGGCACATTAGAATCAAATTTATTTTCTGGAAGACCCCAGGTTTGCAGATTTTTAATGGAACACTTAAACCACCATATCTGCTTATGCTCTCTAGAAGATGTATGCTGTAATATATCTTCAACATGTGAAACACAGAGTACTAGTTGAAATTATAGAAGGATAATGTTACCGTTTCGTCAGCAAAAGTAGCAGGAAGACCAGAGACATAAAATATTCCCCCGAATGATGCAGACACTGCTAAGATCATTGGTAGTCCTGATTATTTTGACTTATTTTTTGCAACTTCTGCTTCAGAGAATATTGTTTCACTAACATACATTTAATTAACACAACTTATCAAAATATAAAAATATAATTCTGATTACCAGTAATAATTTGATATTTTCTGCTTAAACAAAGATATAAGGTAGAAAAATGCATCTAAAAATGTGACAACAAATATATGTTTACATAATTCTGCTCACTAAAAAGGAACATGCCTCTCACTACTTATTGTATTCCTCAATATCTACCATCAGTATCAATCTTCTCAGCCATTTTTATGATATTGTTCCAACACCAAACACATACTTATAAATTACATAAAGATCAATACGCGAAACCAAAAATAGAATATAAATAACAAAGTATAGCTATTCTTTTTTTCCAAAATTCTTCATCTCAAAGTCTACTGAAAATGTTATCATGTGCATGTTGAACTTTAACCTCTATGGGAGTGCGCGACCCCCAATAATAACGGCCACAAAAAGTGACATTTCCTGTAGTAACCTCTTCTTGCCAATAATATAATCCAGCGATGCCACCAAGCAAAATTTAAAAGGCAACATGTAATTAAGGTATATTATTTCATATTTGAAACCATAAGGCTGAACTATTTCAATGGTGAGCTTTTCAATGAGAATACTAACTTTCATAGTAGATAACCCAAAAGGGATATCATAAATCAGGACATAACTAGGCATGCAAAAGTTAGCATCTTGATTTTCAACTTTTGGCTATTGTCGAAAACCTTACCCTTGCTTGGGAGAAACAAGGTTCCCGAGACTCAGTAATTCAAAATACATAATTGAAATATTCATGCTTAGTGTAATCAGTGTTCAACTCTACAAGTTATCTTCCCTGATCATTAGCTCCTTAAACAAAATTATATTTATATAATAATATAAATGTCAATCACACCTCGACATACTTATTCGAAGTATATTTTATATAAACATCATTTATTCATTTGCTTAACAAAATCTCATCTACGTGGAATTTTTGATGAATAAATTACTATGACCAAATTTTCATATTCCAAAAATAAATTTAAATAAAAACAATTAGAATGCAAGTTGACAAAGAAGTAAAAGTTTGTTGAGAATGAAAGGATTTGCGTAGTATTTATGCCTTTATGAACATCTTATCGAATCCTATTAGTTTAATCTATATATTCAAATATCGTAATTGCTTTACCTTAAAATGGTTGAATGGCAATTGTTTCTGGACGTGAAAGCCGCGAACTTTGTCATGGTCCACAAGATCAAAAAATATTAAACAGATAAAGAATTTCATATACAGATACATGAAGCCCAAAGATAAAGAAATTGTTTAAGAGGTAGAAAGAGAACTAAGGACTATTCAAAATTTTAAAAAGAAATTCTTCTCATCTTAGATTAACTACAAGTATTAATCTATTATGGTGCTTACCAAAGAAAAGATTGATGATGGTAAAAGATCCATTTAGGACTAACATTATATTCTGACTTATTTGTAACTAATATTGTAACTTCAACGTAGAAACCCGCATGAAGCTTTTTTTTCTGCTAGATAACTGTTGATGTTGCAGCATCATAGAAAAGTGTAAGAGATCATTGTCACACCCCAACTGAGGGTAGTGGGATCGGCCAGGGCCTACATCCTGCCCTGTAGCCTACTATCTACACTGACATTAAAAAAACCAAGACAAAGCGAATGAAAGAAAACTCAACATACTTTATAAAAAGTTTTCAAAGTCGCAATTTTTATATTTTCCAAAACAAGTAAGAACACCAACATCAAAATAACTGAACGTTTCAAGTAACAAGTTTTACAACTCTTTTAAATACAACTGTCAGTACAGAAACTAAAAGCAACTACTAGACACTAGTCTAATACTCATGGACGCCGCTATGAGATATGGCACCGCCTCCCGCCCACCAGCCGCACCATGTCGACATGCCAAAGTCACTGCTCATGCTCTGCAAAAATAAGAATAAACTGTGAGTCAACTTGGGACTCAGTGAGTGGCTCAAATGAACCTCCACACAAGCCTCAGTCATATATATATATCATACAGGGCAATAAAGAAAATGTACTATGAGGTAAAATTTATTTCTAATGCGATTACCGACCCCCAACGGGTTCATCCGCATCAACTGAACATAATAACCTGTCATCTCGGCTTATCTAGCCTTCGGCATCCGACCCTTGGGCCTACTAATAGAATCATATCCCAGCTACAGCCGTCCCTACCATATCCAATAGTATCACATTGGCCCTAGGCCACAATATCTCAAGATGTAAACAAACAATCCCGGGCCGTCGACTAGTATGGTCCACTAGTCTTCAGACACCGTCTGGGGTAAGGATAGCTAGACCCACCCAATTGGGGCATGGCACCTAGCGGGGCCCGCTGGCGCACCTCTAGACCCAATACTGGCCGAGCTGAGCATTGGTCATTTCCGACCTCCTCAAACACATCACACAAGCAATATCCTAGGGTTTCCATATATACACTTCGGGCCTTTGCCCGTATTTGGCCTAAATCCGGCTACAGGGTCAATAATTTATGTCGCCCTTTCAAGATATGAACAACTACGAGTTCTAAGTTTCCAAAAGTGTACCAAAGGTCATAGAAGTGTTATCGTCTCCTATCTAAATTTCCATATAAGTGCTATGAACGTTTAGTGACGTCGTACATGTTACCCAACCTTCTATACTACCTCGGGTGGGGAATTTCGTGTGTCAACCTTGGAATCCCGCCCAAGAACATTTAGGGCAGCATGTATATAATCGAAAGGAGAATATTCAAATATTGCATCATTCATCATATATAACCACAATGTATATATATAGCAACTTTACACTACCTTAGAAATTTTAGCACAATAAGAAACAACTATCTAGCATGGCAAGGTGGTAATGAATTCAAATGACATGTAGGAAATACAAAACATAGCAACAATTTCAACATTCAAGTTTAAAGATCTAATGCTAAGGATGGTTACAAGACTAGCATTCCTAAAGTTTCAAATCAATCAAGCTACTTGCTATGTTTGGTGTTCTTCCTAATTATTGTCAAATCACTATGTATGATCGTTATAGTCATGTAATTTCCATCTATAGCTAATCTATTCTCCCCTCCCTAGCCTTGGCCGAACCATGAGCAAGGAAGACCTTGCTCGGCCATGGTCCTAATGGTAGGAAAACAGGGAGGAGACTCTAGCTATACCTCTACCTCTTCAATTCCGAATGTAACTTAAATGCCAATGAACAAATTTACCCTTCCCTCACTCTTGGCCGAACCCTCTTCATGAGTGGTAAGGTTCATTCGGCCATTCAAGGGACTCCTAGGGAAGACATACTTCAATATGCGAAAGATATACAAGTAGAACTACATCGAACATTGATCTAAGGTCATCTAAGGGCTTCCTTGCCATCAAGGGAATTGGGGAAAATTTTTGGCATGACCTTTCCCCTTTCCCCATGACTCGGCAGCCCTAAAAATTTGCAAATTGACAAAGAAACAACGAGTTCCGATAAGAAATTTCATAAAACAGTGAACGCACATCATAGAAATCAAGATTTGTCGGAAAGATCGTGAGAACTCAACCTATCTCATCTTGGGTTCGGCCACCCGCCTCCCCCAAGCTTCAAAACTTAACCACTCACCTAGGTTGCAGAGAAACAAGAATCGGGTGACGACGACTTGAAATTTTTCCGGCGACGACGCGAATCCCGGATCGATCCAAGCCCCAAGCTTCTCCTTACTCCTCTTCCTCTCTCCCCTTAGGCAACCTTGTGCGGCTCAATGGATGAGCCGCACGGCTGCAAGATGAGGGTTTTAATCCCTCATCTAACTTTCCAAATGAGGTCTCTTGACTCACTTAACTCGCACTCAAACCTCGACTAAACCCGAACTCAACTTGGGTTCCGACTCAACCATAATATAACTCGAGTTAACTTAATTTAAGGTATGATTTCATAAAAGAAAAGTTAATCACCCAAATAGATTCCATGAATCATTAATCGAGTCAAACCTTTTCACTCGAGGCGATCCTAAGGCTCGACTCGACTACCCGCGGATCCGGCATGCTGCACCGAAACAGATTTGTATATAAGCAACAATGAGTATGGGAAAGATAAGAAAAGAAAAATACTGGTTCTCTTTAGATCTAAAGCAGAAAGAAAAGAAAAATACTGGTTCTTTCTTGATCTAAAGCGGAAAAAAATAACTATTTAGCAAATGGGCAGCAAATAAACCATCCATTTTAAATTTGAAAGTATGAATAGATCATGATTGAAATTTGCTCATTAGTTGCATGATTTGCAAAAGGCTCCAAGTAATAAAGAAACTAAGAAACTTGTACCATTAAGTAATAAATTGACAACTTCAAAACATGATGATGGTTTCTGTTTGAGTGAACAACAATTTTTTACATAAATAAGTTTAAAATAATATTGGCACCTTCAGAATATAATGTTTGGAACAAATAATGTAATAGTAAACAACAAAGGGCTACTCAAGTTTTTTTTTTCCCTTCATGTCCATATTTTCCGTACCAATAGACTAATCCCTAGTTTGAGGGGTGTTAGGCATCTGATTTGGGAGCTTCATTAGTCAAAGATATATCCTTAAGATTATTAGAAAAAACCTCAATAGATTTTTCTAGAACAGGATTTTCGGCATAAATAATATTATTATCATCCTCAGTATTAAAAGTAGATCCATTTATTCTATCACATTTATTCATAACATGGCAAATACATCCACATTTAAGACAGAAGACAGGTAAACGTTCATACCTTACGGCTTTAAAGATTTCAGGACCAGGTTTTCTCGATCCTTAAAGAAAAGTCATTAGAAAAAATAGTCATGCAGTCCATCAAAAATAATCACTTGCACTATGAGTTAGAAGTCCACTTCTACAAAAAAATTTGTTAACTGAGGTGATTACGTACTGCACAATTAATGCATATAATCACATTCTTAAGTCTTAACTAAGGTTAACTCCTGAACCAAAGCAGTAAATGTGTACTGCACAATTAATGCATATAAACACATTCATAACAAACTCAAACAATTTGCAATTTCAAGGTAGAAATAAGTTTCCTTGCCAAACGCATGGTAGAGATTAATATGTATGCACTGTATATATATAAAACTATCACATTCAAGAAAAAAACATATATATAAATTAAAAAACCCCGAAGAATCTCAAAATTGAAGAAAACCTGAGTTGATAACTTCCATACAATCCATAAATGCAACAACCACTACAGTAAACATATGAAATTGGCTTTTATTATGTAGAAAACAAGCACCTTTTTTAGGTCTAAACTTATGTTTAGACATTTATAAAAACATCAATATTGAAGTAGGGCACCGGTTTCAATTTAACCAGTGTCCCTCACCTCTTGAAACGTTAATTAACCATTAATTAATATTAGCTTTTATTTTTGGAAATTTCTCATTTATGATAAGTACTTTTATTTTGCTCAATTCAATCCTATACTATCACATTTGTCTCAATTGTGATGTGTCGTCGAATTTTCGACAGCAACCCATTAAACTAATGACATGGCATGCTGATGTGGAATAAGAAATAGTTTTTTAACCTTCAAATTTAACAAATTGAATATCTCTAACTCTATCTCTCTTTGTTCGTCATCGTTTAAGGACAAGGAGGAGCAAAAGGAAAAGGAGTCTCGCGAAAACGTCGACCTTTCAACTAGCGCCTCCGAGTGCAATGTATCGAATAAGAAGTCAAGGTGGAGGCTTTCTTTTTGCAAGGGGAGTTCCGTGATGATCTTGGCGATGTAGTCAATGGCATGACGAGTGGGCGCTTGAATCACAGCGTCAAGAGGCATTGACTTGGAGTCCTCCTTCTGAACTACGGCTTCGGAGTCGACAAACATGGTGTGACTGGCCTCGGCGAGCTTGGAGGGAGAGGCGATGGCCTATTCTTGGACAACGACTGTTGAGCCAAAGGAGAACAATGCATCTATCTCCGGCAATAGCTCAGAGATGGCGTTGCACAAGTCCAGTATCCAAAACATTTTCTCTGTCGACTACTTGGATTTCACCAACTCCAAGAAACGGAGAAGCTGAACTACAACATTTTTTAGCGATGTTAGCTATGACAACCTCCCAAATTGAATCAAAGGCACGGAAGACGTGGGCCAAGAGGATCCGCTCATCGAAGTACATGGTGGTGGTGGCCACCCGTGAGGCGCTGATCCAAAAGTGGATTTTTCTCTCGAGAAGCTACCAATCCATCCTCTAAACCTACGACGAGGTAAGCCGCTCGAACCCGAGGCGACAGAGCCCCTTGATCAACTTCAGGGGGTATACATATACCCCGATGCACTCCTTGCCATAGCCGACGATGATCACAATCTCGGCAATGGCGCAGAGGTCAACCATGACGTTGAATTGAGTTTGTGCTTTGTTGCATATCCAACATTAAAGTCCACAACTGCGTGAATCTCATCGTCCTCAGAGACGTTGAATATGCAACAAAGCACAAACTCAATTCAACTTTGAGATTCTTTAGGTTATCTCATATTAATCTTTCTCGAATGTTCATAAGTTTGGGCCTCAAGATTATCCATCAGAAGCTCTAAGAAATGAAATCAAAAATCAGTTTAACTAAATAGGGTTAAACCAAACATTGGAGAACTAACTTATTAACTCATTTTAAATATGAATTCCATAAATGAATTAAGCTCAATGAAAAACATAGGAAACACAAAATAATTAAACTACTTAGCCTTTCGGTAGAAAGCTCTGAAGAGTGGTGCATTGTTTGTGATGCGGTGCGAGACAGGCCAAAAGCCAACGATGAGTCACCGAAAAGAGCTGTGGTTGTCGGAAGAGGACCAAAGGATGAAGAACTACATCCTAAAGCATGGACATGTTTGCTAGAGTCAACTTCCTGCTAAAGATGCATGTTTATACCACAGAAAATTTGTATGTGATGTAAAGTCAAGATGCATAAATTGATAACAGCACAAGAATATAATTAACAAAAATGCAAATTCAATAATCTAGCCAAATTATAAAAAACTTCCTCATACAGGTTGCATCTATTTACTTGACCTCAGCTTCATGTGCACAAATATCAAACATCCCTGAAGTATTAATAGCAACGATGAGTAAGGGAAATAAAAGAAAAGAAAAATGCTGGTTTCCATTAGATCTAAAGTAGAAAGAAAAGAAAAATGCTGGTTTTCTTTAGATTGAAAGCAGAAAGAAAAAGAAAAATGATCATACCATATAGTTTTAAAGATTCCAGTACCGGTTTTCCCAATCCTTAAAGAAAAATCATTAGAAAAATTGGTCATCCAGTCCATCAAAAACAATCACTTGCAATATGAGTTAAAAGTCCACAGTTTTAGGTGTATACATATTACACAATTAATATGCATATAACCACATTCTTAAGTCTTAACTAAGATTAACTCTTGAACCATAGCACTAAGTGTGTACTACACAATTAATGTATATAATCACATTCTTAACTAAGGTTAACTCCTAAACCCAAACAATTTGTAGTTTCAAGGTCGAAATAAGTTTCCATGCCAGACGCGTGCTAGAGATTAATATGTATGCACCTATGAGTTTTAGAATGTATATACATAAAGTTATCATATTCAAGGAAAAAATATAAGTAAAAATTAAAAAAACCCAAAAGAATCTCAAAATTGAAGATAACCTGAGTTGATAACTTCTATACAATTCAGAAATGCAACAACCACTACAATAAACTTATGAAATTGGCTTTTATTATGTAGAAAGCACACAC
Organism: Canna indica; assembly: GCA_034359265.1. Lineage (NCBI taxonomy): Eukaryota > Viridiplantae > Streptophyta > Magnoliopsida > Zingiberales > Cannaceae > Canna > Canna indica. The sequence continues at coordinate 36,720,871 of CP136895.1, read as the reverse complement.
CATTTTTAGGTATAAAAACGTCAGTATTGAAGTAAAAAAAAATAAAGAAATTTCAAAATTGGCACATATAAAACCACACGATTTGTATTAATTGTGAGTTGATAAAAAGAAATATGGCGCTTAATAATAAGAGCCAATTTCATTTTAACAAGTGCACCTCACCTCTTGAAAGGTTAATTAACCATTAATTAATATTAGCTTGTAGTTTTGGGTTTTTCTCATTTATGATATGTACTTTTATTTTGCTCAATTCAATCATATACAACCACATTTGTCTCAATTGTGACCTGTCGTCTAATTTCCGATAACAACCCATTAAACTAATGATATGGCATGCTAATGTCGAATAAATAAAAAATTAATATTGAATTTTAATAAATTGAATATCTCTATCTCTATCTCTCGTTGTTCGTCATCGTTTAAGGACAAGGAAGAGTAAGAGGAAGAGGAGTCGCGCGAAAATGTTGACCATTCAACTAGCGCCTCCGAGTGCAATGTATCAAATAAGAAGTCAAGTTCGAGGCTTTCTTTTTGCAGGGGGAATTCCGTGAAGATCTCAGCGAGGGTTGACTCGTAGTCAAAGCTTTTGCGATGTAGTCAGTGGTGTGACAAGTGGGCGCTTGAACCATGGTGTCAAGAGGCATTGACTTGGAGAGCTCCTTCTAGACTATGGCTTCAAAGTCAACAAATATGGTGTGAATGGCCTCGGCGAGCTTCGGCTAGGAGGCGATGGCATGTTCTTGGACAGCGGCTGTTGAACCAAAGGAGAACAATGCATCTATCTCCGGCAATAGCTCAAAGATAGTGTTGTACAAGTCCAGTATCCAAGAATATTTTCTCTGTCCGCCGCTAGGATTTCACCAATTTCGAGAAACAGAGGAGCTGAACTACAACATTTTCATCGATGTTAGCGATGACGACCTCCCGAATTGAATTGAAGCCACGGAAGACGTGGGCCAAGAGGACCCGCTCATCGAAGACCTACGAGGCAACGATCCAAAACTGGATTTTCTCTCGAGAAGCTACCAATCCATCCTCTAAACATGCGACGAGGTAAATCGCTCGAACCCGAGACAAAAGAGCCCCTTGATCAACTTGCGAAGGATCTTGTATACCCTGACGCACTCATTGCCATAGCCGACGATGACCACGATCTCGGCAATGGCGCAGAGGTGAACCATAACACTTGTCATAGCGCTCTCATCCTCTAACATTAAAGTCCACAGTTGCGTGAATCTCATCGTCCTCGGTGTCCTCAGAGACGCTAGATCGGTTGGCTACGAGAATATAATAGAGAACTCGTTCTCGAGGCGACGCATGGTGGCCTACAAGATCGAAGGTCGCATGGGACCTGCGGCCTCCATATCCTCGGTGGAGACGATGTTGAACATGCCATTCTAGAGGCCACAAAGAAGAAGAAATAGGACAGCATGAACAAGAGAGAGGGGGGAGAGAAAAAGAGAGGACCTATGACATAAGTTTTCAATTTATAATATTTTAATATTAAAAAATGATTTTTTTATTACACCTAAGCATGCCCACATTGTCGACACAAATTAAACTACATGCCACAATTGAGACAAATCACGAAATATAAGATTTAAATAAACAAAATATAAGTACAAGCCACAAATGAGAAAAACCTCAAGTGACTGTCTATGTTTAAATATTTTCCCAAGATTTAATCTAATAATGATAGTACAATCACTTCATAGAAGACAAAGTGTTGTGACAATCAATTCATGAAAGTACCATATATTCTTGGGGTAAAATATGATGTTGAAACATGCAAATACGATGATGGAAGCTAATAATAGAAAAATAAATAATACACTATTTTGATGAAATGACTTTTTGTTTGGATTGTTAGATGTTACTAACCTCATTATTTCTGCTATGATTTATTAAATTGGCAAATTTGATGTTAACAAGTAAGATAAATAAATGACAAATAGAGATCCAACATACATAATTAAATAAATGCAGCTTCAACTAGACAAGTCATTTAATAGATTTTCAAACAAAAAGGGCAAGAGAGGTATTTGTGGCACCTAATATCATCTTTTTAGTGCAAATCATGGTTTTAGAAGGAGATCAAACCATGTGATATTATGATTATGTCATGAAATCATGAAATTCCTCATCATGCATTACATTTTGAAGATAATTATTTTTCAATATTCTAAACCCATGTCTTTTTTTAATATAAAAGATGCATAAGGTGAAGGAAAAACACCTGCTCTTACAAGTGGTCGTCATCCAGTGCCCACGATCATTAGTACCCTTTGTAGATTAGAAACAACATATTTATTATTTAACAAAAAGGACAAGGAGAACAAAGATGCTCTTACAAGTGATCCTCGTCCAGCGCCCTCGACCATTAGTACCTTTTGTAGATTAGAAAGAATATATTTATTATTTAGCATAAACGACTAGGACTAAACTATATATTGTTGCAAAACAAGGAAGGTAACATAGTTTTCTAATACATGAACTATTAAATACATACGCATGACACAGATCACAGATCAAACAAGGAAGGTAGCATAGTAGTATAATATTGTTGCAAAACAAGGTAACATAGTGGTAATAGTTTCTAACAATCAATATCACAAAACCCTTAGTCATCAACTGTTACAACATTTTAAAAGATGCATATGACCTAGGAAACAAACCTGAGTATATTTGACTATATCTTTCTCGAATGTTCATAAGTTTGGCCCTCAAGATTATCCATCAGAAGCAGCTCTAAGAAATGAAATCGATAATCAGTTTAACTAAATAGGCTTAAACCAAATACTTGATGACTAACTTATTGACTCATTCTAAATATGAATACCATAAATGAATTAAGTTCAATGAAAAACACAGGAAACACAAAAGAATTAAACTACTTAGCCTTTCGGTGGAAAGGTCTGAAGAGTGGTTCATTGTTTGTGATGGGGTGCGAGACAGGCCAGATACCAACGAAGAGTCACCGAAGAGGGCTGTAGTTGCTGGAAGAGGACCAAAGATTGAAAAACTACATCCTAAAGCAAGGGCATGTTTGCTAGATTCAACTTCCTGCTAAAGATGCATGTTTATACTACAGAATATTTGTATGTGATGTAAAGTCAAGATGCATAAATTGATAACAGCATAAGAATATAATTAACAAAAATGTAAATTCAATAATCTAGCCAAATTATAAAAGAACTTCCTCATACAAGTTGCATCTATTTACTTGACCTCAACTTCATGTGCACAAATATCAAACATCCCTGAAATATTAACACCAATGATGAGTATGGGAAATAAAAGAAAAGAAAAATGTTGATTTCCTTTAGATCTAAAGTAGAAAGAAAAGAAAAATGTTGGTTTTCTTTAGATCTAAAGCAGAAAGAAAAGAAAAACGATCATACCATACATCTTTAAACTTATGAAATTGGCTTTTATTATGTAGAAAGAAAGCTCCTTTTTACGTCTAAACTTATGTTTAGACCTTTATAAAAATGTCAGTATTGAAGTAAAAATAATAATAAAGAAATTTTAAAATTGACACATATAGAAGCACCCGATTTCTATTAATTTTGAGTTGATAAAGAGAAATATGGCGCTTAATAATAAGAGCCTATTTTAATTTAACAAGTGCCCCAAAGGGGCACCGGTTTCAATTTAACGGGCGCCCCTCGCCTCTTAAAAGGTTAATTAACCATTAATTAATGTTAACTTGTATTTTTGAATTTTTCTCATTTATGATATGTACTTTTATTTTGCTCAATTCAATCATAGACAACCACATTTGTCTCAATTGTGACCCCTGTCGTCTAATTTTCGATAGCAACTCATTAAACTAATGATATGGAATGTTGATGTGGAATAAAAAATAGAGCACTCATCCTCTAACATTAAAGTCCATAGCTGCGTGAATCTTATCGTCCTCGGTGTCCTCGGAGACGCTAGAGCGGTTGGCTATTAGAATATGATAGAGAACTCGTTCTCGAAGCGACGCATGGTGGCCTACAAGATCGAAGGTCGCGTGGGACCTGTGGCCTCCATATCCTCAGTGGAGACGATGTTGAATATGGCATTCTAGAGGCCACAAAGAAGAAGAAATAGGACAACAAGAACAAGAGAGAGAAAGGGGGAGAGAAAGAGTGAGGACCTATGATATAAATTTTCAATTTATAATATTTTAATATTAAAAAATGATTTTTTTATCACACATCAGCATGCCACGTTGTCGACACAAATTAAACTACATGCCACAATTGAGATAAATCTCGAAATATAAGATTTAAATAAACAAAATAAGTACAAGCCTCAAATAACAATCTATGTTTAGATATTTTCCCAAGATTTAATCAAGTAATGATAGTAGAATCACTTCATAGAAGACAAAGTTTTGACAATTAATTCATGAAAGTACCTTATATTCTTGGGGTAAAATATGATGTTGAAACATGCAAATACGATGGTGGAAGCTAATAATAGAAAAACAAATACTACACTATTTTGTTGAAATAAATTTTTTTTTTATTGTTAGATGTTACTAACCTCATTAATTCTGCTATCATTTATTTATTTGGCAAATTTGATGTTAACAAAAGAAATAAATGACAAAAAGAGCATTCAGGGTATAATAGCCAGAATTAGTATTGACAACATATTGGCTATTTCGAATTTATAAGACTGCATGAATGGTAGATCTCATGAATTAATGTGTCCATAAGAGAGGTCATATGAATAAACCTACAGACTACTAACCAGTAGCCGTAGGAAACTAGAAGTCAATTAAAAGGCTAGTATTTAACTTGAGATTATTTAACTGTAGCAAAAAGTTTCTACAAGTAATGCTGAAACTAGTGATTCAGTAGTAAAAGCCATCAAATAATGTCCGTCCAATAATTTCTCTAGCTTCTATATTCAACACCATATAAAGCCAGTTAAAATCATAGGTAATTTCATGATTCACGAGACCTAATGAGTAATAAAAGAAATAAATCAAACAAGATAGATATACTGATATAGAACAAAAAATATATCAAATGGATACCACTGTACCATGTGTTGCAAATTATAGGCATGGATCTAACAATAAACCAACAATGATCTATTTTGTCCTAAGATGAGAATTACACACAGAGCACATAATTTGTAACGCACTGTGTTTGAGAACAACATGCACATGCAGCTTTAGGAGTGAAGAGAAACCCTTTGATGTTTTAAAGATGACCACCATCCAAAACCCTCATGTAACCCTGATCAAAAATTGAAGTGGAGCGTCAATTCATATCTAGTTCATGAGACATCATAAACCATAAGACACCTCGGTGCCTAATTGTAAGATTAATCATATTGATATTTGTTTCAAATTTCAATAACACTAAAACCTTAGGATGATTTATAATAAGAAAGAAATCAGAAAAAGAAACCAATAACATTAATAAGTGCAAAGACTAATATATGTACCCTTCAGATAATCTCCATAAAATGACAAGTGCATATCAAGTACAAAAGAAATCACCATTGAGATATCATAGATTACAACTACATGAAGGAAGAACTACTTGAAATTATTGAGGTGACATTGAAACCAATACTAAAAACAATTCCTGAAGTCCATCTTGCAGCATACAAAAATAAAACATCATAACAAAGTAAAGAACTACATCAACATAATATTTCTTGGGACCAGAATAATAGGGAAAACGGTAAAATTGTATTAGGATACTCATAATTATAAAATATCAAGATTACCTTATAAAATAGGCTTTCGAACATGTTTGTCATCAACTTTATCTATCTAAGCAAGAACAAAAATCAAGCAAACAAGCAAAACAAGGATAACAAGGTAGGGACTCGTAGGAGAGATGTTCAACGGCTTATTAGTAGAGTAAAATACTTGTCCAGGAAATTCTCTGTCAAAGAGGCAAACAAAAATCTAATGTGAGGAATTGTGTTTCTACTCCAACTACCCACTCTTCTATGCAACTATCCATTGGTGAAAACATATCCCAAGAACCTCTATCCACCATGATGAAGAGTTTAAACCCAGGAATTGTATCACCACTTTATAGCCCAGTATCGATAATCATACAATGCAAGAGAGCGAACAACACCATATTAGTAAGGAGAGAGAGAGAGACATAAGACGTGATATGAATAATGATGTTATTTATAAAGTTTTCTATTCATTAGTAAGGAGAGAGAGAATAGGGACAATAACAAGAAAATAAAAAAAGTAGGACTAATTATGCCATAAGTTTACAAATCAATTGGTCATTAATAATGTTATATCAATCCTACATGGAAAGACATCAATTTCTTCAATTGAACAAACTTAATAATAATAAGGAAAAGGTAAAACTAAAAATTGATTATGTCCTAAGTTTACAAATCAATTGGTCATTAATAATATTATATCAATCAAAATTCATAATTTATCTCAACAACCACCGGCCAAATATAATAATAAAACTATTACAATACAAAATCATAGAAAACAAAAATATTTAACAAGGATTAGGAGAAGACAAAAATATATACCTCATTTGAACCTCTAGTTGATTCCCAAGAATATATTAACCACAAAATTTTCAAGACTTGTGTTAGTTCAAGGAGAAGAATCCAACTTCGCAATGTTCCATCTTTACGAGCTATTTTAGCTATGCAATCTGTCCATATTTATTGTTTAGCAAAAAGGACTAGGAGAACACTATATATTATTGCAAAACAAAGAAGGTAACATAGTTTTCTAATACATGAACTATTAAATACATACGCATGACACAGATCAAACAAGGAATGTAACATAATAGTATAATATATAGTTGCAAAACAATGTAACATAGTAGTAAAATTTCTAACAAACAATATCACAAAACCCTTAGTCATCAACTGTTACAAGATTTTAAAATATGCATAAGACCTAGGAAACAAACCTGAGTATATTTGACTATATCTTTCTCGAATGTTCATAAGTTTGGGCCTCAAGACTATCCATCAGATGCTCTAAGAAAGGAAATCAATAATCAGTTTAACTAAATAGGCTTAAACAAATATTGGAGAACTAACTTATTGACTCATTCTAAATATGAATTTCATAAACGAATTAAGCTCAATGAAAAACACAAGAAACACAAAAGAATTAAACTACTTAGCCTTTCGGTGGAAAGCTCTGAAGAGTGGTGCATTGTTTGTGATGGGCTGCATGACAGGCCAGAAGCCAACGATGAGTCACCGGAGAGGGCTGTAGTAGCCGGAAGAGGACCAAAGATTGAAAAATTACATCCTAAAGCATGGGCATGTTCGCTAGAGTCAACTTCATGTTAAAGATGCATGTTTATACTACAGAAAATTTGTATGTGATGTAAAGTCAAGATGCATAAATTGATAAAAGCATAATAATATATAATTAACAAAAATGTAAATTTAATAATCTAGCCAAATTATAAAAGAACTTTCTCATACAAGTTGCATCTATTTACTTAATCTCAACTTCGTGTGAACAAATATCAAACATCCCTGAAGTATTAATAACAACGAGGTGTATGGGAAATAAAAGAGAAGAAAAATGTTAGTTTTCTTTAGATCTAAAGCAAAAAGAAAATAAAAATGCTAATTTTCTTTAGATATAAAACAGAAAGAAAAGAAAAACGATCATACCATACAGCTTTAAAGATTCCAGTACCAGTTTTCCCAATTCTTAAAGAAAAAAGTCAATAGAAAAATTGGCCATAGAGTCCATCAAAAATAATCACTTGTTGTATGAGTTAAAAGTCCACTTCTAAAAAAAACAATATATTTATTGTTTAGCAAAAATGACTAGGAGAACACTTTATATTTTTGCAAAACAAGGAAGGTAACATATTTTTCTAATACATGAACAATTAAATACATACGCATGACACAGATCAAACAAGGTAACGTAGTAGTATAATATATTGTTGCAAAATAAGGTAACATAATGGTAATAGCTTTTAACAAGCAATATCACAAAGCCCTTAGTCATCAACTGTTACAATATTTTAAAATATGCATATGACCTAGGAAACAAACCAAAGTATATTTGACTATATCTTTCTTGAATGTTCATAAGTTTAGGCCTCGAGATTATCCATCAGAAACTCTAAGAAATGAAATCAATAATCAGTTTAACTAAATAGGCTTAAACCAAATATTGGAGAACTAACTTATCGACTCATTCTAAATATGAATATCATAAATGAATTAAGTTCAATGAAAAACAAAAGAAACACAAAAGAATTAAACTACTTAGCCTTTAGGTGAAAAGCTCTAAAGAGTGCTGCATTGTTTGTGATGGAGTGCAAGACAGGCCAGAAGCCAACGGTGAGTCACCAGAGAGGGCTATGGTTGCCGGAAGAGGACCAAAGGTTGAAAAACTACATCCTAAAGAATGGGCATGTTTGCTAGATTCAACTTTTTGCTAAATATGCATATTTATACTATAGAATATATGAATGTGATGTAAAGTCAAGATGCATAAATTGATGACACAAGAATATAATTAACAAAAATGTAAATTCAATAATCTAGACAAATTATAAAAGAACTCCCTCATACAGGTTACATCTGTTGTCAAAGACGTTGAACAGATAAAGTAGTCATAGTTCACCTCCATTGCCTCCAAGATCTAACACCTCCGGTGTACGACACCTTTCACTTCTTCAACATCGAATTGACCAAAGAATCAAGCTTCATGGAAAACTTTTCCATTATGGTTAGTTTTAGCGCTCCATGTGATTTCTTCCCCTTCTTGTCCTTCATAACGACCTTGGGATTAACGGCGGCTCTTGTCTTGCAACGACTATCTCCTAGCAAGAAATCCTTGAGGGTAACCCCAAACGAGGTCGACAGTCCTGTCGTAGAAGAGGAAGATGACGTTAAACCAAACCTTGTCATTTGAATCTCCATTTTGAGGTTTTTTCACGAATACCACTTGAAATCTCAATTAAATAGGGTCATGCGTGGTGGAGCTAGAGTCGATAAGGGTCAAAGAATTATGCAAGTTTATAAAATTTATTGTAGAGGGACAAAGATGGACCAATGTAAATTGATGGCATTGTCATGCCGTCACGCAAGTCCTCTTTCCAATACAAAAAGGCGAAGCCTCATCACTTGGGTATTTTGGACTTAGAGCTCAAGATCGAGGAAATGAATCTAATCATTGTGTCGTCATCATTGCTAATATAGGCAATATCATGCCTAGATGGCATGCCCCAACCATCACGCCTAAGCATCACCACTTTGTCGGACAGTAGTAGTAGCCACATGATGTAGGAGACCGACCAACACCACATTAGTAAGGAGAGAGACCAATGACAATGACTATAACAAGAAAATAAAAGCAAATAAGTTTTAAAAAATAATTTTTTTGATGTTATATAAAATTTTCTATATGAGAAATCATTTCATAAATTAAAGGATAATTAATTGTCGACAATATTAAATATGATTTAAATCAATGTTAATCATTTATCTCGTGAAATATTATTACAATAGAACTCTAAAGTCATAAACTTCTTTTTATTGAATAAACCTACATTACATACATAATTTTCAAATCAATTGGCTATTAATAATTTTATAACAATCAAATTTTCTAATTCATCTTAATAAAGAGTAGAAAAAAAAAGTATTTGACAAGGATTAAAAAAAATGAATATATACTTCACTTGAACGTACCGCTCACTTCCAAGAATTTATTTAGTTAGCGAACAAAAATGTCAAGACAAAATTAAGAAATAAACTATAATTATAAGGACAACACAATAACAAATAAATTGAATGAAGTGATCTGTGAAAAAATGATTATGCTTCTACATTTCAGTTGAGACAAAAAAGCAACATGGTTTGGAAGTAAGTGTTTTTTCTTTCACTTTTTAATGAAATAAATATACATATGGTTGAGCTAGTTAAAACTATTTACTTAAGAATTAGCTTGTTCCTATATACTTACAAGTGTTACTAAATACGGAGTAGAACCTAGTCTATTTTGAATAAAAAATAATTGGCAAACTAAAATATGTTTATTGCCCAAATAAGAAACTTTAGGATATTGTTCAAGAAATACACTGAATACAAGTGTTTCATGAAAACTATTCTCTAAGGCAAACCTTTCCTCAACACTTTTATTTATAATTTTATAACCCAACAAAAATTGTTTAAATGTTTGAGAAATCCACCAAATGATTTCTACACTGAACGCAAAAAAGTTGGCATACTAAGTCATTGAGAAGAGATCTCCTATATATATACATACTTGAAACTAGCTATCATTTAATGTACCTTCACTGCACTGCCCTAAGAAGAGATCTCTTATAATCTATCATCTAGAAAATGACCATTTATAATCATGGTATATTTGATATGTCCAAGATTTATTGACCTCATTGCACAATTCCTTAATTTCTAAACAATTTCTAAATTAACTTAAAAAATTTCAGCAAAAACTAAGAAAAGAGATATTAGAATACATCTATTATTAATAACATACATACTATTAATAATCTTGAGTAATAACATGAATTATGATATTTTTTATAAAATTTTCTATTCAATAGTAAGGTAAGAGAGAATAGGGACAATAACAAGAAAATAAAAAAAATAGGACTAATTATGCTATAAGTTTACAAATCAATTGGTCATTAATAATGTTATATCAATCCTCTATGTAAAGACATCAATTTCTTCTATTGAACAAACTTAACAATAATAAGGAAAAGGTAAAAACAAAGAACTGATTATAACCTAAGTTTACAAATAAAATTGGTCATTAATAACAATATATCAATTAAAATTCCTAATTCATCTCAACAACCACCGGCCAAATATAAGAATTAAACAATTACAATATAAAATCATAGAAAACAAAAATATTTAACAAGGATTAGAAAAAGAAAATATATACATACCTCACTTGAACCTCTAGTTGACTTCCAAGAATATATTAACCCCAAAATTTTCGAGACTTGTGTATTGACAAAATCATGTACCTTAGTTCCTGGAGAAGAATCCAACTTAGCAATGTTCCATCTTTACGAGCTATTTTAGCTATGCAAACTGTCAACCGAACAACATTATCTCATGTCATACATAATAAACTATATTAGATCATTATTCTTCACAAAGAAAGTTGAATTGTTTGACAAGTCATTAAATATATTTTCAAATAAAAATGGCAAGAGAGATATTTGTGGTACCTAAAATCACATTAGTGCAAATCATGATTTTAGAAGGAGATCAAACCATGTGATATTGTGATTATATCATGGAATCATGGAATCATGAAATTACTCTTCATGCATTACATTTTGAAGATTAATTATTTTTTAACATTCTGAAATCATATCTTTTTTTAATATAAAAGATACATAAGATGAAGGAAAGACACCTGCTCTTACAAGTGATCCTCATCAAACGCCCACGATCATTAGTATCTTTTGTAGATTAGAAACAACATATTTATTATTTAACAAAAAGGACAAGGAGAACATAGTTGAGAAGAGATCTCTTATAATATGTCCAAGATTATAATATCTCTTATAGAGCGGTTGGCCACGAGAATATGCTAGATAACTCGTTCTCGAGGCGACACATGGTGGCCTACAAGATCGAAGGTCGTACGCGACCTGCGGCCTCATATCCTCGATGGAGACGATGTTGAACATGGCATTCTAGAGGCCATAAAGAAGAAGAAATAGGATAGCATGAACAAGAGAGAGGGGGGGAGAGAAAGAGTGAGGTCCTATGATATAACTTTTCAATTTATAATATTTTAATATTAAAAAATATTTTTTTATTACACGTCAACATGTCACGTTGTCGACACAAATTAAACTACGTGTCACAATTGAGACAAATCTTATATAAGATTTAATTAAACAAAATATAAGTACAAGCCAAAAATGAGAAAAACCTAAGGGCAATCTATGTTTAAATATTTTTCCTAGATTTATTCTAGTAATGATAGTACAATCACTTCATAGAAGACAAAGTGTTGTGGCAATCATTTCATGAGTAGCATATATTCTTGGGTAAAATATGATGTTGAAACATGCAAATACGATGGTGGAAGCTAATAATAGAAAAACAAATATTACACTATTTTGATGAAATGAATTTTAAGAATGGTGCATTATTTGTGATGGGGTGCGAGACAGGCCAGAAGCCAACGATGAGTCACCGGAGAGGGCTATGGTTGCCGGAAGAGGGCCAAAGGTTGAAAAACTACATCCTAAAGAATGGGCATGTTTGCTAGATTCAACTTCTTGCTAAATATGCATATTTATACTACAGAATATATGAATGTGATGTAAAGTCAAGATGCATAAATTGATACCAGCACAAGAATATAATTAAAAAAAATGTAAATTCAATAATCTAGACAAATTATAAAAGAACTCCCTCATACAGGTTACATCTGTTTACTTGACCTCAGCTTAATGTGCACAAATATCAAACATCCCTGAAGTATTAATAACAATGAGTATGGGAAATAAAAGAAGAGAAAAATGTTGATTTCCTTTAGATCTAAAGTAGAAAGAAAATAAAAATGCTTGTTTTCTTTAGATGTAAAGCAGAAAAACAAAGAAAAACAATCATACCATACAGCTTTAAAGATTTCAGTACCGATTTTCCCAATTATTAAAGAAAAGTCATTAGAAAAATTGGTCATACATTCTATCAAAAATAATCACTTGCAGTATGAGTTAAAAGTCCACTTCTACAAAAAAAATTCTAACTCAGGTGAATACGTATTGCACAATTAATGCATATAATCATATTTTTAAGTCTTAACTAAGATTAACTCTTGAACCATAGCACTAAGTGTGTACTGTACAATTAATACATATAATCACATTCTTAACTAAGGTTAACTCCTAAACCCAAACAATTTGTAGTTTCAAGGTAGAAATAAGTTTAATTGTCAGACGCGTGATAGAGATTAATATGTATGCACCTATGAGTTTTAGAATGTATATATATACAAAGTTATCATATTCAAGAAAAAACATAAGAAAAAATTAAAAATACCGAAAGAATCTCAAAATTGAAGATAACCTGAGTTGATAACTTGCATACAATCCAGAAATGCAACAACCACTATAGTAAACTTATGAAATTGGTTTTTATTATGTAGAAAGCAAGCACCTTTTTTAGGTTTAAACTTATGTTTAGACCTTTATAAAAACGTCAGTATTGAAGTAAAAATAATAAAAAAAAAATTTCAAAATTGACACATAGAAGCACATGATTTCTATTAATTTTGAATTGATAAAGAGAAATATAGGGCTTAATAATAAGAGCCTATTTTAATTTAACAAATGCCCCTTTAAAGAGGCACCGATTTCAATCTAACGAGCGCCCCTCACCTGTTGAAAGGTTAATTAACCATTAATTAATGTTAGATTGTATTGTTGGGTTTTTCTCATTTATGATATCTACTTTTATTTTGCTCAATTCAATCATATACAACCACATTTGTCTCAATTGTGCCCCTTGTCGTCTAATTTCCGATAGAAACTTACTAAACTAATGATATGGAATGCTGATGTGGAATATAAAATAGTTTTTTAATATTAAATTTTAAGAAATTGAATATCTCTATCTCTCGTTGTTCGTCAACGTTTAAGGACAAGGAATAAGAGGAAGAGGAGTCTCGCGAAAATGTCGACCTTTCAACCAGTGCCTCTGAGTGCAATGTATCAAATAAGTAGTCAAGGTGGAGGCTTTCTTTTTGCAGGGGGACTTCCGTGAAAATCTCGGCGAGGGTTGACTCGTAGTCGGAGCTTTTGCGATGTAGTCAATGGCGTGACGAGTGGGCACATTGACTTGGAGTGCTCCTTGTGGACTACGGCTTCAAATTCGACAAACTTGGTGTGAGTGGCATCGACGAGCTTGGAGGGGGAGGTGATGGCCTATTCTTGGACAGCGGCTGTTGAGCCAAAGGAGATCAATGCATCTATCTCCGGCAATAGCTCAGAGATGGTGTAGTACAAGTCTAGTATCTAGAACATTTTCTCTGTTGATCGCTTAGATTTCACCAACTACGAGAAACGGATGAGCTGAACTACAAAATTTTGAGCGATGTTAGCTACAACAACCTCCTGAATTGAATTGAAGCCACGAAAGACATGGGCCAAGAGGATCCGCTCATCGAAGTACAAGGTGGTGGTCGACACCCGCGAGGCGCCAATCCAAAATTGGATTTTTCTCCCAAGAAGCTACCAATCCAACCTCTAAACTTGCAACGAGGTAAATTGCTCGAACCCAAGGCGATAAAACCCCTTGATCAACATGCGGAGGATCTTGTATACCCCGACGCACTCATTGCCATAGCTGACGATGACCACGATCTCAACAATGGAGTAGAGGTGTACCATGACGCTGGCCGTAGCGCTCTCATCCTCAACATTAAAGTCCATAGCGGCGTGAATCTCATCGTACTCGATGTCCTCGAAGACGCTAGAGCGGTTCGCTACGATAATATAATAGAGAATTCCTCGAGGCAACGCATTGTGGCATACAAGATCGAAGGTCGCGAGGGACCCGCGGCCTCCATATCCTCGATGGAGACAATGATGAACATGGCATTTTAGAGGCCACATAAAAGAAGAAATAGGACAGCAAGAAGAAGAGAGAGAGAGGGAGAGAGAAAGAGTAAGACCTATGATATAAGTTTTCAATTTATAAAATTTTAAAATTAAAAATAATTTTTTTTATTACACGTGAGCATGTCACGTTATCGACACAAATTAAACTACATGCCACAATTGAGACAAATCTCGTTATATAAGATTTAATTAAACAAAATATAAGTACAAGCCAAAAATGAGAAAAAACTTAAAGGGCAATCTATGTTTAGATATTTTCCCTAGACTTAATCTAGTAACAGTAGTACAATGAAGTACAATCACTTCATGGAAGACAAAGTGTTGTGACCATCAATTCATTAAAGTGCCGTAAATTCTTGGGGTAAAATATGATGTTGAAACATGCAAATACGATGGTGAAAGCTAATAATAGAAAAACAAATACTATAGTATTTTGATGAAATGAATTTTTTTTTGATTGTTAGATGTACTAAGATCATTAATTCTGTTATGATTTATTTAATTCGCAAATTTGGTGATAACGAGTAAGAGCAATAAATGACAAAAAGAGCATCAAACATGCTCCAATATACATAATTAAATAAATGCAGCTTCAACTAGAC
Organism: Canna indica; assembly: GCA_034359265.1. Lineage (NCBI taxonomy): Eukaryota > Viridiplantae > Streptophyta > Magnoliopsida > Zingiberales > Cannaceae > Canna > Canna indica. Next base: position 36,705,651 of record CP136895.1, on the reverse strand, counting down.
AAGAAGAAAGTAAGACATTATTAGAAAATAAAAGATATTAGTACACAATCAGTTGACAAAATTGACTAGTAAAATATGTAATAGAAAAAAATAAAACAAAACTTAGAATACATTAGCTTACATCTATTATTAATAGCATACATACTATTAATAATCTAGAGTAATAACCTTCACATAAACTTGCACCACCATCATGTTTGCATACATTTTATATATATATATATATATATTAATAAAGCAAGCTACAAACCTTCAAAATTCCAATAGCAAAATTCTCCAACCTACTAACCTTCAATAAGTGTTAAGGGAAACTAATTAATTAGTGATATCATAAAAATAATTAATTATTGATGTAGGATTAAAAACAAAACCCTTAATTTAATAAAATAGAAGTTAGAAAGAATGAAAGTAGCTGCCAGGCTAGTGTTAAACAAATTTGAAACTAAGAAAAGAAAATTGACCTGTGTAAACTCATGAAGTATGTCTCTGTGCCTTGCAAGTTTTTGGTTTATTGAATATTAGGGGATGTTGCTGCTGCACAATGGCTCATAGCCTTATTGACATCGACTAGCTTCCCAATAAGGATTGGATTTCTATCTCCGTGGATTTCCATGCTCTGTTAGTTCCAAAAGTTGGTGATTCATTGTCTCAATAAGTTGAAACGCCTTCGAAAAATCATAATCAATCAAATTTCAATGACATAATCGATAAAATAATGTCTATCACATGTAATCAAATTTAGCATATTTAGCTACATACCCAAATTCATCAGCATACCATGTAAAGTCTCCGGATCCACATGACTGTAGTTCTTAAAAATGCTAGCTACCCATGTAAAGAAGTGGAATAGTAGAGGCAGCTCTTCTAGGATTCAGCAAGGCAATGCAAATAGATAAAGAGTGGACAAGTTCAGATTTGGATGATGAGCTTTCCAATTAATGGTCAAATATCCTAGCAACAAAGGTGCAAAGAAATATAAAGTAAATATAGATGCAAGGTTAAGTTTGACACAATATTACATATAGAACCAAGCAACCACATCTATAAAAACAGAATACTTATCAGCACCTTTGGCTGGAAAGTGCGTCTGCTAAAGCTGATGGGGGCATTTCGAATTATGGTTATTAGAACCTCAATTGCATTAGCATTAATACTGCTCAATTTGTACAATGTGATTTCAGAAAACAGTGAACTCGGAGTATACACATAAAATTTATCCCATATAACTAAGTTGAGAAAACAACATTTATGAAAAAATTTATATGGCCCAATAATGCAACACCAAGGTGTAAACAGGATGTGTTTTGATGAATGTGGCTATAGAAACAAATCAATTGACTCATGGTGGAATGGTCTTTATAGCCAACATATACCGTGACTAAATTTCATTGTTGAGCATCAATTGAAATACAATTAATGTACAATGAGCAATAACAAAAAAGGTAATCTTTGTTAAGAATGAATATGAAGATTGATATATAGCCAATCTAGTTACAGCACATGTTCAAATTATATACTTAAAATTTATCAATGTTCCACTCATCAAAAAAATTATATACTTAAAATTTATCAATGTTCCACTCATCAAAAGTTATCAAAAAAATAGCATATAAATGGAAATGCAAAAGTTAAAGAAGGTATGCAAGTCTCAAAATCAAATGAAAAGAAAAGCAATGATAAATAACATATCTCCATAAAAGAATACCTTGCCACAAATCCTCACACTAATACCTCAAATATTTGATATGGGAATTGTATAATAGTATCTGACAACTACAATATAATCTGCTGCACTAACCTCATTATAATCGAGATAGAGTTAATGGCATAATCTATTAAAAATAGTACTTGGATTAAATATTAGTCCTTAAAGGATTCGTTTCTACTAGTTAATATGATGTTAAAGAAGAAATTTCTTCCCAACACATCTCAGCTACATTGCAAGAATTATTTAAAAAATTAAATAAAATATTTTATATAAAAACTACAAATGAACAAATAACATATATTAGTCAAAGGAGAGAGTGTTAAATGGCCCAGAATTAGTATTAACTACATATTGACTATTTGGAATTTATAAGACTGCATTGATCTCATGAATTAATGTGTCCCTAAGAGAGGTCATATGAATAAACCTACAAACTACTAACCAGTAGCCGTAGGAAACTAGCAGTCAATTGAAAGGCTAATATTTATCTTGAGATTATTTAACTGTAGCAAAAAGTTTCTACAAGTAATGCTGAAACTAGTGATTCAGTAGTAAAAGCCATCAATTAATACCCGGCCAATAATTTCTCTAGCTTCTATATTCAACACCATATAAAACCAGTTAAAATCATAAGTAATTTCATGATTCATGAGACCTAATGAGTAATAAAAGATATAAATCAAACTAGATAGATATATTGATATAGAACAAAAAATATATCGAATGGATACCATCGTACCATGTGTTGCAAATTATAGGCATGGATCTAACAATAAACCAACAATGATCTACTTTGTCCTAAGATGAGAATTACACAGAGAACACATAATTTGTAACGCACTATGTTTGAGAACAACATACACATGCAGCTTTAGGAGTGAACAGAAACCCTTTGATGTTTTAAAGATGACCACCATCCAAAACCTCATGTAACCCTGATCAAAAATTGAAGTGGAGCGTCAATTCATATCTAGTTCACGGGACATCATAAACCATAAGACACCTCAATGCCTAAATGTAAGATTAACCATATTGATGTTTGTTTCAAATTTCAGTAACACTAAAAATTTTTGAGGTATTTGTAGTATCTAATATCACCTTTTTAGTGCAGATCATGATTTTAGAAGTAGATCAAACCATGTGATATTGTGATTATGTCATGGAATCATGAAATTCCTCATCATGCATTACATTTTAAATATAATTAATTTTCAATATTCTGAACTCATCTTTTTTTAATATAAAAGATACATAAGATGAAGGAAAAACACCTGCACTTACAGGTGGTCCTCATCCAGCACCCACAATCATTAGTACCTTTTGTAAATTAGAAACAATATATTTATTGTTTAACAAAAAGGACAAGGAGAACAAAGATATTCTTACAAGTGGTCCTCGTCTAACGCTCCCGACCATTAGTACCTTTTGTAGATTAGAAACAATATATTTATTGTTTAGCAAAAATGAACTATATATTGTTACAAAACAAAATAACATAGTTTTCTAATACATGAACTATTAAATACATATGCATGACACAGATGACAAATCAAAAAAGGAAGGTAACATAATAGTATAATATATTGTTGCAAAACAAAGTAACATAGTGGTAATAGTTTCTAACAAACAATATTACAAAACCCTTAGTCATCAACTGTTACAACATTTTAAAGATGCATATCACGTAAGAAACAAACCTGAGTATATTTGACTATATCTTTCTCAAATGTTCGTACGTTTGGCCCTCAAAATTATCCATCAGAACCTCTCAGAAATGAAATCAATAATCAATTTAAATAAATAGGCTTAAACCAAATATTGGAGGACTAACTTATTGACACATTCTAAATATAAATTTCATAAATGAACTAAGTTCAACGAAAAACACACGAAACACAAAAGATTTAAACTACTTAGCCTTTCGGTGGAAAGCTTTGAAGAGTGGTGCATTGTTTGTGAGGGGATGCGAGACAGGCCAGAAGCCAACGATGAGTCACCGGAGAGGGCTGTGGTTGCCAGAAGAGGACCAAAAGTTAAAAAACTACATCCTAATGCATGGGCATGTTTGCTAGAGTCAGCTTCCTGCTAAAAATATATGTTTATACTACAGAATATTTGTATGTGATGTAAAGTCAAGATGCATAAATTGATAACAGCACAAGAATATAATTAACAAAAATATAAATTCAACAATTTAGCCAAATTATAAAAGAACTTCCACATACAGGTTGCGTCTATTTACTTGACCTCAGCTTCATGTGCACAAATATCAAACATCCCTGAATTATTAATAGCAACGATGAGTATGGGAAATAAAAGAAAAGAAAATTGGAAATTTCCTTTAGATCTAAAACAGAAAAAAAAAATATGCTAATTTTCTTTAGATATAAAACAGAAAGAAAAAGAAAACGATCATACCATACAGCTTTAAAGATTCCAATACCTGTTTTCCCAATCCTTAAAGAAAATTCACTAGAAAAATTGGTCATAGTCTATAAAAAAATAATCACTTGTAGTATGAGTTAAAAGTCCACTTCTACAAAGAATTTTGCTAACTCAGGTGTATACGTATTGCACAATTAATGCATATAATCGCATTCTTAAGTCTTAACTAAGGTTAACTCTTGAACCATAGCACTAAGTGTGTACTGCACAATTAATGCATATAATCACATTCCCAAACAATTTGTAATTTCAAGGTAGAAATAAATTTCATTGTCAGACCTGTGGTAGAGATTAATATGTATGCACCTATGAGTTTTAGAATGTATATATATAAAGCTATCATATTAAGGAAAAAACATAAGTAAAAATTAAAAAAATCCAAAGAATCTCAAAATTGAATATAACCTGAGTTGATAACTTCCATACAATCCAGAAATGCAACAACCACTATAATAAACTTATGAAATTGGATTTTATTATGTAGAAAGCAGGCACCTTTTTTAGGTCTAAACTTATGTTTAAACCTTTATAAAAAGGTCGGTATTGAAGTAAAAAATAATAATAAACAAATTTCAAAATTGGCATATATAAAAGCCGCTGATTTCTATTAATTTTGAGTTGATAAAGAGAAATATGGCGCTTAATAATAAGAGCCTATTTCAATTTAACAAGTGCCCCTTTAAAGGGGGCACCGGTTTCAATTTAACAAGCGCCCCTCGCCTCATAACCATTAATTAATGTTAGTTTGTATTTTTGAGTTTTTCTCATTTATGGTATGTACTTTTTATTTTGCTCAATTCAATCATATACAACCACATTTGTCTCAATTATAATTTGTCGTCTAATTTCTGGGAGCAACCCATTAAACTAATGATATGGCATGCTGATGTGGAATAAAAAATATTTTTTTAATATTAAATTTTGATAAATTGAATATCTCTATCTTTCTCTCATTATTCGTCATCGTTTAAGGACAAGGTGGAGTAAGAGGAAGAGGCGTCTCACGAAAATGTCGACCATTCAACCAGCACCTCCAAGTGCAATGTATCAAATAAGAAGTCAAGGTCGAGGCTTTCTTTTTGCAGGGGGACTTCCGTGAAAATCTCGGCGAGGGTTGACTCGTAGTCGGAGCTTTTGCGATGGAGTCAATGGCGTGACGAGTAGGCGTTTGAACCATGGCATAAAGAGGCATTGACTTGAAGTGCTCCTTCTAGACTACGGCTTCAAAATCGACAAACATGGTGTGAGTGGCCTCGGCGAGCTTGGAGGGGGAGGCGGTGGTCTGTTCTTGGACAGCGGCTGTTGAGCCAAAGGAGAACAATGCATCTATCTCTGGCAATAGCTCAGAGATGGTGTTGTACAAGTCCTGTATGCGGAACATTTTCTTTGTCGACCGCTTGGATTTCACCAACCCCGAGAAACGGAGGAGCTGAACTTCAACATTTTCAGCGATGTTAGCTATGACAACCCTCCGGATTGAATTGAAGCCACGGAAGATGTGGGCCAAGAGAATCTGCTCATCGAAGTATATGGTGGTGGTCGCCACCCGCGAGGCGCCGATCCAAAACTGGTTTTTTCTCTCGACAAGCTACCAATTCATCCTCTAACCTGCGACGAGGTAAATCGCTCGAACCTGAGATGATAGAGCCCCTTTATCAACTTGCGGAGGATCTTGTATACCCCGACGCACTCATTGCCATAGCCAACGATGATCACGATCTCGGCAATGGCGCAGAGGTGAACCATGACGCAGGTCGTAGCGCTCTCATCCTCAACGTTAAAGTCCATAGCTGCGTGAATCTCATCGTCCTCGGAGACGCTAGAGCTGTTGGCTACGAGAATATGATAGAGAACTCCTTCTCGAGGCGACGCATGGTGGCCTCCATATCCTCGGTGGAGACGATGTTGAACATGGCATCCTAGAGGCCACAACGAAGAAGAAATAAGACAGCAAGGGAGAGAGAGAGACTATGATATAAGTTTACAATTTATAAAATTTTAATATTAAAAAATGATTTTTTTATTACACATCAGCATGCCACGTTGTCGAAACAAATTAAACTACATGCAAGAATTGAGTGAAATCTTGTAATATAAAATTTAATTAAACAAAATATAAGTACAAGCCACAAATGAGAAAAATCTCAAAAATTTAATCTAGTAACGATAGTACAATCACTTCATAGAAGACAGTGTTGTGACCATCAATTCATGAAAGTACCATATATTCTTGGGGTAAAATATGATGTTGAAACATGCAAATACGATGGTGGAAGCTAATAATAGAAAAACAAATACTACACTATTTTGATTAAATGAATTTTTATTTTGATTGTTAGATGTTACTAATCTCGTTAATTATGTTATGATTTATTTAATTGGCAAATTTGGTGGTAATGAGTAACAGCAATAAATGACAAAGAGCATTGAACATGCTCCAATATACATAATTAAATAAATACAGTTTCAACTAGACGAGGAGATTTAAGAAAATATTAAATGTGTTGTTTTGCTAAAAATATAAGTACACACTTATTAGTATAATAAAAAGAAATGCAGCTTCAGTCCAAGTATTATCAAGTATTCAACTACAAATTCCATCCCAAAAACTTCAACCGATATCAGTTACCGAGAAAAGAGATAGCAGCAAGACAAGCATTGGAATTATCAAGTATTTTATAAATAATTGGAATTAGAAACTATGAAGCTACACAAGGATCGAAATTATCAACCAATTAGGTTGTGCTACGATTCCAACACATTTAAAAACTGTTTTCTTATTGTTATTTTTAGATATATATCCCATGCTTTCAAGCAATCTATTATCATAGAAGAGTAATCATTATCGCTTTTTTGCTTTTGAGGTTAGATGGCTTAATCTATATCCTAACTTGAAAAAAAATGAAAAAATGTGCAATTCTTCACTAATTTAATAGAAAAGATAAAAGTATGTAATACAACATAAAATGGTAATGAAAGTTTGAAAAAAATTATTGCCAAATTTGACTAGAAATTAAAACTATATGAATTTCTGAATTATCATAGACCAGATCTAAGCAACCATATATAAAATGGGGGCCTTATGCATGAAAAATGCCAATAAGCAAAAGACCAAATGGAATTTTGAAAATCACTACAGCTCAAAAGCTCTTTGTATAATGTCTTGCGGAGTTTTAGAAGCTGTATGTTATTAGTTCTTCAAGAACTTGTTTCACATGCTTTAGCATATACTACCACAAGTATTGCTCACATCCACAAGAACTAGTTTCACATTCTTTATCATATACTACTTGTTTCATATGCTTTAGTACTCATTTTTAGCATATACTACCACAAGTATTGCTCACTTTATCTGAAACAAACTCATATACTTATTTTTCTTCACAATTATAACCCCACATGTACCTTTCTAGAAGGCCTTTGTAAATATGGAGACAGGGACGTCCACTGACCATAACTTCTAACACTCCTTAGGGGGGCTCAAGGCTTAAACCCCTTTCACACGTAGATGCCAGAGCATCTTGTCAATAAAGTTGAAAGTAGTCAAGAGTTGGTATAAAACATTGTTTTCCCTTTAAGCAATTATTACTAGATTAGTTAGAAAGACACCAACCTGAACTCATTGAGTGATAAAACATGGAAGGTTCTTGAGTAGAAAACAAAAAGCAGAAAAAAAGGAAGAATCCAGCATTAATTGAGAAGAGTCAAACGTAACAATTACCTTAATCTCTGGATCTTTTGAATCATCCAGCACTTGGATTATCAAGCGATCCAACAGCCACGACAGCCCGCAGGCAGCCCCAATAGAGAGCTTGTACACCTGCAAGTAAAGTTAACTAACCTGAGGAAAAGGGGATAAAAGAATGGAGCAGATGAAAGAGTAAAGTAACCAAGAAAATAGGGGTAAAAGAAGCAGAGAAAGGAAGATGATGCCTCACCTGCTTCTCATTGTACATGGGGATTTGCACAAGCACAGTCGGATAACCCACCTCCAAATCATCCCCTATGGGCTCGAACTTGTACTGCCCACAGGCTGAACACCTTGGAGAAGAGGCTCGTGGCGCCCATGAGTATCTTCTCAAACACCAGCACCAGTTGCAGCAGCAAATGCCTGACTTGCTCTTCTTTTTTTATCAAATGCCTCTTCTTGCACCAGTTGGAGAAGAGGCCGTGCGGTTGGGGTGAGTGCGGGAGAGAGGAAAGAGACGATGGGTAACTGGAAAAAGAAGCAAGAAACTAAGGATTGAACCTGCTTTCTTCAAGTGCTCTCTTTTGCAGCCATCATATACGCCAGTACCTCGTCACAAACCACGGGTAAGTGGAAAAAGAAGCAAGAAATCCAAAGCAGCGAATCCAACAGCGAGACGAAGGCGAGAGATGTAGGAGAGTGGTGCGGCCGTGCGGTTGGGGTGAGTGCGGGAGAGAGGAAAGAGGCTATGGGTAAGTGGAAAAAGAAGCAAGAAACCCAGAGCACTGGATCCAACAGCGAGACGAAGGCGAGATAGAGGTCGGCAAGCCAAACTCATGAAGACCAAACTCTGGTCGTTGTGGGGGTCCGAGAGAGGCACTTGAGGCCAATGAGGATTAGTGTGTTGCGCAAGCGCAATGCAAGAGCTGTCGCGAGACCTATAGGTTCCTCCTACGTGTGCTATGAGATAGCTACAAACAATATGGACACAAAGAAAATAAGCAAAAAAGAGAGAACACTATTATTTAATGATTGTACCTATTAGTACATCATGCCCCGCCGAGAGCTGAGCTCGACCTATACATGCTGGTGTTTCGTTAAAATCTTTCAAGGGAAAACCCCAGTGTGAGAAAACCACCATGAAGGAAAAAAGAGTACACCGACCACTTATAGTTTAAGAGGAAAAGGTTAGTTGTCTCAATTGTCTTATATAATGAGATTTGTCTCAATTGTGGCATTTAGTTTAATTTGTATCGACAACGTGGCATGCTGACGTGTAATAAAAAAAATTATTTTTTAATATTAAAATTTTATAAATTGAAAACTTATATCATAGGTCCTCACTCTTTCTCTCTCCCTCTCTCTCTCTCTTCTTCCTGCTCTCCTATTTCTTCTTCTATGTGGCCTCTAAAATGCCATGTTCATCATCGTCTACACCGAGGACATGGAGGCTGCGGGTCCCACGTGACCTTCGATCTTGTAGGCCATCATGCGTCGCCTCGAGTAGTTCTCTATTATATTCTTGTAGCCAACCGCTCTAGCGTCTTTGAGGACACCGAGGACGGTGAGATTCACGCAGCTCTAGACTTTAATGTTGAGGATGAGAGCGCTATGGCCAGCGTCATGGTTCACCTCTACTCCATTGCCGAGACCATGGTCATCGTCAGCTATGGCAATGAGTTCGTAGGGGTATACATGATCCTCCGCAAGTTGATCAAGGGGCTTTATCGCCTTGGGTTCGAGCGATTTACCTCGTCGCAGGTTTAGAGGATGGATTGGTAGCTTCTTGAGAGAAAAATCCAATTTTGGATCGGCGCCTCGCGGGTGTCGACCGCTGCCTTGTACTTCGATGAGCGGATCCTCTTGGCCCACGTCTTTCGTGGCTTCAATTCAATTCGGGAGGTTGTCATAGCTAACATAGCTGAAAATGTTGTAGTTCAGCTCCTCCGTTTCTCGGAGTTGGTGAAATCTAAGCGGTCAACAGAGAAAATGTTTTGGATACTAGACTTGTACAACACCATCTCTGAGCTATTGCCGGAGATAGATGCATTGTTCTCCTTTGGCTCAACAGCCGCTGTCCAAGAACAGGCCATCACCTCCCCCTCCAAGCTCGCCGAGGCCACTCACACCATGTTTGTCGACTTTGAAGCCGTAGTCCAGAAGGAGCACTCCAAGTCAATGCCTCTTGACGCCATGGTTCAAGCGTCCACTTGTCACGCCATTGACTACATCGCAAAAGCTCCGACTACGAGTCAACCATCCCCGAGATCTTCACGGAAGTCCCCCTGCAAAAAGAAAGCCTCGACCTTGGCTTCTTATTTGATACATTGCACTCCGAGGCGCTGGTTGCAAGGTCGACATTTTCGCGAGACTCTTCCTCTTACTCCTCCTTGTCCTTAAATGATGACGAATAGCGAGAGATAGAGATATTCAATTTATTAAAATTTAATATCAAAAAACAATTTTTGATTCCACATCAACATTCCATATCATTAGTTTAATGAGTTGCTATCGAAAATTAGACGTTTGGTTCACAATTAAGACAAATGTGGTCGTATATGATTGAATTGAGCAAAATAAAAGTATATATCATAAATGAGAAAAACCCAAAAATACAAGTTAACATTAATTAATGGTTAATTAACCTTTCAAGAGGCCAGGGGCGCCCATTAAATTGAAACTAGACGAGTCATTTAATAGATTTTCAAACAAAAAGGGCAAGAGAGGTATTTGTGGCACCTAATATCATCTTTTTAGTGCAAATCATGGTTTTAGAAGGAGATCAAACCATGTGATATTATGATTATGTCATGGAATCATGAAATTCCACATCATGCATTACATTTTGAAGATAATTATTTTTCAATATTCTAAACCCATGTCTTTTTTTAATATAAAAGATGCATAAGGTGAAGGAAAAACACCTGCTCTTACAAGTGGTCGTCATCCAGTGCCCACGATCATTAGCACCCTTTGTAGATTAGAAACAACATATTTATTGTTTAACAAAAAGGACAAGGAGAACAAAGATGCTCTTACAAGGGGTCCTCATCCAGCGCCCCCGACCATTAGTACCTTTTGTAGATTAGAAAGAATATATTTATTGTTTAGCAAAAACGACTAGGAGAAAACTATATATTGTTGCAAAACAAGGAATGTAACATAATTTTCTAATACATGAACTATTAAATACATACGCATGACACAGATCACAGATCAAACAAGGAAGGTAGCATAGTAGTATAATATTGTTGCAAAACAAGGTAACATAGTGGTAATAGTTTCTAACAATCAATATCACAAAATCCTTAGTCATCAACTGTTACAACATTTTAAAAGATGCATATGACCTAGGAAACAAACCTGAGTATATTTGACTATATCTTTCTCGAATGTTCATAAGTTTGGCCCTCAAGATTATCCATCAGAAGCAGCTCTAAGAAATGAAATCGATAATCAGTTTAACTAAATAGGCTTAAACCAAATATTTGATGACTAACTTATTGACTCATTCTAAATATGAATACCATAAATGAATTAAGTTCAATGAAAAACACGGGAAACACAAAAGAATTAAACTACTTAGCCTTTCGGTGGAAAGGTCTGAAGAGTGGTGCATTGTTTGTGATGGGGTGCGAGACAGGCCAGATACCAACGAAGAGTCACCGGAGAGGGCTGTAGTTGCTGGAAGAGGACCAAAGATTGAAAAACTACATCCTAAAGCAAGGGCATGTTTGCTAGATTCAACTTCCTGCTAAAGATGCATGTTTATACTACAAAATATTTGTATGTGATGTAAAGTCAAGATGCATAAATTGATAACAGCATAAGAATATAATTAACAAAAATGTAAATTCAATAATCTAGCCAAATTATAAAAGAACTTCCTCATACAAGTTGTGTCTATTTACTTGACCTCAACTTCATGTGCACAAATATCAAACATCCCTGAAGTATTAACACCAATGATGAGTATGGGAAATAAAAGAAAAGAAAAATGTTGATTTCCTTTAGATCTAAAGTAGAAAGAAAAGAAAAATGTTGATTTTCTTTAGATCTAAAGCAGAAAGAAAAGAAAAACGATCATACCATACATCTTTAAACTTATGAAATTGGCTTTTATTATGTAGAAAGCAAGCTCCTTTTTAGGTCTAAACTTACGTTTAGACCTTTATAAAAATGTCAGAAATTTCAAAATTGACACATATAGAAGCACCCGATTTCTATTAATTTTGAGTTGATAAAGAGAAATATGGCGCTTAATAATAAGAGCCTATTTTAATTTAACAAGTGCCCCAAAGGGGCACCGGTTTCAATTTAACGGGCGCCCCTCGCCTCTTGAAAGGTTAATTAACCATTAATTAATGTTAACTTGTATTTTTAGATTTTTCTCATTTATGATATGTACTTTTATTTTGCTCAATTCAATCATAGACAATCATATTTGTCTCAATTGTGACCCCTGCCGTCTAATTTTCGATAGCAACTCATTAAACTAATGATATGGAATGTTGATGTGGAATAAAAAATAGAGCACTCATCCTCTAACATTAAAGTCCATAGCTGCGTGAATCTTATCGTCCTCGGTGTCCTCGGAGACGCTAGAGCGGTTGGCTATGAGAATATGATAGAGAACTCGTTCTCGAAGCGACGCATGGTGTCCTACAAGATCGAAGGCTGCGGTGGACCTGTGGCCTCCATATCCTTAATGGAGACGATGTTGAACATGGCATTCTAGAGGCCACAAAGAAGAAGAAATAGGACAACAAGAACAAGAGAGAGAAAGGGGGAGAGAAAGAGTGAGGACCTATGATATAAATTTTCAATTTATAATATTTTAATATTAAAAAATTATTTTTTTATTACACATCAGCCTGCCACGTTGTCGACACAAATTAAACTACATGTCACAATTGAGATAAATCTCGAAATATAAGATTTAAATAAACAAAATAAGTACAAGCCACAAATGAGAAAAACCTCAAATGACAGTCTATGTTTAGATATTTTCCCAAAATTTAATCAAGTAATGATAGTACAATCACTTCATAGAAGACAAAGTGTTATGACAATCAATTCATGAAAGTACCTTATATTCTTGGGGTAAAATATGATGTTGAAACATGCAAATAAGATGGTGGAAACTAATAATAGAAAAACAAATACTACACTATTTTGATGAAATAATTTTTTTTATTATTGTTAGATGTTTACTAACCTCATTAATTCTGCTATCATTTATTTATTTGCCAAATTTGATGTTAACAAAAGAAATAAATGACAAAAAGAGCATTCAACATGCTCCAATATACATAATTAAATAAATGCAGCTTCAACTAGATGAGTCATTCAATAGATTTTCAAACAAAAATGGCAAGAGAGGTATTTGTGGCACCTAATATCATCTTTTTAGAGCAAATCATGGTTTTAGAAGGAGATCAAACCATGTGATATTATAATTATGTCACAGAATCATGAAATTCCTCATCATGCATTACATTTTGAAGATAATTATTTTTCAATATTCTAAACCCGTGTCTTTTTTAATATAAAAAATACATAAGGTGAAGGAAAAACACCTGCTCTTACAAGTGATCGTCATCCAGTGCCCACGATCATTAGCACCCTTTGTAGATTAGAAACAACATATTTATTGTTTAACAAAAAGGACAAGGAGAACAAAGATGCTCTTACAAGGGGTCCTCATCCAGCGCCCCCGACCATTAATACCTTTTGTAGATTAAAAATAATATATTTATTGTTTAGCAAAAATAAATAGGAGAACACTATATATTGTTGCAAAACAAGGAAGGTAACATAGTTTTCTATTACATAAACTATTAATTACATACGCATGACTAAGATCTCAGATTAAACAAGGAAGGTAACATAGTAGTATAATATTGTTGCAAAACAAGGTAACTGTGGTAATAGTTTCTAACAATCAATATCACAAAACCCTTAGTCATCAACTGTTACAACATTTTAAAAGATGCATATGACCTAGGAAACAAACCTGAGTATATTTGACTATATCTTTCTCGAATGTTCATAAGTTGGGCCCTTAAGATTATCCATCAGAAGCTCTAAGAAAATGAAATCAATAATTAGTTTAACTAAATAGGCTTCAACCAAATATTGGAGGACTAACTTATTGACTCATTCTAAATATGAATTCCATAAATAAATTAAGTTCAATGAAAAACACAGGAAATACAAAATAATTAAACAACTTAGTCTTTCGGTGGAAAGCTCTAAAGAGTAGTGCATTATTTGTGATGAGGTGCGAGACAAGCCAGAAGCCAACGATGAGTCACCGGAGAGGACTGTGGTTGTCAGAAGAGGACCAAAGATTGAAAAACTACATCCTAAAGCATGGGCATGTTTGCTAGATTTAATTTTCTGCTAAAGATGCATGTTTATACTACAAAATATTTGTATGTGATGTAAAGTCAAGATGCATAAATTGATAACAACGCAAGAATATAATTAACAAAACTGTAAAGTCAATAATCTAGCCAAATTGTAAAAAACTTCCTCATACAAGTTGCATCTATTTATTTGACCTCAACTTCATGTGCACAAATATCAAACATCCCTGAAGTATTAATAGCAATGATGAGTATGGAAAATAAAAGATATATATGTATGCACCTATGAGTTTCAAGGTAGAAATAAGTTTCATTGCCAGACACGTGGTAGAGATTAATATGTATGCACCTATGAGTTTTAGAATGTATATATATACAAAGTTATCATATTCAAGAAAAAACATAAGAAAAAATTAAAAATAGCGAAAGAATCTCAAAATCGAAGATAACCTGAGTTGATAAGATCCATACAATCCGAAAATGCAACAACCACTATAGTAAACTTATGAAATTGGTTTTTATTATGTAGAAAGCAAGCACCTTTTTTAGGTCTAAACTTATGTTTAGACCTTTATAAAAACGTCAATATTGAAGTAAAATAATAATAAAGAAATTTCAAAATTGACACATATAGAAGTACCCGATTTCTATTAATTTTGAGTTGATAAAGAAAAATATGGCGCTTAATAATAAGAGCCTATTTTAATTTAACAAGTGCCCCTTTAAATGGGCACTGGTTTCACTTTAACGGGCGCCCCTCGCCTCTTGAAAGGTTAATTAACCAATAATTAATGTTAACTTATATTTTTTGATTTTTCTCATTTATGATATGTACTTTTATTTTGCTCAATTCAATCATATACAACCACATTTGTCTCAATTGTGACCCCTGCCGTCAAATTTCCGATAGCAACTAATTAAACTAACGATATGGAATGCTGATGTGGAATAAAAAATAGTTTTTTAATATTAAAATTTAATAAATTGAATATCCCTATCTCTATCTCTCGTTCGTCATCGTTTAAGGATAAGGAGGAGTAAGAGGAAGAGGAGTCTCGCGAAAATGTCGACCTTTCAACCAGCGCCTCCGAGTGCAATGTATCAAATAAGAAGTCAAGGTGGAGGCTTCCTTTTTGCAGGGGGACTTCCGTGAAGATCTCGATGAGGGTTAACTCGTAGTCAGAGCTTTTGCGATGTAGTCAATAGCGTGATGAGTGGACGCTTGAACCATGGCGTCAAGAGGCATTGACTTGGAGTGCTCCTTTTGGACTACGGCTTCAAAGTCGACAAACATGGTGTGAGTGGCCTCGGCGAGCTTGGAGGGGGAGGTGATGGCATGTTCTTAGACAGCGGGTGTTGAGCCAAAGGAGAACAATGCATCTATCTTCGACAATAGCTCAGAGATGGTGTTGTGCAAGTCTAGTATCCAGAACATTTTCTCTATTGACCGCTTAGATTTCACCAACTCCGAGAAACGGAGGAGCTAAACTACAACATTTTCAGCGATGTTAGCTATGACAACCTCCCGAATTGAATTAAAACCACGAAAGACGTGGGCCAAGAGGATCCGCTCATCGAAGTACAAGGCGGTGGTCGACACCCGCGAGGCGCCGATCTAAAACTGGATTTTCCTCTCAAGAAGCTACCAATCCATTCTCTAAACCTGCGACAAGGTAAATCGCTCGAACCCGAGGCGATAAAGCCCCTTGATCAACTTGCGGAGGATCTTGTATACCCCGACACACTCATTGCAATAGCTGACGATGACCACGGTCTCGGCAATGGAGTAGAGGTGAACCATGACACTGGCCATAGCGCTCTCATCCTCAACATTAAAGTCTAGAGCTGCGTGAATCTCACTGTCCTCGGTGTCCTCGGTGTCCTCGAAGACGCTAAAGCGGTTGGCTACAAGAATATAATAGAGAACTCGTTCTCGAGGCAAAGCATGGTGGCCTACAAGATCGAAGGTCGCGTGGGACCTGCGGCCAGCATGTCCTCGGTGGAGACGATGATGAACATGGCATTTTAGATGCCACAGAAGAAAAAATAGGACAACAGGAAAAGAGAGAGAGAGAGAGAGAGAGAGAGAGAGAGAGAGAGAGAGAGAGAGAGAGAGAGAGGATCTATGATATAAGTTTTCAATTTATAAAATTTTAATATTAAAAAATAATTTTTTTATTACACGTCAGCATGCCACGTTGTCGATACAAATTAAACTACATGCCACAATTGAGACAAATCTCGTTATATAAGATTTAATTATACAAAATATAAGTACAAGCCAAAAATGAGAAACCTCAAAGGGCAGTCTATGTTTAGATATTTTTCCTAGATTTAATCTATTAACGATAGTACAATCACTTCATAGAAGACAAAGTGTTGTGACTAGGGCTGTTCACGGGTCGGGTCGGGTCGAGTTTGGAGAAAAAATTGGCCCGACCCAATCAAGAAACAAACGGGTCGGGTCGGATTTAAAGATAATTTTTTTTGAACTAGACCCGAACCGACCCGCCCAAAATCGGATCGGGTTGGGTAATCGGGTACCCGTTAAAAAAACCTATAAATGAGATACGCGTCTGCATGTCTCACCACTTACGCGGCCTGCGTCTTCCCGAGGGGAGGCGGCCACGCCTCTTCTCGGGGAGAAGAAGCGGCATGTGGCGCAGGCCGCATTTTCCCGAGAGAAAGCGGCCACGCCTCTCTAGCCGCCTCCTCTCGGGAAGACGCGACCACATGGGCCACGTATCCTCGGGAAGACGCGAAACGTGGGTTGATTTTTTATTAAAAATAATTAAAATAAAATAATATAAATAATTCGGGTAATCAGGTCAAATCTCGGGTCATCGGATTTTAAATATTGAAACCTGTACCCGACTCGATTATAATCGGATTTTAAAAATTTGAACCCGACCCGGCCTGATTACACGACCCGACCCGGCCCGATTGGTTAGGGTCGGGTCGATTTCTCGGGTTCATTGGGTCGGGTTTGACCCATGAACAACCCAAGTTGTGACCATCAATTCATGAAAGTACCATATATATTCTTGGTGAAAAATATGATGTTGAAACATGCAAATATGATGGTGGAAGCTTATAATAGAAAAACAAATACTATAGTATTTTGATGAAATGAATTTTTTTTTTATTGTTAGATGTACTAACCTCATTAATTCTATTATGATTTATTTAATTGGCAAATTTGATGGTAACGAGTAAGAGCAATAAATGATAAAAAGAGCATTGAACATGCTCCAATATACATAATTAAATAAATGCAGCTTCAACTAGACAAGAAGAAAGTAAAGACATTATTAAAAAATAAAAGATATTAATACACAATCAGTTGATAAAATTGACTAGTAAAATATGTAATAGAAAAAAATAAAACAAAACTTAGAATACATTAGCATACATCTATTATAAATAGCATACATACTATTAATAATCTTGAGTAATAACTTTCACATAAACTTGCACCATCATCATGTTTGCATACATTATAAATAAATAAATATATATATATATAATATAAATTAATGATGCAAGCTACAAAAATTCAAAATTCCACTTGATCCAACCTACTAACCTTCAACAAGTGCTAAAGGAAACTAATTAATTAGTGATATCATAAAAATAATTAATTATTGATGTAGGATTGAAAACAAAACCTTTAATTCAATAAAGTAGAAGTTAGAAAGAATGAAAATAGCTGTCATGCTAGTGTTAAAGAAATTTGAAACTAAGAAAAGAAAATTGACCTGTGTAAACTCATGGAATATGTCTCTGTCCCAAATTCATCAGCATACCATGTAAAGTCTCCGGGTCCACATGACTGTAGTTCTTAAAAATGCTAGCTACCCATGTAATGAAGTGGAATAGTAGAGGCAGCTCTTCTAGGATCCAGCAAGGCAATGAAAATAGAGAAAGAATGGACAAGTTCAGATTTGGATGATGAGCTTTCCAATTCATGGTCAAATATCCTTGCAACAAAGTTGCAAAGAAATATAAAGTAAATATTGATGTAAGATTAAGGTTGACACAATATTGCATATAGTACCAAGCAACCACATCTAAAAACACAGAATACTTATTAGCACCTTTGGCTCGAAAGTGCGTCTGCTAAAACTGATGGGATCATTTCGAATTATGGCTATTAGAATCTCAATTGCATTAGCATTAACTTCAGAAGAATACTAATCAAGTTGTACAATGTGATTTCAGAAAACAGTGAACTCAGAGTATACACATAAAATTTATCTCATATAACCAAATGGGAAAAACAACATTTATGACAAGATTTATATGGCCCAATAATGCAACACCAAAGTATAAACAGGATGTGTTTTGATTAATGTGGTTGTAAAAACAAATCCATTGACTCAAGGTGGAAAGGTCTTTATAGCCAACATATACAGTTACTAAACTTCATTGTTGAGCATCAATTAAAGTACAATGAATGTATAATGAGCAATAACAGAAAAGATAACCTTTGTTAAGAATGAATATGAAGATTGATATATAGTCAATCTTGAATTCATAATAGTTACAGCACATGTGCAAATTATATACTTAAAATTTATCAATGTTTCACTCATCAAAAGTTATCAAAAAATGGCATATAAATAGAAATGCAAAAGTTAACAATGTTTCACTCATCGGCCATTATTAACACTTATTCTTAATATAAGTTTAACCAAAAAAGATATGCATCCCAGAAAATTAAGCTTAGAAGCATGTCAAACAGCAAATGAGCACAGCTGTGTTACTTTGTTCTAAGACAATTTCATTATACAGCAATTCTCAATCACTAATTAATCAAATTCCAACATAAATTCCATGTAATGGTGGAATACATGACCTCATGAAAATTTCAAACATAAGCATCCTCTACAAATGAACAGTAATATAGTAACAACAAATGAAAATATTGTCTTAATTGAAGAAAATATCTACAAAAATTGCACTTTATTTTATATCTACAGTAAAAAATAAGGTTATGCAACCTTATTTTATATCTTGTCTCAGTTGAAGAAAACATCTACAGTAATTCCTAGGAATAAGGTTATGCAAGTCTCAAAATCAAATGAAAAAAAAAGCAATGATAAATAAGGTATCTCCATAAAAGAATACCTTGCCACAAATCCTCACACTGATAGCTGGAATGTTTGATATGGGAATTGTATAATAGTGTCCGACAATTGCAATATAATTTGCTGCACTAACCTCATTATAATCGAGATAGAGTTAATGACAATCTATTAAAAACAGTACTTGGATTAAATATTAGCCCTTAAAGGGTTCGTTTCTACTAAGTTAATATGATGTTAAAGAAGAAATTTCTTCCCAACACATCTCAGCTACATTGCAAAATCATTTAGAAAATTAAATAAAATGTTTTATATAAAAACTACAAATGATCAAATAACGTATATCAGTCAAAGGAGAGTGTGTAATAGCCAGAATTAGTATTGGCAACATATTGGCTATTTCGAATTTATAAGACTGCATTAATGGTAGATCTCATGAATTAATGCGTCCATAAGAGAGGTCATATGAATAAACCTACAGAATACTAACCAGTAGCCGTAGGAAACTAGAAGTCAATTGAAAGGCTAGTATTTAACTTGAGATTATTTAACTGTAGCAAAAAGTTTCTACAAGTAATGCTGAAACTAGTGATTCAGTAGTAAAAGCCATCAATTAATGCCCGTCCAATGATTTCTCTAGCTTCTATATTCAACACCATATAAAGCCAGTTAAAATCATAGGTAATTTCATGATTCATGAGACCTAATGAGTAATAAAAGAAATAAATCAAACAAGATAGATATACTGATATAGAACAAAAAATATATCAAATGGATACCGCTGTACCATGTGTTGCAAATTATAGGCATGGATCTAACAATAAACCAACAATGATCTATTTTGTCCTAAGATGAGAATTACACACAGAGCACATAATTTGTAACGCACTGTGTTTGAGAACAACATGCATATGCAGCTTTAGGAGTGAAGAGAAACCCTTTGATGTTTTAAAGATGATCACCATCCAAAACCCTCATGTAACCCTGATCAAAAATTGAAGTGGAGCGTCAATTCATATCTAGTTCATGAGACATCATAAACCATAAGACACCTCGGTGCCTAATTGTAAGATTAATCATATTGATATTTGTTTCAAATTTCAATAACACTAAAACCTTAGGATGATTTATAATAAGCAAGAAATCAAAAAAAGAAACCAATAACATTGATAAGTGCAGAAACTAATATATGTACCCTTCAGATAATCTCCATAAAATGACAAGTGCATATCAAGTACAAAAGAAATCACCATTGAGATATCATAGATTACAACTACATGAAGGAAGAACTACTTGAAATTATTGAGGCGACATTGAAACCAATACTAAAAACAATTCCTGAAGTCCATCTTGCAGCATACAAAAATAAAACATCATAACAAAGTAAAGAACTACATCAACATAATATTTCTTGAGACCAGAATAATAGGGAAAACGGTAAAATTGTATTAGGATACTC
This sequence comes from Canna indica, assembly GCA_034359265.1. Classification (NCBI taxonomy): domain Eukaryota; kingdom Viridiplantae; phylum Streptophyta; class Magnoliopsida; order Zingiberales; family Cannaceae; genus Canna; species Canna indica. The sequence goes on along the minus strand of CP136895.1, from coordinate 36,684,893 downwards.
ATAATTGTAAAATATCTAGATTACCTTCTAAAATAGGCTTTCGAACATGTTTGTCATCAACTTTATCTATCTAAGCAAGAACAAAAATCAAGCAAACAAGCAAAACAAGGATAACAAGGTAGGGACTTGTAGGAGAGATGTTCAACGGCTTATTAGTAGAGTAAAATACTTGTCCAGGAAATTCTGTCAAGGAGGCAAACAAAAATCTAATGTGGGGAATTGTGTTTCTACTCCAACTACCCACTCTTCTATGCAACTATCCATTGGTGAAAACATGTCCCAAGAACCTCTATCCACCATGATGAAGAGTTTAAACCCAGGAATTGTATCACCACTTTATCGCCCAGTATCGATAATCATACAATGCAAGAGAGCGAACAACACCATATTAGTAAGGAGAGAGAGAGACATAAGACGTGATATGAATAATGATGTTATTTATAAAGTTTTCTATTCATTAGTAAGGAGAGAGAGAATAGGGACAATAACAAGAAAATTAAAAAAGTAGGACTAACTATGTCATAAGTTTACAAATCAATTGGTCATTAATAATGTTATATCAATCCTACATGGAAAGACATCAATTTCTTCAATTGAACAAACTTAATAATAATAAGGAAAAGGTAAAACTAAAAATTGATTATGTCCAAAGTTTACAAATCAATTGGTCATTAATAATATTATATCAATCAAAATTCATAATTTATCTCAACAACCACCGGCCAAATATAATAATAAAACTATTACAATACAAAATCATAGAAAATAAAAATATTTAACAAGGATTAGGATAAGACAAAAATATATACCTCATTTGAACCTCTAGTTGATTTCCAAGAATATATTAACCACAAAATTTTCAAGACTTGTGTTAGTTCAAGGAGAAGAATCCAACTTAGCAATGTTCCATCTTTACGAGCTATTTTAGCTATGCAATCTGTCCATATTTATTGTTTAGCAAAAAGGATTAGGAGAACACTATATATTATTGCAAAACAAAGAAGTTAACATAGTTTTCTAATACATGAACTATTAAATACATACGCATGACACAGATCAAACAAGGTAACATAATAGTATAATATATAGTTGCAAAACAATGTAACATAGTAGTAAAATTTCTAACAAGCAATATCACAAAACCCTTAGTCATCAACTGTTACAAGATTTTAAAATATGCATAAGACCTAGGAAACAAACCTGAGTATATTTGACTACATCTTTCTCGAATGTTCATAAGTTTGGGCCTCAAGACTATCCATCAGATGCTCTAAGAAAGGAAATCAATAATCAGTTTAACTAAATAGGCTTAAACAAATATTGGAGAACTAACTTATTGACTCATTCTAAATATGAATTTCATAAACGAATTAAGCTTAATGAAAAACACAAGAAACACAAAAGAATTAAACTACATAGCATTTCGGTGGAAAGCTCTAAAGAGTGGTGCATTGTTTGTGATGGGGTGCAAGACAGGCCAGAAGCCAACGATGAGTCACCGGAGAGGGCTGTAGTTGCCGGAAGAGGACCAAAGGTTGAAAAATTACATCCTAAAGCATGGGCATGTTTGCTAGAGTCAACTTCATGTTAAAGATGCATGTTTATACTACAGAAAATTTGTATGTGATGTAAAGTCAATATGCATAAATTGATAACAGCATAAGAATATATAATTAACAAAAATGTAAATTTAATAATCTAGCCAAATTATAAAAGAACTTCCTCATACAAGTTGCATCTATTTACTTAATCTCAGCTTCATGTGAACAAATATCAAACATCCCTAAAGTATTAATAACAACGATGTGTATGAGAAATAAAAGAGAAGAAAAATGTTGGTTTTCTTTAGATCTAAAGTAAAAAGAAAATAAAAATGCTAATTTTCTTTAGATATAAAACAGAAAGAAAAGAAAAACGATCATACCATATAGCTATAAAGATTCCAGTACCAGTTTTCCCAATTCTTAAAGAAAAAAGTCAATAGAAAAATTGGTCATAGAGTTCATCAAAAATAATCACTTGTTGTATGAGTTAAAAGTCCACTTCTAAAAAAAATTTGCTAACTCAGGTATATACGTATTGCACAATTAATGCATATAATCACATTCTTAAGTCTTAACTAAGGTTAACTGTACAATTAATGCATATAATCACATTCTTAACTAAGGTTAACTCCTAAAACCAAACAATTTGAAATTTCAATGTAGAAGTTTCCTTGCCAGACCCGTGGTAGATATTAATATGTATGCTCCTATTAGTTTTAGAATGTACATATATAAAGTTATCATATTCAAGAAAAAATATTTAAAAATATTTAAAAAAAAAAACCTAATGAATTTCAAAATTGAAGATAAACTGTGCTAATAACTTTCATACAATCCAAAAATGCACTAACCACTATAGTAAACTTTTGAAATTGATTTTAATTATGTAGAAAGAAGACACCTTTTTTAAGTCTAAACTTATGTTTAGACCTTTATAAAAAAGTTTGTATCAAAGTAAAAATAATAATAAACAAATTTCAAAATTGGCACATATAAAAGAACCCGATTTCTATTAATTTTGAGTTGATAAAGAGAAATATGGTGCTTAATAATAACAACCTATTTCAATTTAACAAGTATCCCTTTAAAGGGGCACCGGTTTCAATTTAACAAGCGTCCCTCCCCTCTTGAATAATTAACCATTAATTAATGTTAGCTTGTATTTTAGGGTATTTCTCATTTATGATATGTACTTTTATTTTGCTCAATTCAATCATATACAACCACATTTGTCTCAATTGTGACCTATCGTCTAATTTCCGATAACAACTCATTAAACTAATGATATGGCATTCTGATGTGGAATAAAAAATAGTTTTTTAATATTAAATTTTACTAAATTGAATATCTCTATCACTATCTCTCGTAGTTCGTTAACGTTTAAGGACAAGGAAGACTAAGAGGATAAGGAATCTCGCGAAAATATCGACCTTTCAACCAGCTCCTCCGAGTGCAATGTATCAAATAAGAAGTCAATGTGGAGGCTTTCTTTTTGCATGGGGACTTCATTGAAGATCTCGGCGAGTGTTGACTCATAGACGAAGCTTTTGAAATGTAGTCAATGGCGTGACGAGTGGGCGCTTCAACCATGGCATCAAGAGGCATTGACTTGGAGTGCTCCTTATGGACTATGGCTTCAAAGTGGACAAACATGGTGTGAGTGGCCTCGCCGAGCTTGGAGGGGGAGGCGATGGCCTGTTCTTGGACAGCGGCTGTTGAGCCAAAGGAGAACAATGCATCTATCTCCTGCAATAGCTTAGAGATGGTGTTGTATAAGTTCAGTATCTAGAACATTTTCTCTGTCGACCGCTTGGATTTCACCAACTTCGAGAAACGAAAGAGCTAAACTACAACATTTTCAGCGATGATAGCTATGACAACCTCCTGTATTGAATTGAAGCCACTGAAGACGTGGGCCAAGAGGATCCGCTCATCGAAGTACATTGTGGTGGTCGCCACCCGCGAGGCACCGATCCAAAATTGAATTTTTATCTCGAGAAGCTATCAATCCATCCTCTAAACCTGCGACGAGATAAATTGCTCGAACCCGAGGCAATAGAGCCCCTTGATCAACATGCGGAGATCTTGTATACCCGACACACTAATTGCCATAGACGACGATGACCACAGTCTCGGTGTCCTCGGAGACGCTAGAGCGGTTGGCTACGAGAATATGATAGAGAACTCCTTCTCGAGGCGACACATTGTGGCTTACAAGATCGAAGGTCGCGTGTGACCCGCGGCCTCCATATCCTCGGTGGAGGCGATGTTGAACATGGCGTTCTAGAGGCCACAAAGAAGAAATAGGACAGCAAGAAGAAGAGAGAGAGAGAGAGAGAGAGAGAGAGAGAGAGAGAGAGAGAGAGCCTATGATATAAGTTTTTCAATTTATAAAATTTTAACATTAAAAAATAATTTTTTTATTACACATTTGCATGCCACGTTGTTGAGACAAATTAAACTAAATGCCACAATTGAGACAAATCTCGTAATATAAGATTTAAATAAATAAAATATAAGTACATGCCACAAATGAGAAAAACCTCAAATGGCAATCTATGTTCAGATATTTCCCCTAGATTTAATCTAGTAGCGATAGTACAATCACTTCATAGAAGACAAAGTGTTGTGACCATCAATTTATGAAAGTATCATATATTCTTGGGGTAAAATATGATGTTGAAACATGCAAATACGATGGTGGAAGCTAATAAAAGAAAAACAAATACACTATTTTGATAAAATGAATTTTTTTTTGGATTGTTAGATGTTACTAACCTCATTAATTCTGTTATGATTTATTTAATTGGCAAATTTGGTGGTAATGAGAAAGAGCAATAAATGACAAAAAAATATTGAACATGCTCCAATATACATAATTAAATAAAAGCAGTTTCAACTAGACGCATCATTCAATAGATTTTCAAATAAAAAGGGCAAGAGAGATATATGTAGTACCTAATATCACCTTTTTAGAGCAAATCATGATTTTAGAAGTAGATCAAACCATTTGATATTGTGATGGAGTGCAAGACAGGCCAGAAGCCAACGATGAGTCACCGGAGAGGGCTGTGGTTGCCGAAAGGGGACCAAAGGATGAAGAACTAAATCCTAAAGCATGGGCATGTTTGGTAGAGTCAATTTCCTGCTAAAGATGCATGTTTATACTACAGAACATTTGTATGTGATGTAAAGTCAAGATGCATAAATTGATAACACAAGAATATAATTAACAAAAATGTAAATTCAATAATCTAGACAAATTATAAAAGAACTCCCTCATTCAGGTTACATCTGTTGTCAAAGACGTTGAACAGATAAAGTAGTCATAGTTCACCTCAATTGCCTCCAAGATCTAACACCTCCGGTGTACGACACCTTTCACTTCTTCAACATCGAATTGACCAAAGAATCAAGCTTCATGGGGAACTTTTCCATTATGGTTAGTTTTAGCGCTCCATGTGATTTCTTCCCCTTCTTGTCCTTCATAACGACCTTGGGATTAACGGCGACTCTTGTCTTGCAACGACTATCTCCTAGCAAGAAATCCTTGAGGGTAACCCCAAACGAGGTCGAGTCCTGTCGTAGAAGAGGAAGATGACGTTAAGCCAAACCTTGTCATTTGAATCTCCATTTTGAGGTTTTTCCACGAATACCACTTGAAATCTAAATAGGGTCATGCGTGGTGGAGCTAGAGTCGATAAGGGTCAAAGAATTATGCAAGTTTATAAAATTTATTGTAGAGGGACAAAGATAGACCAATGTAAATTGATGGCATTGTCATGCCGTCACGCAAGTCCTCTTTCCAATACAAAAAGGCGAAGCCTCATCACTTGGGTATTTTGGACTTAGAGCTCAAGATCGAGGAAATGAATCTAATCATTGTGTCGTCATCATTGCTAATATAGGCAATATCATGCCTTGATGGCATGCCCCAACCATCACGCCTAAGCATCACCACTTTGTCGGACAGTAGTAGTAGCCACATGATGTAGGAGACCGACCAACACCACATTAGTAAGGAGAGAGACCAATGACAATGACAATAACAAGGAAATAAAAGCAAATAAGTTTTAGAAAATAATTTTTTTGATGTTATATAAAATTTTCTATATGAGAAATCATTTCATAAACTAAAGGATAATTAATTGTCGACAATATTAAATATGATTTAAATCAATGTTAATCATTTATCTCGTGAAATAATATTATAATACAACTCTAAAGTCATAAACTTCTTTTTATTGAATAAACCTACATTACAAACATAATTTTTAAATCAATTGACTATTAATAATTTTATAACAATCAAATTTTCTAATTCATCTTTATTAAGATTAGAAAACAAAAGTATTTGACAAGGATTAAAAAAAATGAATATATACTTCACTTGGACGTACCGCTCACTTCCAAGAATTTGTTTAGTTAGCGAACAAAAATGTCAAGACAAAATTAAGAAATAAACTATAATTATAAGGACAACACAATAACAAATAAATTGAATGAAGTGATCCGTGAAAAAATGATTATGCTTCTACATTTCAGTTGAGACAAAAAGCAACATGGTTTGGAAGTAAGTGTTTTTTCTTTCACTTTTTAATGAAATAAATATACATATGGTTGAGCTAGTTAAAACTATTTACTTAAGACTTTAGCTTGTTCCTATATACTTACAAGTGTTACTAAATACAGAGTAGAACCTAGTCTATTTTGAATAAAAAATAATTGGCAAACTAAAATATGTTTATTGCCCAAATAAGAAACTTTAGGATATTGTTCAAGAAATACACTGAATACAAGTGTTTCATGAAAACTATTCTCTAAGGCAAACCTTTCCTCAACACTTATTTATAATTTTATAACCCAACAAATTTTTTTAAAATGTTTGAGAAATCCACCAAATGATTTCTACACTGAACGCAAAAAAAATGGCATACTAAGTCATTGAGAAGAGATCTCCTATATATATACATACTTGAAACTAGCTATCATTTAATGTACAGTAGAGATCTCTTAATTTAATATACAGTAGAGATCTTCATTTAATATACATACTTCACTGCACTGCCCTAAGAAGAGATCTCTTATATAATCTATCATCTAGAAAATGACCATTTATAATCATGGTATATTTGATATGTCCAAGATTTATTGACCTCATTGCACAATTCCTAAATTTCTAAAGGATTTCTAAATTAACTTAAAAAATTTCAGCAAAAACTAAGAAAAGAGATATTAGAATACATCTATTATTAATAACATACATACTATTAATAATCTTGAGTAATAACATGAATTATGATGTTTTTTATAAAGTTTTCTATTCAATAGTAAGGTAAGAGAGAATAAGGACAATAACAAAAAAATAAAAAAAAAGTAGGACTAATTATGCTATAAGTTTACAAATCAATCGGTCATTAATAATGTTATATCAATCCTCTATGTAAAGACATCAATTTCTTCTATTGAACAAACTTAACAATAATAAGGAAAAGGTAAAAACAAAGAACTGATTATAACCTAAGTTTACAAATAAAATTGGTCATTAATAACGATATATCAATTAAAATTCCTAATTCATCTCAACAACCACCGGCCAAATATAAGAATTAAACAATTACAATATAAAATCATAGAAAACAAAAATATTTAACAAGGATTAGAAAAAGAAAATATATATATACCTCACTTGAACCTCTAGTTGACTTCCAAGAATATATTAACCCCAAAATTTTCGAGACTTGTGTATTGACAAAATCATGTACCTTAGTTCCTGGAGAAGAATCCAACTTAGCAATGTTCCATCTTTACGAGCTATTTTAGCAATGCAAACTGTCAACCGAACAACATTATCTCATGTCATACATAATAAACTATATTAGATCATTATTCTTCACAAAGAAAGTTGAATTGTTTGACAAGTCATTAAATAGATTTTCAAACAAAAAGGGCAAGAGAGGTATTTGTGGCACCTAATATCATCTTTTTAGTGCAAATCATGATTTTAGAAGGAGATCAAATCATGTGATATTATGATTATGTCATGGAATCATGAAATTCCACATCATGCATTACATTTTGAAGATAATTATTTTCAATATTCTGAAATCATATCTTTTTTTAATATAAAAGATACATAAGACGAAGGAAAGACACCTGCTCTTAGAAGTGATCCTCATCAAACGCCCACGATCATTAGTATCTTTTGTAGATTAGAAACAACATATTTATTATTTAACAAAAAGGACAAGGAGAACAAATATGCTCTTACAAGTGGTCCTCGTCTAGCGCCCCCAACCATTAGTACCTTTTCTAGATTAGAAACAATATATTTATTGATTAGCAAAAACGATTAGAAGAACATTATATATTGTTGCAAAACAAGGAAGGTAACATAGTTTTCTAATACATAAACTATTAAATACATACGCATGACACAAATCAAACAAGGGAACATAGTAGTATAATATATTGTTGCAAAACAAGGTAACATAGTGGTAATAGTTTCTAACAACCAATATCACAAAACCCTTAGTCATCAACTGTTACAACATTTTAAAAGATGCATACGACCTAAGAAACAAACCTGAGTATATTTGACAATATCTTTCTCGAATGTACATAAGTTTGGGCCGCAAGATTATTCATCAGAAGCTCTAAGAAATGAAATCAAAAATCAGTTTAACTAAATAGGCTTAAACCAAATATTGGAGAACTAACTTATTGACTCATTCTAAATATGAATTTCATAAATGAATTAAGCTCAATGAAAAACACAGCAAACACAAAAGAATTAAACTACTTAGCCTTTCGATAAAAAGCTCTCAGGAGTGGTGCATTGTTTGTAATGGGGTGCGAGACGAGCCAAAAGCCAACGATGAGTCACCGGAGAGAGCTGTGGTTGCCGAAAGAGGACCAAATGTTGAAGAACTACATCCTACTAAAAATGCATGTTTATACTAAAAAAAAATTGTATGTGATGTAAAGTCAAGATGCATAAATTGATAACAGCACAATAATATAATTAACAAAAATGCAAATTCAATAATCTAGCCAAATTATAAAAGAACTTCCTTATACAGGTTGCATCTATTTACTTAACCTCATCTTCATGTGCACAAATATCAAACATCCCTGAAGTACTAATAGCAACTATGAGTATGAGAAATAAAAGAAAAGAAAAATGTTGATTTCCCTTAGATCTAAAGTAGAAAGAAAAGAAAAATGTTGGTTTTCTTTAGATCGAAAGCAGAAAAATAAAAATCGATCATACCTTACAGCTTTAAAGATTCCAGTACCGGTTTTCTCAATCCTTAAAGAAAAGTCATTAGAAAAATTGGTCATACAGTCCATCAAAAATAATCACTTGCAATATGAGTTAAAAGTCCACTTCTACAAAGAATTTTGCTAACTCAGGTGTATATGTATTGCACAATTAATGTATATAATCACATTCTCAAGTCTTAACTAAGATTAACTCTTGAACCAAAGCACAAAGTGAATTAATAACTTCTATACAATTCAGAAATGCAACAACCACTACAATAAACTTATGAAATAGGCTTTTATTATGTAGAAAGCAGGCACTATTTTTAGGTATAAAAACGTCAGTATTGAAGTAAAAAAAATAATAAAGAAATTTTAAAATTGGCACATATAAAAGCTCACGATTTGTATTAATTGTGAGTTGATAAAAAGAAACATGTCGCTTAATAATAACAGCCTATTTCAATTTAACAAGTGCCCCTTTAAAGGGGCAACGGTTTCAATTTAAGAGGCGCACCTCGCCTCTTCAAATGTTAATTAACCATTAATTAATGTTGGCTTGTATTTTTGGGTTTTTCTCATTTATGATATGTACTTTTATTTTGCTCATTTCAATCATATACAACCACATTTGTCTCAATTGTGACCTGCCGTCGAATTTTCGATAGCAACCCATTAAACTAATGATATGGCATGCTGATGTGGAATAAAAAATATTTGTTTAATATTAAATTTTAACAAATTGAGTATCTCTATCTCTATCTATCGTTGTTCGTCATCGTGTAAGGACATGGAGTAAGAGTAAGAGGAGTCTCGCGAAAATGTCGACCTTTCAAATAACGCCTCCAAGTACAATGTATCAAATAAGAAGTCAAGGTGGAGGCTTTCTTTTTGCAGGGGGACTTCCGTGAAGATCTCGACGAGGGTTGACTCGTAGTCGAAGCTTTTACGATGTAGTCAATGGCGTGATGAGTGGGCGCTTGAACCTTAATGTCAAGAGGCATTGACTTAGAGTGCTCCTTCTGGACTACGGCTTCAAAGTCAACAAACATGGTGTGAGTAGCCTCGGTGAACTTCGAAGGGGAGGCGATAGCCTGTTCTTGGACAGCGGCTCCGACAATAGCTCAGAGATGGTGTTGTACAAGTCCAGTGTCCAGAATATTTTCTCTGTTGACCGCTTCAATTTCACCAACTTCGAGAAACGGAGGAGCTGAACTACAACATTTTCATCGATGTTAGCGATGACAACCTCCTGAATTGAATTGAAAACACGAAAGACGTGGGCCAAGAGGATCCGCTCATCGAAGCACATGGTGGTGGTTGCAACTTGCGAGGTGTCGATCCAAAACTGGATTTTTCTCTCAAGAAGCTATCAATCCATCCTCTAAACCTGCGACGAGGTAAATCGCTCGAACCCGAGACGATAGAGCCCCTTGATCAACTTGCAAAGCATCTTATATACCTCAACTCACTCATTGTCATAGCCAACGATGACCATGGTCTCGACAATGGCGCAGAGGTAAACCATAACACTAGCCGTAGCGCTCTCATCCTCTAACATTAAAGTCCACAGCTGCGTGAATCTCATCGTCCACGGTGTCCTCGGAGACGCTAGAGCGGTTGGCCACGAGAATATGCTAGAGAACTCGTTCTCGAGGCGACACATGGTGGCCTACAAGATCGAAGGTCGTACGCGACCTGCGGCCTCCATATCCTCGATGGAGACGATGTTGAACATGGCATTCTAGAGGCCATAAAGAAGAAATAGGACAGCATGAACAAGAGAGAGGGGGGGAGAGAAAGAGTGGGGTCTTATGATATAAGTTTTCAATTTATAATATTTTAATATTAAAAAATATTTTTTTATTACACGTCAACATGCCACGTTGTCGACACAAATTAAACTACATGTCACAATTGAGACAAATCTTATATAAGATTTAATTAAACAAAATATAAGTACAAGCCAAAAATGAGAAAAACCTCAAGGGCAATCTATGTTTAAATATTTTTCCTAGATTTATTCTAGTAATGATAGTACAATCACTTCATAGAAGACAAAGTGTTGTGACAATCATTTCATGAGAGTAGCATATATTCTTGGGTAAAATATGATGTTGAAACATGCAAATACGATGGTGGAAGCTAATAATAGAAAAACAAATATTACGCTATTTTGATGAAATGAATTTTAAGAATGGTGCATTGTTTGTGATGGGATGCGAGACAGGCCAGAAGCCAACGATGAGTCACTGGAGAGGGATATGGTTGCCGGAAGAGGACCAAAGGTTGAAAAACTACATCCTAAAGAATGGGCATGTTTGCTAGATTCAACTTCTTGCTAAATATGCATATTTATACTACAGAATATATGAATGTGATGTAAAGTCAAGATGCATAAATTGATAACAGAAACAAGAATATAATTAACAAAAATGTAAATTCAATTATCTTGCCAAATTATAAAAGAACTTTGTCATACAGGTTGCATCTATTTACTTGACCTTAGCTTAATGTGCACAAATATCAAACATCCCTGAAGTATTAATAACGATGAGTATGGGAAATAAAAGAAGAGAAAAATGTTGATTTCCTTTAGATCTAAAGTAGAAAGAAAATAAAAGTGCTTGTTTTCTTTAGATCTAAAGCAGAAAAACAAAGAAAAACAATCATACCATACAGCTTTAAAGATTTCAGTACCGATTTTCCCAATTCTTAAAGAAAAGTCATTAGAAAAATTGGTCATACATTCTATCAAAAATAATCACTTGCAGTATGAGTTAAAAGTCCACTTCTACAAAAAAAATTCTAACTCAGGTGAATACGTATTGCACAATTAATGCATATAATCACATTCTTAAGTCTTAACTAAGATTAACTCTTGAACCATAGCACTAAGTGTGTACTGTACAATTAATGCATATAATCACATTCTTAACTAAGGTTAACTCCTAAACCCAAACAATTTGTAGTTTCAAGGTAGAAATAAGTTTAATTGCCAGACGTGTGCTAGAGATTAACTTATGAAATTGGTTTTTATTATGTAGAAAGCAAGCACCTTTTTTAGGTTTAAACTTATGTTTAGACCTTTATAAAAACGTCAGTATTGAAGTAAAAATAATAATAAAAAATTTTCAAAATTGACACATAGAAGCATATGATTTCTATTAATTTTGAATTGATAAAGAGAAATATGGGGCTTAATAATAAGAGCCTATTTTAATTTAACAAATGCCCCTTTAAAGGGGCACCGATTTCAATCTAACGAGCGCCCCTCGCCTGTTGAAAGGTTAATTAACCATTAATTAATGTTAGATTGTATTGTTGGGTTTTTCTCATTTATGATATCTACTTTTATTTTGCTCAATTCAATCAAATACAACCACATTTGTCTCAATTGTGACCCTTGTCGTCTAATTTCTGATAGAAACTTACTAAACTAATGATATGGCTTCAAATTCGACAAACTTGGTGTGAGTGGCATCGGCGAGCTTGGAGGGGGAGGTGATGGCCTATTCTTGGACAACGGCTGTTGAGCCAAAGGAGATCAATGCATCTATCTCCGGCAATAGCTCAGAGATGGTGTAGTACAAGTCTAGTATCTAGAACATTTTCTCTGTTGATCGCTTAGATTTCACCAACTCCGAGAAACGGATGAGCTGAACTACAAAATTTTCAGCGATGTTAGCTACGACAACCTCCCGAATTGAATTGAAGTCACGAAAGGCATGGGCCAAGAGGATCCGCTCATCGAAGTACAAGGTGGTGGTCGACACCCGCGAGGCCCCGATCCAAAATTGGATTTTTCTCCCAAGAAGCTACCAATCCAACCTCTAAACTTGCGACGAGGTAAATTGCTCGAACCCAAGGCGATAAAACCCCTTGATCAACATGCGGAGGATCTTGTATACCCCGACGCACTCATTGCCATAGCTGACGATGACCACGATCTCAACAATGGAGTAGAGGTGTACCATGACGCTGGTCGTAGCGCTCTCATCCTCAACATTAAAGTCCACAGCTGCGTGAATCTCATCGTACTCGATGTCCTCGAAGACGCTAGAGCGGTTCGCTACGATAATATAATAGAGAACTCCTCGAGGCAACGCATTGTGGCATACAAGATCGAAGGTCGCGAGGGACCCGTGGCCTCCATATCCTCGATGGAGACGATGATGAACATGGCATTTTAGAGGCCACATAAAAGAAGAAATAGGACAGCAAGAAGAAGAGAGAGAGAGAGAGAGAGAGAGAGAGAGAGAGAGAGAGAGAGAGAGAGAGAGAGAGAGAGAGAGAAGAGTGAGACCTATGATATAAATTTTCAATTTATAAAATTTTAAAATTAAAAATAATTTTTTTTATTACACGTGAGCATGTCACGTTATCGACACAAATTAAACTACATGCCACAATTGAGACAAATCTCATTATATAAAATTTAATTAAACAAAATATAAGTACAAGCCAAAAATGAGAAAAACCTTAAAGGACAATCTATGTTTAGATATTTTCCCTAGACTTAATGTAGTAACAGTAGTACAATCACTTCATGGAAGACAAAGTGTTGTGACCATCAATTCATTAAAGTGTCGTATATTCTTGGGGTAAAATATGATGTTGAAACATGCAAATACGATGGTGGAAGCTAATAATAGAAAAACAAATACTATAGTATTTTGATGAAATGAATTTTTTTTGGATTGTTAGATGTATGAAGATCATTAATTCTGTTATGATTTATTTAATTGGCAAATTTGGTGGTAACGAGTAAGAGCAATAAATGACAAAAAGAGCATTAAACATGCTCCAATATACATAATTAAATAAATGCAGCTTCAACTAGACGAGAAGAAAGTAAGACATTATTAGAAAATAAAAGATATTAGTACACAATCAGTTGACAAAATTGACTAGTAAAATATGTAATAGAAAAAAATAAAACAAAACTTAGAATACATTAGCTTCCATCTATTATTAATAGCATACATACTACTAATAATCTAGAGTAATAACCTTCACATAAACTTGCACCACCATCATGTTTGCATACATTTTATATATAAATATAAATTAATAAAGCAAGCTACAAACCTTCAAAATTTCAATAGCAAAATTCTACTTGATGCAACCTACTAACCTTCAATAAGTGTTAAGGGAAACTAATTAATTAGTGATATCATAAAAATAATTAATTATTGATGTAGGATTAAAAACAAAACCCTTAATTTAATAAAATAGAAGTTAGAAAGAATGAAAGTAGATGCCAGGCTAGTGTTAAACAAATTTGAAACTAAGAAAAGAAAATTGACCTGTGTAAACTCATGAAATATGTCTCTGTGCCTTGCAAGTTTTTGGTTTATTGAATATTAGGGGATGTTGCTGCTGCACAATGGCTCATAGCCTCATTGACATCGACTAGCTTCCCAATAAGGATTGGATTTCTATCTTCGTGGACTTCCATGCTCTGTTGGTTCCAAAAGTTGGCGATTCATTGTCTCAATAGGTTGAAACGCCTTCGAAAAGTCGTAATCAATCAAATTTTAATGACATAATCGATAAAATAATGTCTATCACATGTAATCAAATTTAGCATATTTAGCTACATACCCAAATTCATCAGCATACCATGTAAAGTCTCCGGATCCATATGACTGTAGTTCTTAAAAATGCTAGCTACCCATGTAAAGAAGTGGAATAGTAGAGGCAACTCTTCTACGATTCAGCAAGGCAATGCAAATAGATAAAGAGTGGACAAGTTCAGATTTGGATGATGAGCTTTCCAATTAATGGTCAAATATCCTAGAAAGGAAGGTGCAAAGAAATATAAAGTAAATATAGATGCAAGGTTAAGTTTGACACAATATTACATATAGCACCAAGCAACCTCATCTATAAAAACAGAATACTTATCAGCACCTTTGGCTGGAAAGTGTGTCTGCTAAAGCTGATGGGGCATTTCGAATTATGGTTAGTAGAACCTCAATTGCATTAGCATTAATACTGCTCAATTTGTACAATGTGATTTCAGAAAACAGTGAACTCAGAGTGTACACATAAAATTTATCCCATATAACCAAGTTGAGAAAACAACATTTATGAAAAAATTTATATGGCCCAATAATGCAACACCAAGGTGTAAACAGGATGTGTTTTGATGAATGTGGCTGTAGAAACAAATCAATTGACTCATGGGGGAAAGGTCTTTATAGCCAACATATATCGTGACTAAATTTCATTGTTGAGCATCAATTGAAGTACAATTAATGTACAATGAGCAATAACAAAAAAGGTAATCTTTGTTAAGAATGAATATGAAGATTGATATATAGCCAATCTTGAATTCAAGATAGTTACAATGTTCAAATTATATACTTAGGGCCCGTTTGGTTCGCAAACTGCTCATCACAGGACACCAGACAGGGACAAGGACAGGACATCAGATGTCCTGGAACAATAGTTATACCGTGTTTGTTTCGTCAAGAACAGGACACGATATTCCGTTCTGTCCTGCGTTTGTTTCGCTATAACAAAGTATTATATATGACAAATGACTAAAATACCCTTGTAAATTAGTCTTAAAATTAATTAATATGTAAAAAAATATTAATATATAGTATCAAATATTTTAATACAATAAGAAGTTTTAGTTTAACTAATAAGTGTTCAACTAATTTTCAATTAACCTAAAAGTATAACAATAGGATAATACCGAAAAATATAAAAATCATACCAAATGATTTCCAATCTAAAATCTAACACCACCATCGCGTTCAACACGCGAAAATTTACAACTTTGGTATTCACCTCGACTCGATCCGACGATTCTACGATCAAAGGAAGGGGTAATTTTGATAATTGCAGCCTTTGTCCTCCGCTCGATTTCGGTGTACCGAGAAATTTCTCGGTACACCAAAATGGGTGGAATTCCTATCCCGGACAAGGAGAAGTTCTTGTCCCGAAGCTTCTTTTGCAAACCAAACGGGGGACATGGGCGGATGTCCAGTCCAGTCCCCCGTTTTTTAGCAAACCAAACGGGCCCTTAAAGTTTATCAATGTTCCACTCATCAAATTTATCAAAAAAATGACATATAAATGGAAATGCAAAAGTTAAAGAAGGTATACAAGTCACAAAATCAAATGAAAAGAAAAGCAATAATAAATAAGGTATCTCCATAAAAGAATACCTTGCCACAAATCCTCACACTAATACCTCAAATATTTGATATGGGAATTGTATAATAGTATCTGACAACTGCAATATAATCTGCTGCACTAACCTCATTATAATCGAGATAGAGTTAATGACATAATCTATTAAAAATAGTACTTGGATTAAATATTAGTCCTTAAAGGATTCGTTTCTACAAGTTAATACGATGTTAAAGAAGAAATTTCTTCCCAACACATCTCAGCTACATTGCAAAAATTATTTAAAAAATTAAATAAAATATTTTATATAAAAACTACAAATGATCAAATAACATATATTAGTCAAAGGAGAGAGTGTTAAATGGCCCAGAATTAGTAATAACTACATATTGGCTATTTGGAATTTATAAGGCTGCATTGATCTCATGAATTAATGTGTCCCTAAGAGAGGTCATATGAATAAACCTACAAACTACTAACCAGCCGTAGGAAACTAGCAGTCAATTGAAAGACTAATATTTATCTTGAGATTATTTAACTGTAGCAAAAAGTTTCTACAAGTAATGTTGAAACTAGTGATTCAGTAGTAAAAGCCATCAATTAATACCCGTCCAATAATTTCTCTAGCTTCTATATTCAACACCATATAAAACCAGTTAAAATCATAGGTAATTTCATGATTCATGAGACCTAATGAGTAATAAAAGATATAAATCAAACTAGATAGATATATTGATATAGAACAAAAAATATATCAAATGGATACCATCGTACCATGTGTTGCAAATTATAGGCATGGATCTAACAATAAACCAACAATGATCTACTTTGTCCTAAGATGAGAATTACACACAGAACACATAATTTGTAACACACTATGTTTGAGAACAATATACACATGCAGCTTTAGGAGTGAACAGAAACCCTTTAATGTTTTAAAGATGACCACCATCCAAAACCTCATGTAACCCTGATCAAAAATTGAAGTGGAGCGTCAATTCATATCTAGTTCATGAGACATCATAAACCATAAGACACCTCAATGCCTAAATGTAAGATTAACTATATTGATGTTTGTTTCAAATTTCAATAACACTAAAAACTTTTGAGGTATTTGTAGTATCTAATATCACCTTTTTAGTGCAGATCATGATTTTAGAAGTAGATCAAACTATGTGATATTGTGATTATGTCATGGAATCATGAAATTCCTCATCATGCATTACATTTTAAATATAATTATTTTTCAATATTCTGAACACATCTTTTTTTAATATAAAGGATACATAAGGTGAAAGAAAAACACCTACACTTACATGTGGTCCTCATCCAGCACCCACAATCATTAGTACCTTTTGTAAATTAGAAACAATATATTTATTGTTTAACAAAAAGGACAAGGAGAACAAAGATGTTCTTACAAGTGGTCCTCGTCTAATGCTCCCGACCATTAATACCTTTTGTAGATTAGAAACAATATATTTATTGTTTAGCAAAAATGAACTATATATTGTTACAAAACAAAATAACATAGTTTTCTAATACATGAACTATTAAATACATATGCATGACACAGATGACAAATCAAAAAAGGAAGGTAACATAATAGTATAATATATTGTTGCAAAACAAAGTAACATAGTGGTAATAGTTTCTAACAAACAATATTACAAAACTCTTAGTCATCAACTGTTACAACATTTTAAAGATGCATATGACGTAAGAAACAAACCTGAGTATGTTTGACTATATCTTTCTCAAATGTTCATACGTTTGGCCCTCAAAATTATCCATTAGAACCTCTCAGAAATGAAATCAATAATCAGATTAAATAAATAGGCTTAAACCAAATATTGGAGGACTAACTTATTGACTCATTCTAAATATGAATTTCATAAATGAACTAAGTTCAATGAAAAACACACGAAACACAAAAGATTTAAACTACTTAGCCTTTCGGTGGAAAGCTTTGAAGAGTGGTGCATTGTTTGTGAGGGGATGCGAGACAGGCCAGAAGCCAACGATGAATCACCGGAGAGGGCTGTGGTTGCCAGAAGATGACCAAAAGTTAAAAAACTACATCCATGGGCATGTTTGCTAGAGTCAGCTTCCTGCTAAAAATATATGTTATACTACGGAATATTTGTATGTGATGTAAAGTCAAGATGCATAAATTGATAACAGCACAAGAATATAATTAACAAAAATATAAATTCAACAATTTAGCCAAATTATAAAAGAACTTTCACATACAGGTTGCGTCTATTTACTTGACCTCAGCTTCATGTGCACAAATATCAAACATCCCTGAATTATTAATAGCAACGATGAGTATGGGAAATAAAAGAAAAGAAAATTGCTAATTTCCTTTAGATCTAAAACAGAAAAAAAAAAAAAATATGCTAATTTTCTTTAGATATAAAACAGAAAGAAAAAGAAAACGATCATACCATACAGCTTTAAAGATTCCAATACCGGTTTTCCCAATCCTTAAAGAAAAATCATTAGAAAAATTGGTCATACAGTCTATAAAAAATAATCACTTGTAGTATGAGTTAAAAGTCCACTTCTACAAAGAATTTTGCTAACTCAGGTGTATACGTATTGCACAATTAATGCATTCTTAAGTCTTAACTAAGGTTAACTCTTGAACCATAGCACTAAGTGTGTACTACACAATTAATGCATATAATCACATTCTTAAATAAGGTTAACTCCTAAACCCAAACAATTTGTAATTTCAAGGTAGAAATAAATTTCATTGTCAGACCCGTGGTAGAGATTAATATGTATGCACCTATGAGTTTTAGAATGTATATATATAAAGCTATCATATTAAGGAAAAAACATAAGTAAAAATTAAAAAAATCCAAAGAATCTCAAAATTGAATATAACCTGAGTTGATAACTTCCATACAATCCAGAAATGCAACCACTATAATAAACTTATGAAATTGAATTTTATTATGTAGAAAGCAGGCACCTTTTTTAGGACTAAACTTATGTTTAGACCTTTATAAAAACGTCGGTATTGAAGTAAATAATAATAATAAAGAAATTTCAAAATTGGCACATATAAAAGCCGCTGATTTCTATTAATTTTGAGTTGATAAAGAAAAATATGGCGCTTAATAATAAGAGCCTATTTCAATTTAACAAGTGCCCCTTTAAAGGGGGCACCAGTTTCAATTTAACAAGCTCCCCTCGCCTCATAAAAGGTTAATTAACCATTAATTAATGTTAGTTTGTATTTTTGAGTTTTTCTCATTTATGGTATGTACTTTTTATTTTGCTCAATTCAATCATATACAACCACATTTGTCTCAATTATAATCTGTCGTCTAATTTCCGGGAGCAACCCATTAAACTAATGATATGACATATGCTGATGTGGAATAAAAAATATTTTTTTAATATTAAATTTTGATAAATTGAATATCTCTATCTTTCTCTCGTTATTCGTCGTCGTTTAAGGACAAGGTGGAGTAAGAGGAAGAGGCGTCTCACGAAAATGTCGACCATTCAACCAGCACCTCCGAGTGCAATGTATCAAATAAGAAGTCAAGGTCGAGGCTTTCTTTTTGCAGGGGGACTTCCGTGAAAATCTCGGCGAGGGTTGACTCGTAGTCGGAGCTTTTGCGATGGAGTCAATGGCGTGACGAGTAGGCGTTTGAACCATGGCATAAAGAGGCATTGACTTGAAGTGCTCCTTCTAGACTACGGCTTCAAAATCGACAAACATGGTGTGAGTGGCCTCGGCGAGCTTGGAGGGGAGGCGGTGGTCTGTTCTTGGACAGCGGCTGTTGAGCCAAAGGAGAACAATGCATCTATCTCCGGCAATAGCTCAGAGATGGTGTTGTACAAGTCCAGTATGCGGAACATTTTCTCTGTCGACCGCTTGGATTTCACCAACCCCGAGAAACGGAGGAGCTGAACTTCAACATTTTCAGCGATGTTAGCTATGACAACCCTCCGGATTGAATTGAAACCACGGAAGATGTGGGCCAAGAGGATCTGCTCATCGAAGTATATGGTGGTGGTCGCCACCCGCGAGGCACCGATCCAAAACTGGTTTTTTCTCTCGACAAGCTACCAATTCATCCTCTAACCTGCGACAAGGTAAATCGCTCGAACCCGAGATGATAGAGCCCCTTTATCAACTTGCTGAGGATCTTGTATACCCCGACGCACTCATTGCCATAGCCAACGATGATCACGATCTCGGCAATGGCGCAGAGGTGAACCATGACGCTGGTCGTAGCGCTCTCATCCTCAACGTTAAAGTCCATAGCTGCGTGAATCTCATCGTCCTCGGTGTCCTCGGAGACGCTAGAGCTGTTGGCTACGAGAATAAGATAGAGAACTCCTTCTCGAGGCGACGCATGGTGGCCTCCATATCCTCGGTGGAGACGATGTTGAACATGGCATCCTAGAGGCCACAACGAAGAAATAAGACAGCAAGAAGGGGGGGGGGGAGAGAGAGAGAGAGAGACTATGATATAAGTTTACAATTTATAAAATTTTAAAATTAAAAAATGATTTTTTTATTACACATCAGCATGCCACGTTGTCGAAACAAATTAAACTACATGCAAGAATTGAGTGAAATCTCGTAATATAAAATTTAATTAAACAAAATATAAGAACAAGCCACAAATGAGAAAAATCTCAAAAATTTAATCTAGTAACGATAGTACAATCACTTCATAGAAGACAGTGTTGTGACCATCTATTCATGAAAGTACCATATATTCTTGGGGTAAAATATGATGTTGAAACATGCAAATACGATGGTGGAAGCTAATAATAGAAAAACAAATACTACACTATTTTGATTAAATAATTTTTTTTATTATTGTTAGATGTTACTAACCTCGTTAATTATGTTATGATTTATTTAATTGGCAAATTTGGTGGTAATGAGTAAGAGCAATAAATGACAAAAAGAGCATTGAACATGCTCCAATATACATAATTAAATAAATGCAGTTTCAACTAGACGAGGAGATTTAAGAAAATATTAAATGTGTTGTTTTGCTAAAAATATAAGTACACACTTACTAGTATAATAAAAAGAAATGCAGCTTCAGTCCAAGTATTATCAAGTATTCAACTGCAAATTCCATCCCAAAAACTTCAACCGATATCAGTTACCGAGAAAAGAGATAGCAGCAAGACAAGCATTGGAATTATCAAGTATTTTATAAATAATTGGAATTAGAAACTATGAAGCTACACAAGGATCAAAATTATCAACCAATTAGGTTGTGCTACGATTCCAACACATTTAAAAACTGTTTTCTTATTGTTATTTTTAGATATATATCCCATGCTTTCCAGCAATCTATTATCATAGAAGAGTAATCATTATCGCTTTTTTGCTTATGAGGTTAGATGGCTTAATCTAGATTATCTACTCAATGTATATCCTAACTTGAAAAAAAATGAAAAAATGTGCAATTCTTCACTAATTTAATAGAAAAGATAAAAGTATGTAATACAACATAAAATGGTAATGAAAGTTTGAGAAAAATTATTGCCAAATTTGACTAGAAATTAAAACTATATGAATTTCTGAATTATCATAGACCAGATCTAAGCAACCATATATAAAATGGGGGCCTTATGCATGAAAAATGCCAATAAGCCAAAGACCAAATGAAATTTTGAAAATCACTACAGCTCAAAAGCTCTTTGTATAATGTCTTGCGGAGTTTTAGAAGCTGTATGTTATTAGTTCTTCAAGAACTTGTTTCACATGCTTTAGCATATACTACCACAAGTATTGCTCACATCCACAAGAACTAGTTTCACATTCTTTATCATATACTACTTGTTTCATAAACTTTAGTACTCATTTTTAGCATATACTACCACAAGTATTGCTCACTTTATCTGAAACAAACTCATATACTTATTTTTCTTCACAATTATAACCCCACATGTACCTTTCTAGAAGGCCTTTGTAAATATGGAGACAGGGACGTCCACTGACCATAACTTCTAACACTCCTTAGGGGGGCCCAAGGCTTAAACCCCTTTCACACGTAGATGCCAGAGCATCTTGTCAATAAAGTTGAAAGTAGTCAAGAGTTGGTATAAAACATTGTTTTCCCTTTAAGCAATTATTACTAGATTAGTTAGAAAGACACCAACCTGAACTCATTGAGTGATAAAACATGGAAGGTTCTTGAGTAGAAAACAAAAAGCAGAAAAAAAGGAAGAATCCAGCATTAATTGAGAAGAGTCAAACGTAACAATTACCTTAATCTCTGGATCTTTTGAATCATCCAGCACTTGGATTATCAAGCGATCCAACAGCCACGACAGCCCGCAGGCAGCCCCAATAGAGAGCTTGTACACCTGCAAGTAAAGTTAACTAACCTGAGAAAAAGGGGATAAAAGAATGGAGCAGATGAAAGAGTAAAGTAACCAAGAAAATAGGGGTAAAAGAAGCAGAGAAAGGAAGATGATGCCTCACCTGCTTCTCATTGTACATGGGGATTTGCACAAGCACAGTCGGATAACCCACCTCCAAATCATCCCCTATGGGCTCGAACTTGTACCGCCCACAGGCTGAACACCTTGGAGAAGAGGCTCGTGGCGCCCATGAGTATCTTCTCAAACACCAGCACCAGTTGCAGCAGCAAATGCCTGACTTGCTCTTCTTTTTTTATCAAATGCCTCTTCTTGCACCAGTTGGAGAAGAGGCCGTGCGGTTGGGGTGAGTGCGGGAGAGAGGAAAGAGACGATGGGTAACTGGAAAAAGAAGCAAGAAACTAAGGATTGAACCTGCTTTCTTCAAGTGCTCTCTTTTGCGGACATCATATACGCCAGTACCTCGTCACAAACCACGGGTAAGTGGAAAAAGAAGCAAGAAATCCAAAGCAGCGAATCCAACGGCGAGACGAAGGCGAGAGATGTAGGAGAGTGGTGCGGCCGAGCGGTTGGGGTGAGTGCAGGAGAGTGGAAAGAGGCGATGGGTAAGTGGAAAAAGAAGCAAGAAATCCAGAGCACCGGATCCACCAGCGAGACGAAGGCGAGAGATGTAGGAGAGTGGTGCGGCCGTGCGGGTGGGGTGAGTGAGGGAGAGAGGAAAGAGGAAGAAGGGTTTGGAATTGAATTGAGTCGTGGAGAAGAAGGGTTTGGAACTGAGGTGGATGATGTAATTTGGAATTGATTAATTAATATATTTAATTAATAAGAGCACTTATAATCTAAATGTTGTCACCTTCACGTGCGTAGAAAGAAGCATGAAACGAGGAAGCACGGTTAAATAAAGGATAAAAGTATAGCACACTTCGTTCTCATCATTTGCAAATGTATCACTAATGCATATCGAACCAAAAAGTGAAATCTCCATGCAAACGCAGCACCATTAATTATTCAGAGTCGCGATTCTGTGTCTCGCCAAATATACCAAACACGATGGGAGAACAAAAGATTTAATTGTAGAGTTCCATATATCCCGCTTAATAATTTTAGGCCATCCGATCAAACGTCTGCGAATCTCGATGCAAATAACATATGCACACCACGTACTCAAATTAATATCTTGTTGTGTATTATGATTGAGTTCATTAAGATAATAATATACGAAAACTTGAAGCTTCAGTCAACACCACCCAATGATTTCGACCCGAATACACCCGCCAGTTTCCCGTCAGAAAAAAACACCGCTACTATAAACAAATAGTGATTCTCCGAGTATATATATATATAACTCGGGCGTCGGGTTCTGGATCCACCCACGGTAGCTCGATGAGCGCGGGGCATCCTAATGAAGGAGGCGGGTCCCGGTAGCTCGACGAATGGAAGGTGACATGGCGAGGTGGGTTGTGGTTCGGGTAGCGACAGCGGGTGTGCGAGTTCAAGTCATGGTGCACTAGCGATCCGCAAGAAATTAAGCCACATCATATCTCATCCTCGCCTTGTGCCACGATTTATTCCGTGGAGGAAGAAGGGTTCAGATCGGACCGACTTCTGTGTCACGCTTAACCGTCAAGTAACAAGTAGGTAAGCTGTCAGGCTACGTGCCCATTGTCCATAGGTTGATTTGATCAGTCTTAAGCGAGTGGAAAGTCAAGCGTGGTGTCGTCTTTTCATGTAGATTAATTTCACGCATACCGAATTGTAAGTGAGGTTTCTTTATCCTAGCTATCAAATCCTTGTTTTACTGCATACATTCACGATAAATAAATTGATACAACACGTACTGAATCGCATCCTTTAGCAATAAATTTGATATGTTGTATGAGAGATCTAAGACTGAGCTTTATGTAGGTTGTTGATTATGCCAATGAGGAACTTGTTGTTTGACTCTATTATGATATGTTTTGATGTCAATCAAGATTGTCATTGTCTCACCCGACCCAAAGACGCATGACCTCTTCTTTTCGGGAAGACGTCGTCCCACGGTTCCCGAGTAGGTTTTTAATATTTGTTTAATACATTATTTAATAAAATAAAAAAATATATACATAATCGAGTAATCGGATCGAGTCTCGGGTCATCCGATTTCAAATACTAAAACCCGAGACCTAGTCCGATTATGGTCGGGTTTGAATAAATTGAACTCAACCCGACCCGATTACCTAACCTGACCTGGCCCGATTGGTTTGGGCCGGGTCGACCCAATGAACACCCCTAGCTAGAAGGTTGTCAAGAACATCCAAGGTATTTATTTTCCTTACCTGGATCTGTTTCATGTATTTTAATTAATTAAAACATAATATTTATGCATACATTAGAATTGTTGAATTATGTTTATGCGATTCATAAAAAAATCAAATAAATATTAATGTTACTATTCTCAATACTAAAACATTATTTATGCATGCATTAGAACTCTTGGATTGTGTTTAAATGATCATTTAAAAAAAAACTCAAATAAAGGTTGACGTTATTATTCTCAATTTAGCATGAAGGTTAATTAATATATTACTTATTGTGCTTGATTAATTGTTATCTCATAAAGATTGCATTACTATTTTAGTTGAAAAAGATTCCTTCTTAATTTGCAAATATAATAGAATTAATGGTAGGTTGTTTCTCTTTTTTTCCTTGACTTATCAAGTACTTTTTTCTCAACATATATTTTCCATAAAACAAAGCTGATAGAATAGTTAATGTCTATATAAATGATAATAATTTCAGTCAAAATATTAATTAATTAACTATATAAATAAGTAGATCAGTTAATGCCTCGATTGAAAAATGTACTAATTGCAATTTTAACACATTTCTCTGCAGGATAAAATATTTATATAATACAATTTTTAAAAAATAAAAATAAATAGTTATATATATAGAGAGAGGGAGAGAGTTAAATTTAAATAAATTTTAAATTTTATAACAAATAAAATTATCAAAATTAGAATTTAAATAATAATATTCATATCTAAATTATTAAGAGCAATAATAAATACCATTATTCCTGCCTAAAGTCGGAGCAGGGCGATCTCTCTCTTGATCAGGTGCGACTCTGACAGAGGGGAAAGCTGCAAATTAAAGACACTCCTGATCGGGTCTATCTCATGTTCAAATCTTGCAAGCGGGGGCGTTGAGATCGAGTAATGGCACTGAGGTCGGAAGTAGTAGCGCTGAGGTCGAGAATCAAACTTGGTGAAAATTAAGCTTACGAGGAACGCGCGTGGGTCGTTGTAAAGGCTCTGAGGCCGGAAGTAGTAGCGCTGAGACTGAGGACCACACTCTGTGAAAATTGAGCTCACGAGGAGCGCGCTTTAGGTCGTTATAAGGGATCTGAAGCCGAAAGTAGTGGCGCTGAGGTCGAGAACCAGACTCGGTGAAAATCGAGCTCACGACGAGCGCACTTTGGGTCGCTCTATCTGAGGCCGAAAGTAGCGGCACTAAGTCCGAGGACCAAACTCGGTGAAAACCAAGCTTGCAAGGAGCGCGCCTTTGGGTCGTTGTGAGGGCTCTGAGGGTGAAAGTAGCGACGTTGAGGACTACGAGCCAAGCTAATGAAAATCGAGTCCTGGTTATGAAAGGGCTTTGAGGTCGAAAGTAGCAGTGCTGAAGCCGATGAGCTAGACTGGTGAAACCTGAGTCCTAATCGTGTAAGGGCTCTAAGGGTAGAAGTAGTAGTGCCGAGGACAACAAGCGACGGAGCGAAGCTAGTAAAAATTGCGTCATGAGCGTGTAATGGCTCTGAGACTAGAAGTAGCAGTGTTGAGGCCGACGAGCCAGGCTAGTGAAAATCGAGTCTTGGTCATGTAAGGGCTTTGAGGCCGAAAGTAGCAGCACTGATGAGGCCGACGAGCTAGGCTATTAAAAATCGAGTCGTGGTCGTCTAAGGGCTCTTAGGCAGGAAGTAGTGGTGCTAAGGTCGACGAGCCAAGCTGGTGAAAACTGAGTCCTGGCTGTTGTGGGAGCCCGGGTAAGCACTGAGGTCGGCAAGCCAAACTCTGGTCATTGTGGGGGTCTGAGAGAGGCTCTTGAGGCCAATGAGGATTAGTGTGTTGCGCAAGCGCAATGCAAGAGCTATCGCGAGACCTATAGGTTCCTCCTACGTGTGCTATGAGATAGCTACAAACAATATGGACACAAAGAAAATAAGCAAAAAAGAGAGAACACTATTATTTAATAATTGTACCTATTAGTACATCATGCCCCGCCGAGAGCTGAGCTCGACATATACATGCTGGTGTTTCGTTAAAATCTTTCAAGGGAAAACCCCAGTGTGAGAAAACCACCATGAAGAAAAAAAGAGTACACCGACCACTTATAGTTTAAGAGGAAAAGGTTAGTTGTAGTAGGTCCACAAGGAGGTCGTGTTTCGGGATCGTGAGAGTTCTCGTCTTGAGAGTTCGACGATTCTGTAAGCGCCTTTATCGAGGAACTCTATGATGGAGTAGGGGTCTTCCCAATTCGAGGCGAGCTTTTTCCTTCTCTGGCTGACTTCCTTTGGGGTTCAATCTTTCGGAGGACGAGGTCTCCTTCGGTGAAGCTCCTCGGCCTGACATGATTGTCGTACTTCCCAACTATTATGAGCTTCATAGCCTCCTATGTGATTCTAACGAGGTCGAGCTCGACTTGACAGATTTTTAAGTTATTTTGCTCCTCAAAGGTAGTTCTACGGAGGCTGGGCTTTGCAATCTGGACAGGGATCATGGCCTCTACTCCATAAACGAGCATGTAGGGAGTTTCCAAGGTAGAAGATTGGGCAATTGTATTGTAGCTCCAAAGCACTTCGAGTAGTTCTTCGGCCCAGTGCCCCTTGACCTAGTCGAGTTTCTTTCAGAGTCCCGTGAAGATGACCTTGTTGGCTGCTTCGGCTAGATCGTTTGTCTAGAGGTGCTATAATGATGAGAAGAGTTGTTGAATATCGATGTCCGATCAAAATTCTCAAAATCGTTGGTCTGTGAATTGCGTACTTTTGTCGCTGACGAGTTTGCGAGGTATGTTGTACATGCAAATGATGTTCTTCCATACGAACTTCTGGACCTTTTCGATCACAATTGAGGATAGGGGTTCGGCCTCCATCCAATTGGTGAAGCAGTCAATAGCTACTACCAAATATTTGATTTGTCTGGTGCGCGAGGGAAAGAGCTGAGGAGGTCGATGCTCCACTTGTGGAATGACCAGTTGACTTCTGAGCTATGCAACGGCTTAGGATGCTGTTTGTGGGACTTCAGAGAATCTATTGTATTTGTCACACCTTTTGACATAAAGGTTGCAATCCATCTTCATGGTTGGCCAAAAATACCCGACCTTTTGAATGCTCTCAGATCCAGACAAATTTGGGAACTTGTTCTTTCTCATCCTGGCTCTAAACAATCGCATGTAAGTACATGTTCAACTTGAAATATCTTCTTGATAGATCCACTACATGAAAACAATTAAAAACATGCGCTTTTTTATATAGAAAAATTATTTTTTTACCGTCAAAACTAATATTCAGGCGTAATCGAAAGCGCTGATTTTAAAGTCAGAATCACAGGGAGAATAAATATAAAAATCGACACATGAAAAAAAATTGGTAAAAGAAACTAGCGCCCCTAAAAGGGGCGCCCGTATAAAAAAATCTGATGCCTCTTTAAAAGTTGCATCAATTTTTTTTATACGGGCGCCCCTTAAAAGGGGGCGCTGATTTTTTTTTATACGAGCACCCCTAAAAAGGGGCGCCAGCTCACAGAAACCGATGCCTCTTATAAAGAGGCACCGGTTCCACCAATAATATATAAATAATATATAATATATAATATTAATTTAATATATATTAATATATAACATATTATTATATTGAATATATTAATTTAATATATAATATATTATACATATTGAATATTTAATTTGTATTATATATGAAAAAATTTATAATAGAAATATACAATATATATATTAAATATTAATTATATGAATTATATTTATTATATATTATATTTTTTATGTTTATGATAAATTTAATAATATATAATATACTGTTTTTATAATAATTATATTATATTTGAAAAAGAAGCGCAATAAAATTGACAAACACATTGATTAAATATTAACGTAATAGTCATACATGTTGAACAATATATTGAAAAACATAATGTCGGTAGTGTTGGTACATATTAAAGACAGAATTTAACAATTGTAAAAAAAACACAAAATGAAAAGGTAAAAAGCACGCCTGTCTCAGTCAGGAGGCAGGATAACTTGAGCCTCCACAAGATCAACATCATTTGCAGGAGACCTACTTAAAACAAAACTTCTAATTAATTAAGAAATAAATCACAGCAATGAATCACATATCACTTAGCTAAAAATCACAGGAATTAAGAAACAAAAAGAGTAACTAAATACAACAAATGTATCGATTCAAATATCACATAGCTGGACGAATTGAGCTTAATTCAAATATCGATTCAAAAAGAGAGGAACTTGTAAGATAACTTTGATACTTAATTACTATTAGAGAATGTAAGTAGAATGTCACCCTATTAGAGACATTACTAACCAAATTTGAATAAGTTCTAGGGGTGTGCATGGGTACCGAGTAGACTCGAAACCGATTGGAACCAACCCGATCGGGTAGGTTCCAAGTAGACCCAAATTAAATTCGGATAGGGTCCGGGTAACAAATCAAGGAACCAATTAAAATCGGTTCCGATTACGGGTCCAACACATCGGGACCCGGAACCGGTACCGAATTATATATATTTAATTATTTAACTCGAATTTGATATATTAGATAATAGATATATTCCTAGAATTTTGGGGATTTATGGCATCCACAATTAGGGATGGCAATATTACCCGTTTAGGCGAGTACCCGCAGGTATTTACCCGTTTATGACGCGTATAGGGGGTAGTTTCCTACCCGCGAAGATTTCACGAGTAATTTTTCTTACCCATTTATTATATGGGGCGGGTACGGGTATTATAGTACTAGTACCCGCGGGTACCCGTTACCCGCGAAAATGAGTAAATTATAATATTATCCTCGGTACATATACTAAAAAAATCCTAACCTAATTCAATACTCATATACTTTATGTTTTAAAAACTTATGATAATGTTATTATCAAAATATTGTGTTTATCAAAATAAAATTATTATACTTGAAGTTATCCAAATACTTGAAAAGTTAAAGTGTTATTAAAATATTATAATTTATATATTTTTAAAATGTCATGGGCACCCGCAATACCCGTGAGTATCCGTCCCCTCGCGGATAATTAAATGGGTATCCATTTTTGATACCCACGAGGAATAAACGGGTAGCGGGTACCCGTTTATTTCGCGGGACGGGTAACGAGTAGGCACCCCCGTACCCGCCCCGCCCCGTTGACATCCCTATCCACAACCACTATATTACCAATGATTATAGTTGCCAATAAATTAAGTAGAGAATATCATTCATTTTGCAACATGAGTATTCTTTGTAACATTTATAGTGTCTATATCTCTTTAGGAGTCTATTTACAATTTCTCAATATAATCTATTAGTTACCATCTACATATATTACTATTTTTGTCATAAAACAACCATAAAAATTATAGTGAACATTAACAAACCATTTCATTCATTAATTCATTATTTTCTATTCACATTAACAAAATTAAATAGGTGATCCAATAGGGTACCCGGAACCGGAACCAGAACCGATGGTTCCGCATAGGGTTCGGTTCTAGGTTCCAACAGAGTAGGATCCAGGTCCAAAATATAAGAACCGGTCCTATATAGGATAGGGTCCAGGTATCATGAAAATTACAGGATACCCAGACCCGCTCACCCCTAAGAATAACTACTATACAAAATCAATAGAGGGAAAAAAATTATTTAAAAAGAGAAAAACATTCCAAATCAAATTTCATCATTAGAGTTACTAAGGTAACATCTTCACCAATAATAAGAAAAATATAATTTAGTTGGTAAAAATATAGTTTTGTATGCCATTCTACCATAAGAAATTTACTTAACATAGTGTACTATTAAAAAAGGTTTCCTTACTATCTCATCAATCTCCAAACCTTCTCATTGCAGGTTTGGCCATAGTATAAGCATAATATGTGCTGCTGTTCCACCACCCTGGAGAAATATGCATTCTTTGATAGTTGAGTCCAATTTTGTGATCTGTTAGACATGAATAAATTATGGATAATCGTTGAAGTGAATTACCAAACCTAAGATTGCGATTGGACCTTCTGGAACAATAGCATCTACTACTAAGCTCAACACATGCTACTGCAGTTAAATATTAACTAGGTATATCATACTTTGGATTTGATAAATAGTAGAAAAGTGAGATTCATGTCTCAACAGAAGCTGGAGAAAACCCTAGAAGAAGAGAGAGTAAAAAATGTTCCTTTTACAAACAAGAACTAACTCCAAAAAGAGCAATGAAACTTACATCTGCAACTTTGGTAACAGAGGATTCCTTAAACATCTTAGTCCGTGGGAATTGCGGATGCACTCATGGAGGCAAATGAACGACCAAAGTAACATGCGAATCACAAACCCTAGAAGTTGCAGATTAGCAAAGCCGAGCTCGGCACGGCACAGATCTGCGAAATCGAGCTGGATATGTCAGCATAGATCGGCTAATCCAGAAGGATGCAAGGAAATAGGGTTTAATTAGAGGGAGAAGAAGAAGAATGCAGGGAGATGGGAAGAAGGAATCGATATGAGAAAATATAAAATTACCTGGGTTGTCAATCATTGGTGCCTTCCACTTCCCCTTGTAATTAGGATTCTTAATTTTCTATAATGAAATCATAAAAGAAAATTAGAATTTTCTATTCCTGCTCTAATACTTATTCTGTCAAAGAAGAATATGCTATCTAAACCTTTTGTTTCCAGGGTCCCTTGTATTCAGGGTTTGGGATGGTTGGAGCTGTCCATTCACCATCTTCTTCCTCATCCCAATCTTCTAGCTGCAAGTAGAATAGTTATGCAATGGCTAAAAAGAGATAGTAATGATTAACAAAGCAACAGCACAACAATATAATTTGATCAAGAATTGCATTTTGTTGAACCTTTACAAGTCAATGGCTGGCATATCTATAAATACTACTGCTGAGATGAAGCAATGAAGAACTTGTATAACTATAAATACTACTGCTTTCATTCAAATTGAATACAAGATGATAGACAGTTTTATTTTCACTTGTTAGTTACATTGTTATGGATCTATGAGTTCTCTGATGTTCCTTTTTTGAGCTCACCGTTAAAGGGACATGATAGGCCACAAGAAGAGTAGAAGGCTTCCAAGGCAACAAGTTGAGGAGGAGGCGTCGTGGAGTTGTTAATTGATGGATCTGGCATCATCTTCTCTTCATCCTCGCAAATGATCCCAAACTGCGGTTCGTAGCTTTCCATTCCTCCCCCTTTGAATTCCTCTGGTTATTTCTCCACTCAACAACTGCATGCTTGAGAGAGATGAGGAGAAAACTCTTCTCATTAACACAACTCCAATGGTGACAAATTCTTCTCTCATTGAAACTCTTCTCATTAACACTATTCCTCCCCGTAGAGTCTTAAGAAAAATAAAAAATGCATAGAGGCAAAATTAGAACAATATGATCCTATAAAGATATTCATTATTCAGGAGCAATGATCAGTAGCAATAATGAAATGAATGTAAAGTGGAGCAGGGTTAAAAAATCCGTAATTTCAACAATTTCTTCTACAACAAGAGTTTGAAGTATTTCAAACATGAAAAGATCTTGAAAGAGCATTTATGTGTTGAACTTAATTAATTTGAAATTAAGAGAGACAGAATCATAATTTTGTTTAACTAACCAAAGGAATACCAACTAGAGAATGTTGAAGAAATGCAAAGATATTAGAGAAAACTTGTTTTTCATCAAGCATTTCCTTGTGCAACTTCAGCCAGTTTGTGTTTTTGCACAATACAAGTTTAATCATGTTGAATTTAAACATCTTAGGGTAAACTATAAGCATGAGCATCTCAACTAACTTAAGACCTTTTTTACTGACTTGAGAAACTTCAGCTTTTCTCGCAATTAGTTGCACCAAACTTTGATAATTGTAAATAGCAAGGTTTCCCTTTGTAATCTTATATATTGTTCGCAAAAGAATGAACTGATCAAGAGGTTCTACATGCCGAATTTCCATCGTGTTTGTACTAGAGCAATATCCGGATTGTGGATGAGAAAAGGATTTGTTTGGAGCAAAAGGAATTGTTTGTAATCTTAACTGTGCTTCATCCCTTCTTTCAGGGCACCTGCTTTGTATCCATGTCTATTGTCCCTTAATCTCATACATTATGCTAAATCCTTTGCTTTCCCAAGTCTTGCATTCTTGCTCTACCAGGTTCTACAGCTTAAAAAGAACCATGTATATATTAAAGTGATAACTTTGAGCTTAACAAATCAATTGAAGAAAAAAGATGATCAGATGATTATTTTTCTCAAAAATATTAATCTAGAAATTCAAGCCAACCTGATAACGAAAAGTTAACATCTACAATATCTTCTATATAAGTTTACTATACCAAACAACTCATCATTATTTTAGGAATTGTGAAAATGGAATGTCAAGTATATTTTTACCAAAATGAAATTATGTATATAGATGGCTAGTCTGGATTAATCAAGCCCCGATTACAATGTGAATCAATAGGCGGCTTAATCATTTTTCTTTCTTTTTTGCTTATGAGGTTAGATGGCTTAAATCTAGATTATCTACTCAATGTATATCCTAACTTGAAAAAAAAATGGAAAAATGTGCAATTCTTCACTAATTTAATAGAAAAGATAAAAGTATGTAATACAACATAAAATGGTAATGAAAGTTTGAGAAAAATTATTGCCAAATTTGACTAGGAATTAAAACTATATGAATTTCTGAATTATCATAGACCAGATCTAAGCAACCATATATAAAATGGGGGCCTTATGCATGAAAAATGCGAATAAGCCAAAGACCAAATGGAATTTTGAAAATCACTACAGCTCAAAAGCTCTTTGTATAATGTCTTGCGGAGTTTTAGAAGCTGTATGTTATTAGTTTTTCAAGAACTTGGTTCACATGCTTTAGCATATACTACCACAAGTATTGCTCACATCCACAAGAACTTGTTTCACATGCTTTAGCATAGACTACTCGTTTCATATGCTTTAGTACTCATTTTTAGCATATACTACCACAAGTATTGCTCACTTTATCTGAAACAAACTCATATACTTATTTTTCTTCATAATTATAACCCCACATGTACCTTTCTAGAAGGCCTTTGTAAATATGGAGACAGGGACGTCCACTGACCATAACTTCTAACACTCCTTAGGGGGGCCCAAGGCTTAAACCCCTTTCACATGTAGATGCAAGAGCATCTTGTCAATATAGTTGAAAGTAGTCAAGAGTTAGTATAAAACATTGTTTTCCCTTTAAGCAATTATTACTAGATTAGTTAAAAAAACACGAAGCTGAACTCATTGAGTGATAAAACATGGAAGGTTCTTGAGTAGAAAACAAAAAGCAGAAAAGAAGGAAGAATCCAGCATTAATTGAGAAGAGTCAAACGTAACAATTACCTTAATCTCTGGATCTTTTGAATCATCCAGCACTTGGATTATCAAGCGATCCAACAGCCACGACAGCCCGCAGGCAGCCCCAATAGAGAGCTTGTACACCTGCAAGTAAAGTTAACTAACCTGAGAAAAAGGGCATAAAAGAATGGAGCAGATGAAAGAGTAAAGTAACCAAGAAAATAGGGGTAAAAGAAGCAGAGAAAGGAAGATGATGCCTCATCTGCTTCTCATTGTGCATGGGGATTTGCACAAGCACAGTCGGATAACCCACCTCCAAATCATCCCCTATGGGCTCGAGCTTGTACCGCCCACTGGCTGAACACCTTGGAGAAGAGGCTCGTGGCGCCCATAAGTATCTTCTCAAACACCAGCACCAGTTGCAGCAGCAAATGCCTGACTTGCTCTTCTTTTTTATCAAATGCCTCTTCTTGCACCAGTTGGAGAAGAGGCCGTGCGGTTGGGGTGAGTGCGGGAGAGAGGAAAGAGGCGATGGGTAAGTGGAAAAGGAAGCAAGAAACCCAGAGCACTGGATCCAACAGCGAGACGAAGGCGAGATATGTGAGAGTGGTGCGGCCGTGCGGTTGGGGTGAGTGCGGCAGAGAGGAAAGAGGCGATGGGTAAGTGGAAAAAGAAGCAAGAAATCCAGAGCACCGGATCCACCAGCGAGACGAAGGCGAGAGATGTAGGAGAGTGGTGCGGCCGTGCGGGTGGGGTGAGTGAGGGAGAGAGGAAAGAGGAAGAAGGGTTTGGAATTGAATTGAGTCGTGGAGAAGAAGGGTTTGGAACTGAGGTGGATGATGTAATTTGGAATTGATTAATTAATATATTTAATTAATAAGAGCACTTATAATCTAAATGTTATCACCTTCACGTGCGTAGAAAGAAGCATGAAACGAGGAAGCACGGTTAAATAAAGGATAAAAGTATAGCACACTTCTCTCTCATCATTCGCAAATGTATCACTAATGCATATCGAATCAAAAAGTGTAATGTCCATGCGAACGCAGCACCATTAATTATTCAGAGCCGCGATTCTGTGCCTCGCCAAATATCCCAAGCACGATAGGAGAACAAAAGCTTTAATTGCAAAGTTCAATATATATCGCTTAATAATTTTGGGCCATCCGATCAAACGTTTGCGAATCTCGATTCAAATAACATATGCACACCACCTAGTCAAATTAATATCTTGTTGTGTATTATGATTGACTT
The DNA here is from genome assembly GCA_034359265.1 of Canna indica. Classification (NCBI taxonomy): domain Eukaryota; kingdom Viridiplantae; phylum Streptophyta; class Magnoliopsida; order Zingiberales; family Cannaceae; genus Canna; species Canna indica. Next base: position 36,649,713 of record CP136895.1, on the reverse strand, counting down.
CATTAAGATTATAATATATGAGAACTTGAAGCTCGAGTCAACGCCACCCAATGATTTCGACCCAATATACTCGCCAGTTTCCTGTCAGAAAAAAAGACAGCCATCAGAGACAAACAGTGACTCTCCAAGTATATATATATATAACTCAGGCGTCTGATTTTGGATCCACCCACGGTAACCCGATAAGCGCGAGGGCATCCTAATGAAGGAGGCGAGTCCTAGTAGCTGGACGGATGGAGGGTGACATGGCGAGGTGGGTTGTAGTTCAGGTAGCGACGACGGGTGTGCGAGTTCAAGTCATGGTGCACTAGCGATCGCGAAGGAAGAATGGTTCGGATCAGACCGACGTTTGTATTACGCTTAATCGCGAAGTAACGACTAGGTAAGCCGTCAGTCAACGTGCCCGTTGTCCATACGTTGATTTGATCAATCCTAAGTGAGTGGAAAGCTGAGCGTGGTGTCGTCTTTTCACGTAGATTAATTTCACGCATACCGAATTGTAAGTGAGGTTTTTGTATCCTAGCTATCAAATCTTTGTTTTGCTGCATACATTCATGATAAATAAATTGATACAACACGTACTGAATCGCATCCTTTGGCAATAAATTTGATATGTTGTATGAGAGATCTGATCAAGACTGAGCTTTATGTAGGTTGTTGGGTATGCCAATGAGGAATTTGTTGTTTGACTCTATTATGATATGCTTTGATGCCAATGAAGATTGTCATTGTCTCATCCGACCCAAAGACGCATGACCTTTTCTTTTCGGGAAGATGTCGTCCCGCGAGTCCCGAGTAGGTTATAATATTTGTTTAATATATTATTTAAAAAAATAAAAATATATATACATAATCAAGTAATCGGGTCGAGTCTCGGGTCATCCGATTCCAAATACTAAAACCCGAGACCTAGCCTGATTATGGTCGGGTTTGAATAAATTGAACTCAACCCGACCCGATTACCTAACCTATCCCAGCCCAATTGGTTTGGCCCGGGTCGACCCAATGAACACCCCTAGCTAGAAGGTTGTCAAGAACACCCAAGGTATTTATTTTCCTTTTCTGGATCTATTTCATATATTTTAATTAATTAAAATATAATATTTATGCATACATTAGAATTGTTGAATTATGTTTATGTGATCCTTAAAAAATTCATATAAATATTGATGTTACTATTCTCAATATTAAAACATTATTTACGTATGCATGCATTAGAACTCTTGGATTGTGTTTATGTGATCATTAAAAAAAACTCTAATAAATGTTGACGTTATTATTCTCAATTTAACATGAAGGTTTATTAATATGTTACTTATTGTGCTTGATTAATTGTTATCTCATAAAAGTTATATTACTATTTTAGTTGAAAATGATGCATTCTTAATTTGCAAATATAATAGAATTAATGGTAGGTTGTTTCTCTTTTTCCCTTTGACTTATCAATTACTCTTTTCTCAACATATATTTCTCATAGGACAAAGCTGACCGAATAGTTAATGTCTATATAAATGATAATAATTTCAGCCAAAATATTAATTAATTAACTATATAAATAGGTAGATCAGTTAATGCCTCCCTTGAAAAATGTACTAATTGCAATTATAACACATTTTTGGGCAGGATAAAATATTTATATAATACAATTTTTTTAAAAGATAATAAATGGTTATATATATATAGTTAAATTTAAATAAATTTTAAAATTTATAACAAACAAAATTATCAAATTTAGACTTTAAATAATAATATCCACATCTAAATGATTAAGAGCAATAATAAATACCATTGTTCCTGCCTAAAGTCGGAGCAAGATGGTCCCTCTCTTGATCAGGTGCGACTCCGGCGGAGGGGGAAGCTGCAAATTAAAGACACTCCTCCTGATCAGGTCTATCTCATGTTCAAATCTTGCAAGCGAGGGGCGTTGAGACCGAGTAATGGCACTGAGGTCGGAAGTAGTAGCACTGAGATCGAGAACCAAACTTGGTGAAAATTGAGCTTGTGAGGATTGCACTTTGGGTCGTTGTAAGGGCTCTGAGGCCGGAGTAAGTGGCGCTGAGACTTTGGACCACACTCTGTGAAAATTGAGCTCGCGAAGAGCGCACTTTGGGTCATTATAAGGGATCTGAAGCCGAAAGTAGTGACGCTGAGGTCTAAGACCAGACTCGGTGAAAACCAAGCTCGCAAGGAGCACACTTTGGGTTGTTGTGAGGGCTCTGAGGCTGAAAGTAGCAACGCTGAGGCCTACGAGCCAGGCTGGTGAAAATAGAGTCCTAGTTATGAAAAGGCTTTGAGGTCGGAAGTAGCGGCGCTGAAGCTGACGAGTCAGGCTGGTGAAACTCGAGTCCTAATCGAATCGATTCATCTTCAATTGTAAGTCTGCTGTATTCAAATCCCTATCTATAGTTTGTTTAACATATAAAAGATTTTCAGTCAAAGTGTGAACGATGGTTTAACTTTGAAGAAAAAGACTTCCTCGTTACATAAGAGGTAGTCATTTTTCAAAAATATGAGACTTCATGTTAATAACATGAAAACATAATATTCCTAACATAAAAAATATAAATTAATCTCAATTAATTTTATAATATAATGTAAAAATCATATATGAATGATGATGATATTTTATAATGTATTATACTATTTTAAATATTTTAAATTTATTTAAATATTATATATATATACATGTTTTGTTTTTAATATTAAATAATATTATTAAAAAATTAAAATTTTAACATATTGATATTATTTTTTTAAGTTTTTCCAAAAAAAATTAATTAAAACAAAACATTACAATTTTATATTTTAAGAAGCAATACCAACAAATTATAGTCAATATCTCAGTTGTATTTGTTATAGGGAAAATAGTTTCACAAAAATATTTTCCCCACTTTCTACTGTTTGGTAGTAAGAAAATATTTGATCATAATAAAAAGTCTGGTCAATAAGATAATATTTTCAGCCAAAGTGTAAATGATGATTTAACTTTGAAGAAAAGTTAAGAATTGAGTATTCTAAAGACATATTTAAGGACAAAAGCTAAAGACAATAAAATACCAACTAAGTATAGAAAATATCTCAATTGTATTTATTATAGTGAAAATAGTTTTAGAAAAAATATTTTTCTCACTTTCTAATGTTAGTAAGAAAATGTTTGGCCAATGAGAAGAGATTTTCACTCAAAGTGTAAACGATAGTTTAATTTTGAAGAAAATGATTTCCCCATTATATTAGAGGTAGTCATTTTTCAAAAATATGAGACTTCATGTTAATAACATGAAAACATAATATTTCTAACATAAAAAATATAAATTAATCTCAATTAATTTTATAGTATAATATAATATAATGTAATGTAATGTAATGTAATGTAATGTAAAAATCATATATGAATGATGATTATATTTTATAATGTATTATACTATTTTAAATATTTTAAATTTATTTAAATATTAAATATATATATACATGTTTTGTTTTTAATATTAAATAATATTATTAAAAAATTAATATTTTAACATATTGATATTATTTTTTTAAGTTTTTCCAAAAAAAAATAATTAAAACAAAACATTATAATTTTATATTTTAAGAAGCAATACCAACTAATTATAGTCAATATCTCAGTTGTATTTGTTATAGGGAAAATAGTTTCACAAAAATATTTTCACCACTTTCTATTGTTTGGTAGTAAGAAAATATTTGATCATAATAAAAAGTCTGGTCAATAAGATAATATTTTCAGCCAAAGTGTAAACGATGGTTTAACTTTGAAGAAATGTTAAGAATTGAGTATTCTAAAGACATATTTAAGCACAAAAGCTAAAGACAATAAAATTTCAACTAAGTATAGAAAATATCTCAATTGTATTTATTATAGTGAAAATAGTTTTAGAAAAAATATTTTTCCCACTTTCTAGTGTTAGTAAGAAAATGTTTGACCAATAAGAAGAGATTTTCATAAGTGTAAACGATGGTTTAACTTTGAAGAAAAATGATTTTCCCATTACATAAGAGGTAGTCATTTTCCAAAAATATGAGACTTCATGTTAATAACATGAAAACATAATATTTTTAACATAAAAAATATAAATTAATCTCAATTAATTTTATAATATAATATAATGTAATATAATGTAACGTAAAAATCATATATGAATGATGATGATATTTTATAATGTATTATACTATTTTAGATATTTTAAATTTATTTAAATATTATATATATATAAATTTTTTGTTTTTAATATTAAATAATATTATTAAAAAATAATATTTTAACATAATTTTATGATATTTTAGGACTTCATGTTAATTCTTTGGTTTTCATTCGCAAGAACCCAATGTATATAATTTAAATCCCGAGACTCTTTGAAAAGCATAGTTAATATGGCTACGACAAATACCTCAAATAAAGCAATCAAAGACTCCAATTGTCATACAATTCTCTATAGACATAATAGTTGCTATCATAGATGTTCCTTCTCCAATATCTAAATGACAAAGCCACAAGGTGACAGACCGGCAAATATTAGAAACCAAAATCAAGGATCTCTGCGACATTGGAATGCCACATAAACATATGTATGTAGATTTTATGAAAACTTCACACAATCACACAAGGTATCTACTTGACCATGGTATACAAATATTCCCTTTGCATCTTTTGCAATCATCCAATAGAAAAAACCTAACACTTTTCATGACATTTTTCATTTGCCAATTTTGCATGGAGATTGCAGATACACATTGTAACTTCCAACTCAATTCTATGAAAGACTCACTCTTAGATTCATACTTTAATTCCTTGCTAGAGGAAAAAGCCAATCACCAACAAGGGGTGATTGCACAACGGATTTGATGAATTTGAACAATAATGAAATCGAAAATATTTGAGTCAAAGACTCAAAATTGAGGGTCGTTGAATTAGTGTTTGGACATCTATGCATGGATTGCCAGCGTGCTACATAGTAGAGGTTGTTTCCTTCAGTGGCGCCTAGCTTGTTTCTCGTGTTTTATATGTAAATATATTATGTACCTAGTTTACCTTTCTTTTAATATACAGGGTGGGACTTCCCCGTCTTCCCTCATGTTTTAATGACTAAAAAGACATTAAAGTAAAAATAAGCAATATTTATTTAATTCTAAATAGCATAAGTGACATATTAATAGCATTAGAACTATATTACTTTTAAAATATGACAATACAAAACCCACTTTGAAGTGTTGAATACTTACACAACACGAGAATTTAGAAATCTCTCGACAGCTGGAACTAGAGAAATGTAAGATCCGAAATATTTTCTAATATAAAAATCTATTTTGGTGCAGCGCGCCGGACTCGGGGTTAGTTGAGTCGAGCCTCAGAATCATTTCGAGTAGAAGGTATGACTCGACTAATGAAGTATGAAGTTTAAATTTGGTTAAATGACCCTTCCCTTTTAGTGTCGACATGAGCAGTAGCTTAGTGTCGACATGGTGCAGCTGGCGGGCAGAGGCGGTGCCATATCTCGTAGCGGCGTCCATGAGTCTTAGACTAGTCCTTAGATATGTTGGTTTTATTTTCTTCACTGACATTGTAAAAAAAAAGGATTGTAAAACTTGATATTTGACCATTGGATTTGATGTTGATGTTTCATCTTGTTTTGAAAAACTTATATACATTGTGACTTGCAAACTTTTATAAAGTATGTTGAGTTTTTCTTTCTGTCGATATATTTTAGCTTCTTGATGTCAGTGTAGACAGTAGGCTACAGGGCAGGATGTGCGCCTTGGCCGGTCACACTACCCTCAGTTGGGGTGTGACACTGACGGTAGATGCCCTGCATGTCGTGCTCCATATGATAAGAGAAGATATTGATGAATACAATAAGTAGTGAGAGACATGTTCCTTTTTAGTGAGCTGAATTATTTAAACATATATTTGTTGTCACATTTTTAGGTGCATTTTTCTACCTTATATCTTTGTTTAAGCAAAAAATATCAAATTATTACTGGTAATCAGAATTATATTTTTATAAGTTGCGTTAATTAAATGTAGGTTAGTGAAACAAGATTCTCTGAAGCAGCTGCAAAAAAATAAGTCAAAATAATTAGGACTACCAAAAGATCTTAGCAGTGTCTGCATCATTTGATGGAATATTGTATATGTCTATGGTCTTCCTCCTACTTTTTCTGACGAAAAGGTAATATTATCCTTCTATAACTTCAAGTAGTACTCTGTATTTGACATGTTGAAGATATATTGCAACATACATCTTCTAGAGAGAGTAAGCAGATATGGTGGTCTAAGTGTTCCATTTAAAGTCTGCAGACCTGGGGTGTTCGAGAAAATAAATTTGATTCTAATGTGCCACATAATTTCAAATTTTGTTCCTGCAGACTCTTAAAAAAAAGAATTCTTTGGACAATATGGCAAAATTCTAATGATTTCTTATCACACCCCAACTCAGGGTCGTGTGACCGGCCAGAGTCTACATACTACCCTGAAGCCTACTACCTACACTGACCAACGAGAAATCGAAACACATCGAATAAAAAAAAACCACAATGCAGTTTTATTTGAAATTTCAAAAGCTCACAATTATTTTTGAAAAAGGGAAGAGTAGTTAACATCATAACAACTAAAATATCTCAAGTTCAAAGTTGATTACTAGCTTTAAAAGACAACAACTATCAGTGTAGGAAAATGACAACAATTGGACAACTAGACTATTACTATAGGACGCCGCTACGAGATTGGCACCACCGCATGCCCTCCAACTGCACCATGACGCCAAGCCTCAACTCACTGATCATGCTCTGCAAAACAAAAAGAAATAAACTGTGAATCCACATGGGACTCAGTGAGCGGTTCTTCGAACCTCCACATAATCCCCAAATATCACATATATATATATGTGTGTGTGTAAGCAAAATATAAAGTTTTAGGGATCTAAGTTACTACTGATATGGCAATTGACCCTTAGGGTCGTACTGTGCAGACCACACCTACATTTCACCGACTATAACAGCCCCAACTATGCCACATAGCACCCGGCCCTCAGGGCATGTTCATGCATTAGTGGTTCGGCTACAACCATCCCTACCACGCAAAATAACAACCTACTGGCCGTTCATGCCACATAGCATATAAATGAATCAATAAGATCTCCGGGCCATCAACTAGGATGGTCTACTAGTCTCCGTACACCGACTGGGGTAGGGTAGCTAGTCCCACCAAATTGGGGTCTGACACCTAGCGGGCCCGCTGGTGCATCTCAAGACCCAAATCACTGGCCGAGTCAAGCATTGGTCATTTTCGACTATCCATGCTTCTCGACAGTCCATCGCAAGCACATCACACAATCAAAATATCCTAGAGTTTCCTTATATACACCTCGGGCAGTTGCCCGCATCCGGCCCTAGCCTGGCCTGTAGGGTCAACAATTTAACGTTACCCTTCCGAAGACGTGTACACCTAATAATTCTATGTTTCAAAAATGACTACAAGAAGTCTTAGAAGTTGTGTCATCCACTATTTAAATTTCCATATCTAATATACACCTTATAATGTCCTACATGTCGACTAGCGTCATACGCTATCTTGGCTGAAGAACTACGTGTTCGGGACTTGGAATTTCATCCATTAACAACACCGGACAACATATAAGATATTATGAATTTACTTCACAACAACTACTATGTATAGCCACATAATTCAATGATAAGAATTTAAATTCTGCATTAAGTAATAAATTCAACAAGGAATAAATTATCTAGCATGGTAAAACATCAAGTAAATTCGACAAGGAATATATTATCTAGCATGGTAACAAATATCACCACATTTCAAAATTTAAGGAGGAAGGGTCTAATGATGGTTGCTATCATACCTTTCCTCTAATTACATGCATCAATATAGTAGCCTTCTATAGTTAGAGTCTTACCTAAGTGTCATCATGTTTCTAATGCTTGAGTACTCTAACCATGAGATTTAACTTCTACGGTTCACCATCTCCCTCCCCCTTACTCGGTCGAGCCTCCTAGGGTAGGAATAAAAGGGAGGGACCAACCCCAACCCTAATACCTTGTCTCCGCCCTATCCTAATCAACACGTTGATCAAGTCACCCCTCTATGCTCGGCCAAACCAAGATCATGATGTTTTATTTTGCTTGGCCGAGCCTATTAGGCCTTAGGGGAAATGAATTTTAATCATCACGTTCAAACAATAAACTACGAACACACTCGAGATGGATTTAAGATCGTCCGAAGGGTTCTACATCCGTCAAGGGAATTTGAGAAAATTTTGGCATGACCACTCTCCTTTTCCCTTGATTCGGCAGGCCCTAAAAGTCGAGAATCCAACAAGAAAACTACGAGATCCGACGACTAACGACTCAAAACAATGATAGAAAAACCAAGATGCCAAGATTGATGGAAACTCGCGAGAAAACGATACCTAACAGTCCTAGGGGATAGGCTACCCGCCTCCCCCAATCCACCGAAATCAACCACTCACCTTTGCTTGAGGAAGAAGAAGAATCGAACGTTAATGATCTCGACTCTTCTGACGACGACTCGATCTCCGGTGTCGACCAAGATCTGTCCTCCCTCTTTTCCCCTTCTCCCTTGCTCGGGCTTTGTGCGGCTCCTAGATGAGCCGCACGGCTCAATGATGAGGGATTTTATTCCCTCATCTACAATGACTTAATTGCCCCCTTACATGACTTAACCTTCACTCGACTCAGTCCGAGTCCGACTTGAATTCCGACTCTATCCGCGACACGAGTCGATCTTAACTCAATTAAAGCATCAATGCATAAAAGGAAAGAGTCATTTAACCAAATTTAAACTTCATACTTCATTAGTCGAGTCATACCTTCTACTCGAGATGATTCCGAGGCTCGACTCGACTAACCCCGGGTCCGGCGCGCTGCACCAAAATAAATTTTTATATTAGAAAATATTTTGGATCTTACATTTCTCTAGTTCCAGCTGTTGAGGGATTTCTAAATTCTCGTGTTGTGTAAGTATTCAATACTTCAAAGTGGGTTTTGTATTGTCATATTCTAAAAATAATACAATTTTAATGCTATTAATATGTCCCTTATGCTATTTAGAATTAAATAAATATTGCTTATTTTTACTTTAATGTCTTTTTAGTCATTAAAACATGAGGGAAGACGGGGAAGTCCCACCCTGTATATTAAAAGAAAGGTAAACTATGTACATAAGATATTTACATATAAAACATGAGAAACAAGCTAGGCGCCACTGAAGGAAACAACCTCTACTATGTAGCACGCTGGCAATCCATGCATAGATGTCCAAACACTAATTCTACGGCCCTCAATTTTGAGTCTTTGACTCAAATATTTTCGATTTCATTATTGTTCAAATTCACCAAATCCGTTGTGCAATCACCCCTTGTTGGTGATTAGCTTTTTCCTCTAGCAAGGAATTAAAGTATGAATCTAAGAGTGAGTCTTTCATAGAATTGAGTTGGAAGTTACAATGTGTATCAGCAATCTCCATGCAAAATTGGCAAATGAAAAATGTCATGAAAAGTGTTAGGCTTTTTCTATTGGATGATTGCAAAAGATGCAAATGGAATATTTGTATACCATGGTCAAGTAGATACCTTGTGTGATTGTGTGAAGTTTTCGTAAAATCTACATATATATGTTTATGTGGCATTCCAATGTCGCAGAGATCCTTGATTTTGGTTTTTAATTTTTGCTAGTTTGTCACCTTGTGGCTTTGTCATTTAGATATTGGAGAAGGAACATCTATGATAGCAACTATTATGTCTATAGAAAATTGTATGACAATTGGAGTATTTGATTGCTTTATTTGAGGTATTTGTCGTTGGCATATTAACTATGCTTTTCAAAGAGTCTCGGGATAAGTTATATGCATTGGGTTCTTGTGAATGAAAACCAAAAGAATTAACATAAAGTCCTAAAATATCATAAAATTATGTATTTTAAATTGCAACTGAAAACCAAAATACATAAAAAATAATAATGAAAATTATGTATTTCTTAAATATCATAAACTTTTTCATAGACCTAAAATTTTTTATAGTATAAAATAGCTTTCAATATCATAATTGATTCTTAAAATATAAAATTGTAATGTTTTGTTTTAATTAAATTTTTTTGGAAATACTTTAAAAAATAATATCAATACGTTAAAATCTTAATTTTTTAATAATATTATTTAATATTAAAAACAAAACATATATATATATATATATAATATTTAAATAAATTTAAAATATCTAAAATAGTATAATATATTATAAAATATCATCATCATTCATATATAATTTTTTCATTATATTATATGATATTATATTATAAAATTAATTGAGATTAATTTATATTTTTTATGTTAGAAATATTATGTTTTCATGTTATTAACATGAAGTCTCATATTTTTGGAAAATGACTACCTCTTATGTAATGGGAAAATCATTTTCTTCAAAGTTAAACCATCGTTTACACTTTGAGTGAAAATCTCTTCTTATTGGCCAAACATTTTCTTACTAACACTAGAAAGTGGAAAAAATATTTTTTCTAAAACTATTTTCACTATAATAAATATAATTGAGATATTTTCTATACTTAGTTGGTATTTTATTGTCTTTAGCTTTTGTCCTTAAATATATCTTTAGAATACTCAATTCTTAACTTTTCTTCAAAGTTAAATCATCGTTTACACTTTGGCTGAAAATATTATCTTATTGACCAGACTTTTTATTATGACCAAATATTTTCTTACTACCAAACAGTAGAAAGTGGGGAAAATATTTTTGTGAAACTATTTTCCCTATAACAAATACAACTGAGATATTGACTATAATTGGTTGGTATTGCTTCTTAAAATATAAAATTGTAATGTTTTGTTTTAATTAATTTTTTTTGGAAAAACTTTTAAAAATAATATCAATATGCTAACATCTTAATTTTTTAATAATATTATTTAATATTAAAAACAAAACATGTATATATATTTAATATTTAAATAAATTTAAAATATTTAAAATAGTATAATACATTATAAAATATCATCACCATTCATATATGATTTTTACATTATATTATAAAATTAATTGAGATTAATTTATATTTTTTATGTTAGGAATATTATGTTTTCATGTTATTAACGTGAAGTCTCATATTTTTGGAAAATAACTACCTCTTATGTAACGAGGAAGTCTTTTTCTTCAAAGTTAAACCATCGTTCACGCTTTGACTGAAAATCTCTTATATATTAAACAAACTATAGAGAGGGATTTGAATACAACATACTTACAATTGAAGATAGGGGTGAGCAAAATTTACCGATTAACCGATCGAATCGAACCCGAATTAACCGAATCGAATTTTCCGAATAATTTTCGATTCGATTTAACGGTTAAAAATATATAAGTTTTTTATTTTCGGTTCGGTTAATTACCGAATTAACCGAATTATATATTAAGTATAACAAACGTACAAAAATATCATATATTACTATTAGCCAAACTGGTTATGTTTGATTGCAATTACACAAGTTGCTAAGATTCAAATCCCAACAAGTTATTTATATTTATTGTTTTAATTTATACTTAGAATATAGATAATTTAGTAATAATTATTATCAAATAATATCTATTGTTGTAGTGGTTAAGGTGTAAAAATAGTAATTGTGAGGTCTAAGGTTTGAATCTTAGCAATTTATATTTATTTGAATTTTATTTAGTAATTTCGGTTGGTTAATCGAATCGAATTTTCTCGGTTAATTCGGTCGGTTAATTAAAAATTTTGGTTCGGTTAATTAGGACTCTATTTTCACCAGCGTTGCTACTTTCAGCCTGAGAGCCATCACAACGACCCAAAGCACGCTCCTCGCGAGCTCAATTTTCACATAGTGTGGTCCTAAGTCTCAGCGCCACTTACTTTCGACCTCAGAGCCCTTACAACGACCCAAACTGCACTCAGAGCTACTACTTCTGACCTCAGTGCAATTACTCGGTCTCAACGCCCCCGCTTGCAAGATTTGAACATGAGATAGACCTGATCAAGAGAGGGACCATCCTGCTTCGACTCTACGCAGGAATAATGGTATTTATTATTGCTCTAAATCATTTAGATATAAATATTATTATTTAAAGTCTAAATTTGATGATTTTGTTTGTTCTAAATTTTAAAATTTATTTAAATTTAACTATATATATATAACCATTTATTATCTTTTTAATAAATTGTATTATATAAATATTTTATCATGCCCAAAAATGTGTTATAATTGCAATTAGTACATTTTTCAAGGGAGACATTAGTACAATTAGTACAATTAGTCGTTACTTCGCGGTTAAGCGTAACACAGACGTCGGTTCCCTTCTTCCTTCGCGGAACAAATCGTGACGCAAGGCGAGGATGAGATATAATGTGGCTTAATTTCCCGCGGATCGCTAGTGCACTATGACTCGAACTTGCACACCCGTCGTCGCTACCTGAACCACAACCCACCTCACCATGTCACCTTCCATCCGTCGAGCTACCGGGAGCCGCCTCCTTCATTAGGATGCCCTTGTGCTCATCGGGCTACCGTGTGTGGATTCAGAACCCGACGTCTGAGTTATCTATATATATATATACACTCGGAGAATCACTATTTGTTTTTGGTCACTGTCTTTTTTTTTTTGACAGGAAACTGGCGAGTATATTGGGTCGAAATCATTGGGGGGCGTTGACTCGAGCTTCAAGTTGTCATATATTATTATCTTAATAAAGTCAATCATAATACACACAAGATATTAATTTGACTACGTGGTGTGCATAGGTTATTTGAATCGAGATTCGCAGACGTTTGATCGGATAGCCCAAAATTATTAAGCGATATATATTGGACTCTGCAATTAAAGCTTTTGTTCTCCCATCGTGTTTGGTATATTTGGCGAGGCACAGAATCGCGGCTCTGGATAATTAATGGTGCTGCGTTCGCATGGAGATTTTACTTATTGATTCGATTTGCATTAGTGATACTTTTATCCATGCGAATGATGAGAGAGAAGTGTGCTATACTTTTATCCTTTATTTAACTGTGCTTTCTCGTTTCATGCTTCTTTCTACGCACGTGAAGGTGACAACAATTAGATTATAAGTGCTCTTATTAATTAATCAATTCCAAATTACATCATCCACCTCAGTTCCAAACCCTTCTTCTCCACGACTAAATTCAATTCCAAACCCTTCTTCCTCTTTCCTCTCTCTCTCTCTCTCACTCACCCCACCCGCACGGCCGGACCACTCTCCTACATCTCTCGCCTTCGTCTCGCTGGTGGATCCAGTGCTCTGGATTTCTTGCTTCTTTTTCCACTTACCCATCGCCTCTTTCCTCTCTGCCGCACTCACCCCACCCGCACGGCATCTTCTCCAACTGGTGCAAGAAGAGGCGTTTGATAAAAAAGAAGAGCAAGTCAGGCATTTGCTGCTGCAACTGGTGCTGGTGTTTGAGAAGATACTTATGGGCGCCACGAGCCTCTTCTCCAAGGTGTTCGGCCAGTGGGCGGTACAAGTTCGAGCCCATAGGGGATGATTTGGAGGTGGGTTATCCGACTGTGCTTGTGCAAATCCCCATGTACAATGAGAAGCAGGTGAGGCATCATCTTCCTTTCTCTGCTTCTTTTACCCCTATTTTCTTGGTTACTTTACTCTTTCATCTGCTCCATTCTTTTATCCCCTTTTTCTCAGGTTAGTTAACTTTACTTGCAGGTGTACAAGCTCTCTATTGGGGCTGCCTGCGGGCTGTCGTGGTTGTTGGATCGCTTGATAATCCAAGTGCTGGATGATTCAAAAGATCCAGAGATTAAGGTAATTGTTACGTTTGACTCTTCTCAATTAATGCTGGATTCTTCCTTCTTTTCTGCTTTTTGTTTTCTACTCAAGAACCTTCCATGTTTTATCACTCAATGAGTTCAGCTCGGTGTCTTTCTAACTAATCTAGTAATAATTGCTTAAAGGGAAAACAATGTTTTATACTAACTCTTGACTACTTTCAACTATATTGACAAGATGCTCTTGCATCTACATGTGAAAGGGGTTTAAGCCTTGGGCCCCCCTAAGGAGTGTTAGAAGTTATGGTCAGTGGACGTCCCTGTCTCCATATTTACAAAGGACTTCTAGAAAGGTACATGTGGGGTTTTAATTGTGAAGAAAAATAAGTATATGAGTTTGTTTCAGATAAAGTGAGCAATACTTGTGGTAGTATATGCTAAAAATGAGTACTAAAGCGTATGAAATGAGTAGTATATACTAAAGCATGTGAAACAAGTTCTTGTGGATGTGAACAATACTTGTGGTAGTATATGCTAAACATGTGAAACAAGTTATTGAAAAACTAATAACATACAGCTTCTAAAACTCCGCAAGACATTATACAAAGAGCTTTTGAGCTGTAGTGATTTTCAAAATTCCATTTGGTCTTTGGCTTATTGGCATTTTTCATGCATAAGGCCCCCATTTTATATATGGTTGCTTAGATCTGGTCTATGATAATTCAGAAATTCATATAGTTTTAATCTCTAGTCAAATTTGGCAACAATTTTTCTCAAACTTTCATTACCATTTTATGTGGTATTACATACTTTTATCTTTTCTATTAAATTAGTGAAGAATTGCACATTTTTCCATTTTTTTTCAAGTTATGATATACATTGAGTAGATAATCTAGATTTAAGAAAAATGATTAAGCCGCCTATTGATTCACATTGTAATCGGGGCTTGATTAATCCAGACTAGCCATCTATATACATAATTTCATTTTGGTAAAAATATACTTGACATTCCATTTTCACAATTCCTAAAATAATGATGAGTTGTTTGGTATAGTAAACTTATATAGAAGATATTGTAGATGTTAACTTTTCGTTATCAGGTTGGCTTGAATTTCTAGATTAATATTTTTGAGAAAAATAATCATCTGATCATCTTTTTTCTTCAATTGATTTGTTAAGCTCAAAGTTATCACTTTAATATATACATGGTTCTTTTTAAGCTGTAGAACCTGGTAGAGCAAGAATGCAAGACTTGGGAAAGCAAAGGATTTAGCATAAAGTAGGAGATAAGGGACAATAGACATGGATACAAAGCAGGTGCCCTGAAAGAAGGGATGAAGCACAGTTAAGATTACAAACAATTCCTTTTGCTCCAAACAATTCCTTTTCTCATCCACAATCCAGATTTGGCATGTAGAACCTCTTGATCAGTACATTCTTCTGTGAACAATATATAAGATTACAAAGGGAAACCTCGCTATATACAATTATCAAAGTTTGGTGCAACTAATTGCGTGAAAAGCTAAAGTTTCTCAAGTCAGTAAAAAAGATCTTAAGTTAGTTGAGATGCTCATGCTGATAGTTTACCCTAAGATGTTTAAATTCAACATGATTAAACTTGTATTGTGCAAAAACCCAAACTGGCTGAAGTTGCACAAGGAAATGCTTGATGTGAAAACAAGTTTTCTCTAATATCTTTGCATTTCTTCAACATTCTCTAGTTGGTATTCCTTTGGTTAGTTAAACAAAATTATGATTCTGTCTCTCTTAATTTCAAATTAATTAAGTTCAACACATAAATGCTCTTTCAAGATCTTTTCATGTTTGAAATACTTCAAACTCTTGTTGTAGAAGAAATTGTTGAAATTACGGATTTTTTAACCCTGCTCCACTTTACATTCATTTCATTATTGCTACTGATTATTGCACCTGATTAATGAATATCTTTATAGGATCATATTGTTCTAATTTTGCCTCTATGCATTTTTTATTTTTCTTAAGACTCTACGGGGAGGAATAGTGTTAATGAGAAGAGTTTCAATGAGAGAAGAGTTTGTCACCATTGGAGTTGTGTTAATGAGAAGAGTTTTCTCCTCATCTCTCTCAAGCATGCAGTTGTTGAGTGGAGAAATAACCAGAGGAATTCAAAGGGGGAGGAATGGAAAGCTACGAACTGCAGTTTGGTATCATTTGCAAGGATGAAGAGAAGATGAAGCCAGATCTATCAATTAATAACTCCACGACGCCTCCTCCTCAACTTGTTGCCTTGGAAGCCTTCTACTCTTCTTGTGGCCTTTCATGTCCCTTTAACGGTGAGCTCAAAAAAGGAACAACAGAGAACTCATAGATCCATAACAATGTAACTAACAAGTGAAAAGAAAACTGTCTATCATCTTGTATTCAATTTGAATGAAAGCAGTAGTATTTATAGTTATACAAGTTCTTCATTGCTTCATCTCAGCAGTAGTATTTATAGATATGCCAGCCATTGACTTGTAAAGGTTCAACAAAATGCAATTCTTGATCAAATTATATTGTTGTGCTGTTGCTTTGTTAATCATTACTATCTCTTTTTAGCCATTGCATAACTCTTCTACTTGCAGCTAGAAGATTGGGAGGAGGAAGAAGATGGTGAATGGACAGCTCCAACCATCCCAAACCCTGAATACAAGGGACCCCGGAAACAAAAGCTTTAGATAGCATATGCTTCTTTGACAGAATAAGTATTAGAGCAGGAATAGAAAATTCTAATTTTCTTTTATTATTTCATTTTAGAAAATTAAGAATCCTAATTACAAGGGGAAGTGGAAGGCACCAATGATTGACTATCCAGGTAATTTTATATTTTCTTGTCATTTCTTTTGTAATTTTATATTTTCTCATATCGATTCCTTCTTCCCATCTCCCTGCATTCTTCTTCTTCTCCCTCTAATTAAACCCTATTTCCTTGCATCCTTCTGGATTAGCCGATCTATGCTGACATATCCAGCTCGATTTCGCAGATCTGTGCCGTGCCGAGCTCGGCTTTGCCAATCTGCAACTTCTAGGGTTTGTGATTCGCGAGTTACTTTGGTTGTTCATTTGCCTCCATGAGTGCATCCGCAATTCCCACGGACTAAGATGTTTAAGGAATCCTCTGTTACCAAAGTTGCAGATGTAAGTTTCATTGCTCTTTTTGGATTTAGTTCTTGTTTGTAAAAGGAACATTTATTACTGTCTCTGCTTCTAGGGTTTTCTCCAGCTTCTGTAGAGACATGAATCTCACTTTTCTACTATTTTCCAAATCCAAAGTATGATATACCTAGTTAATATTTAACTGCAGTAGCATGTGTTGAGTTTAGTAGTAGATGCTATTGTTCCAGAAGGTCCAATCGCAATCTTAGGTTTGGTAATGCACTTCAACGATTATCCCTAATTTATTCATGTCTAACAGATCACAATATTGGACTCAACTATCAAAGAATGCATATTTCTCCAGGGTGGTGGAACAGCAGCACATATAATGCTTAAACTATGGCCAAACCTGCAATGAGAAGGTTTGGAGATTGATGAGATAGTAAGGAAACCTTTTTTAATAGTACACTATGTTAAGTAAATTTCGTGTGGTAGAATGGCAAACAAAACTATATTTTTACCAACTAAATTATATTTTTCTTATTATTGGTGAAGATGTTACCTTAGTGACTAATGATGAAATTTGATTTGGAATGTTTTTCTCTTTTTAAATAATTCTTTTTCCCTCTCTATTGATTTTGTATAGTAGTTATTCTAATTTGGTTAGTAATGTCTCTAACATGGTGACATTTTACTTACATTCTCTAATAGTAATTAAGTACCAAAGTTATCTTACAAGTTCCTCTCTTTTGGAATCGATGTTTGAATCAAGCTCAATTCGTCCACGTATGTGATATTTGAGTCAATACATTTGCTGTATTTAGTTACTCTTTTGTTGTTTCTTAATTCCTGTGCTGTGATTTATTTTTGTGATTTAATGCTGTGATTTATTTCTTAATTAATTAGAAGTTTTGTTTTAAGTAAGTTTGCAAATGATGTTGATCGTGTGGAGGCTCAAGTTATCTGGCCTCGTGACTTAGACGAGCGTGCTTTTTACCTTTTTGTTTTGTGTTTTTTTTACAATTGTTAAATTCCGTCTTTAATATGTACAAGCGTCGTTCAATATGTACAAGCACTATTGACATTATGTTTTTCAATATATTGTTCAACATGTATGATTATTATGTTAATATTTAATTAATGTGTTTGTCAATTTTATTGTGCTTCTTTTTCAAATATAATATAATTATTATAAATATACTATATAATATATTATAAAATTTATCATAAACATAAAAATATAATATATAAAAAATATAATTCATATAATTCTTATTTAATATATATATTATATATTTCTATTATAAAAATGTTCATATATAATACAAATTAAATATTCAATATGTATAATATATTATATATTAAATTAATATATTCAATATAATAATATGTAATATATTAATATATATTAAATTAATATTATATATTAATATATTACATATTATTTATATATTATATATTATTGGTGGAAACCGGTGCCTCTTTATAAGAGGCATCGATTTCTGTGAGCTGGCGCCCCTTTTTAGGGGCGCTCGTATATAAAAATTGGTGCCCCTTTTTAGGGGCGCCCGTATAAAAAAATTGGCGCCCCCTTTTAAGGGGTGCCCGTATAAAGAAAACCGACGTCACTTTTAAAGAGGCACCAGATTTTTTTTATACGGGCGCCCCTAAAGCGGTATATGCTAAAGCATGTGAAACAAGTTCTTGTGGATGTGAGCAATACTTGTGGTAGTATATGCTAAAGCATGTGAAACAAGTTCTTGAAAAACTAAGAACATACTGCTTCTAAAACTCCGCAAGACATTATACAAAGAGCTTTTGAGCTGTAGTGATTTTCAAAATTCCATTTGGTCTTTGGCTTATTGGCATTTTTCATGCATAAGGCCCCCATTTTATATATGGTTGCTTAGATCTGGTCTATGATAATTTAGAAATTCATATAGTTTTAATTTCTAGTCAAATTTGGCAATAATTTTTCTCAAACTTTCATTACCATTTTATGTTGTATACATACTTTTATCTTTTCTATTAAATTAGTGAAGATTGCACATTTTTTCATTTTTTTTCAAGTTAGGATATACATCGAGTAGATAATCTAGATTAAGCCATCTAACCTCAAAAGCAAAAAAGAACGAAAAATGATTAAGCCGCCTATTGATTCACATTGTAATCGGGGCTTGATTAATCCAGACTAGCCATCTATATACATAATTTCATTTTGGTAAAAATATACTTGACATTCCATTTTCACAATTCCTAAAATAATGATGAGTTGTTTGGTATAGTAAACTTATATAGAAGATATTGTAGATGTTAACTTTTCGTTATCAGGTTGGCTTGAATTTCTAGATTAATATTTTTGAGAAAAATAATCATCTGATCATCTTTTTTCTTCAATTGATTTGTTAAGCTCAAAGTTATCACTTTAATATATACATGGTTCTTTTTAAGCTGTAGAACCTGATAGAGCAAGAATGCAAGACTTGGGAAAGCAAAGGATTTAGAATAAAGTATGAGATAAGGGACAATAGACTTGGATACAAAGCAGGTGTCCTGAAAGAAGGGATGGAGCACAGTTAAGATTACAAACAATTCCTTTTGCTCCAAACAAATCCTTTTCTCATCCACAATCCAGATATTGCTCTAGTACAAACACGATGGAAATTCGGCATGTAGAACCTCTTGATCAGTACATTCTCTTGTGAACAATATATAAGATTACAAAGGGAAACCTCGCTATTTACAATTATCAAAGTTTGGTGCAACTAATTGCGAGAAAGCTGAAGTTTCTTAGGTTAGTAAAAAGGTCTTAAGTTAGTTGAGATGCTCATGCTGATAGTTTACCCAAAGATGTTTAAATTCAACATGATTAAACTTGTATTGTGCAAAAACACAAACTGGCTGAAGTTGCACAAGGAAATGCTTGATGTGAAAACAAATTTTCTCTAATATCTTTGCATTTCTTCAACATTCTCTAGTTGGTATTCCTTTGGTTAGTTAATCAAAATTATGATTCTGTCTCTCTTAATTTCAAATTAATTAAGTTCAATGCATAAATGCTCTTTCAAGATCTTTTCATGAGTTTACACAGATCAATTTTCTTTTCTTAGGTTCAAATTTCTTTAACACTCATGGCAGCTACTTTCATTCTTTCTAACTTCTACTTTATTGAATTAAGGGTTCTGTTTTCAATCTTACATCAATAATTAATTATTTTTATGATATCACTAATTAATTAGTTTCCATTAGCACTTGTTGAAGGTTAGTAGGTTGCATCAAGTGGAATTTTTGCTACTGGAATTTTGAAGGTTTGTAGCTTGCATCATTAATTTATATTATATATATATATTTATAATGTATGCAAACATGATGGTGGAGCAAGTTTATGTGAAGGTTATTACTCAAGATTATTAATAGTATGTATGCTATTAATAATAGATGTATGCTAATGTATTCTAAGTTTTTTTTTTTTTTTTTTCTGTTACATATTTTACTAGTCAATTTTGTCAACTGATTGTGTAATAATATCTTTTGCTTTCTAATAATGTCTTTACTAGTTCAGCGCTGTCACAGTCTGTGTATGTGCATGATGTTTGTGCACAAGAAGATATATGCACAAAAGATGACGTTGCTTCAACATGCACTAGGTATCTTGCCGGTCCAATATTATTTGTAATTTTGTATATTTAAGAGTATGTCTCAAAGACTGCATGATTGATTTAAGTTCAAAATTCTTAGGTTGCACACAATAATTTATTTATAATATCTTGTTTCTCCTTCAGCCCTCTCTTTCTACGCTTGTGCGATAATGATTACTCTTCTATTATAATAGATTGTTGAAAAGCATGGGATATATATTTAAAAATAACAATAAGAAAGCAGTTTTTAAATGTGTTGGAATCGTAGCACAGCCTAATTGGTTGATAATTCCGATCCTTGTGTAGCTTCATAGTTTCAAATTTCAATTATTTATAAAATACTTGATAATTCCAATGCTTGTCTAGCTGCTATCTCTTTTCTCGGTAACTGATACCGGTTGAAGTTTTTGGGATGGAATTTGCAGTTGAATACTTGATAATACTTGGACTGAAGCTTCATTTCTTTTTATTATACCAGTAAGTGTGTACTTTTTTTTTAAGCAAAACAACACATTTAATATTTTCTTAAATCTCCTCGTCTAGTTGAAACTGCATTTATTTAATTATGTATATTGGAGCATGTTCAATGTTCTTTTTGTCATTTATTGCTCTTACTCATTACCACCAAATTTGCCAATTAAATAAATCATAACATAATTAACGAGGTTAGTAACATCTAACAATCAAAAAAAAATTCATTTCATAAAAATTAGTGTAGTATTTGTTTTTCTATTATTAGCTTCCACCATCGTATTTGCATGTTTCAACATCATATTTTACCCCAAGAATATATGGTACTTTCATGAATTGATGGTCACAACACTGTCTTCTATGAAGTGATTGTACTATCGTTACTAGATTAAATTTAGGGAAAATATCTAAACATAGACTGCCTTTTGAGGTTTTTCTTCTTTGTGGCTTGTACTTATATTTTGTTTAATTAAATCTTATATAATGAGATTTGTCTCAATTGTGGCATGTAGTTTAATTTGTATCGACAACATGGCATGCTGACGTGTAATAAAAAAATTATTTTTAATATTAAAATTGTATAAATTGAAAACTTATATCTTAACCTTTCAATAGGCGAGGTGCACTCTCCGGTGAGTCATCGTTGGCTTTTGGCCTGTCTCGCACCGCATCACAAACAATGCACCACTCTTCAGAGCTTTCTACCGAAAGGCTAAGTAGTTTAATTCTTTTGTGTTTCTTGTGTTTTTCATTGAGCTTAATTCATTTATGGAATTCATATATTAGGATGAGTCAATAAGTTAGTTCTCCAATATTTGGTTTAAGCCTATTTAGTTAAACTGATTTTTGATTTCATTTCTTAGAGCTTTTGATTTTACTTTTAGAAATAGTTATTTGAAGTTCGGTGCTCTTAAATATCAACATATTATGTATTTGTGATATTCCTATCCTGTGGGGATGATAAGTGGGGTATGCCATATAGCAACTGTAATGATGAGATTGAATCATGGGTGGGAGAGAGCCGTAAGCATGACTGTCGTGTTCCTTAAGTCCTATAGTGGGTGTGGAATACCTCGATGCTTGTATAGGATTAGATATTCAAATTAACACTTATGATTTTCCTTTTATTTAGGTTGAAATATGTTTCTCTTTCTTAAGATTGAAAGAGAACCATAGAGTGCTATTATGAGAGGTCCTGAAAGAAAATAGTGTTATTATTATTTTTCAGCCCTTCGAAATCTCTCCACTTGATTCCAATTTGATGTACCTTGAAAATAAAAGTACATAGAAGTCAACTTCGGGTTACCTTGAGAAGTTCAACTTTCAATTAAGTAATCCATTGTGCATAGAATGTGAAAGGATTATATTTTAATAATTTTTAATGCTATTTATCCCTGCTCTTTATCTTGAGTTAAAGCTATTTTGAGTTAATGTCTTAATATTACAATATACAATTAATATCCAATCACTTAATATATTACAGTATTGATAAATTGTTAATTAACTTGTTTCCATGTATAATTAATTTTCCATGTTAATTAACTTGTCTTCATGCTAATTAACTTGTCTTCATTGTTATGATTGAAGGTTGTCGTGTTATAGGCTTTTCATGTATAATTAACTTGTCTGATATGGAGTTAGTCAATGTTTTTTTGCTACTCTTTAAATATTCTCACATATGCTTGAAGATTTACATGTTCTTCATGCTCAGTTACCATGAAATTTAAAAAATATATGCTTTGTTATGTGCTTGAAGAGTTTTTGTTCTGAAAGACTGAAACTATGCTTGAAGAAATATAGTTTCCGTTTCTTATAATTTTCTTTTTTCTACAGTTTTTCATTTAAGTAGTGGTCTCTTGATTTTAAGATTGTTGGACAGCAACTTACTAACTTGCTCTCTTGGTATAGTCAAACATCAGATTTTGCATCCACCTTCAAACATGAGCAAATGATTTTTTTCTTTACGACAACTATTTCATACTAAAAAAACTTCTATCTTTCGATAAAAGTATGACAGTTAAAGTTGCCTATATAAATTTTTGTGTTTTATCATTGACCTTATTAATAAGGCTTTCCTGTTAACCACTTCATTCTTTCATATATATAAATTTTTGTGTTTTATCGTTGACCTTACTTTATCATTGACCTTATTAAAAGTATGACAGTTAAAGTTGCGTATATAGTCTCCACTTCTTTTTGTATTTGCATTAATGAACGTGAACCATGATAAAGTAAAGTTAGTGGATTGGTATGAATTATAATTTGTAGAGACTAGAGAGGAACAATAATGTTGCAGATCTTCATTATGATGGAAAGCTATAAACTTGTATAATTCTTTCCTTGGTATCCAAATCTTTAGTGATGACTGACAAGATTTATTGTAAATTTACAAGGAAATTGATGCCTAATAAAAAAGATCATGCTAGTCATCTTAATTTCAATTTTTTCTCTGTTTAGTTTATTTACTTGTATAACATGTATCATTTTACACAGATGCTTATCACAGGGGAATGGATGCTCAAAGCTGGAGCACTTGTTTTGACTGATGGAGGACTTTGTTGCATAGATGATTTTGACAGTTTAGTTGCTAACTTTATCTTAATGCTTATTTCTCTCCTTATTTTTTATTGCCATCATTATTTTCTTATGAAAGATTTTTTAAAATTTGATGTAGCACATGTTCCTTTTAGTGCTCATTTTTTGACTTAGTCTATTAAGATTTCTTATCCTGTAATTCGAGTATATCTGTAGTTATATGGTTTCTTTTACAATTTTAAATTCTTATCCTGTAATAGCTTTTCTTAGGTTATTAAAATTTCAAATTTGGTCCATCTCTTGATTATCTCTATGTCACTCTTCCCCCTATTATTTTCTCCTCTTCTCTCGTGTTCCTCTCCCTCATCTCTTGTTCTTCCACTATGGTTTAGTTTCTTCCATCTTCCCTTTTTTCCCCTCACTTTCTCTTGCATGTTGATTTGCATTGGCAAAAGAGAGCACCCGTAACAAAAAATGTCTATGTGAAATTGTATGGTTGTTAGTTATGATCACATCTGCATAGAATTTGGTTATTAATTAGTTATAGCATTGTTTGATTGCTGAGTTCTGATATAATCTTTCCTTGCACAGTTTTTAAGTGAAAGTTTTTGATTTCTCCGACGGAGATATGACACATCAAATTTCAAAAGACCATAAGTAGACTTTTAGTAGGTACTAGTTTATTCACATTCTATTGTTGCTATTCACTGTTGAAATATAGATCCATATAATAATTCTAAAGTTCTATGTTTTTCGTTGATGCTTGTATAAAAATATATTTATTCCATTCGTCGATAATAGTATGGATTGAGTTTTAATTATTTGTGCTTATAATCAAACAAGTTAAATAATAATTAAATAACCTTTATGTTGAGACTAGTAAATTTCATTTATTGTTTTGCCCATATGCATTAATTTATGCGGATTCCTAAATTTGATATTTGATATATTAAGTTGATATTTTGAATTGCAAATTTAATGAGATGTTAATAACGAAATAATTATTAATTTATTTTTAGTTAATGTTTTGGTTTATTAATTCGGGATTGGGGTATTAAATAATTATTAAGTTGTTTAAAGTTGTTTTGTATAGTAAGATCTCATAATTGAAGTATCAAAGGTGGTAATGGATTTGTTTATGTTATGCAGTTGATTTATTGAAAATGATAAATAAATTTATGAAGAAGCTCAAGAAGTATGGATGTGTATGAAATCAGATGTGGACGCGTTGGCATAAATTTGCGTGGAGGTAAGTAATTGTTTATTTTTTTTAATATGTTCACGAATTTTCTGGCCTCTCTCTCTCTTAAGCTCGCCCAAACTCCAGTAGATCTGCTTCAATCCGATCAGCTCGACCCTAATGTATGTTCAAGAATATTTCACGGAGACCTTTTAGTCTGCTTTCCTAACTACTAAACTTATTATCTAGCTAAATTGAATGGCTTTTTGTGCTTACTTTTTTTGGAGTCAGTAACATAGTTGGATATTTATTGCACATTGTAACATAGCTAGATTATATTCACATTTTCAGCTAATTTTCCTATTAACAGGGTAGGATGAGTACTTATTTTTTTTAGCAAAGCACCACACTTAATATTTTATTGAATCTTCTCGTCTAGTTGAATCTGCATTTATTTTTATTACAGATATAAGACGTTACTTGCATTATGTATAATGGTGCATGTTCAATGCTCTCTTTGTCATTTATTGCTAATGTATCATAACAGGATTAATGAGGTTAGTAACGTCTAACAATCCAAAAAAAATTTCATTTCATCAGAATAGTATAGATGTTTTTATTTTTCTGTTCTTAGCTTCCAACATCGTATTTTCATGTTTCAACATCATATTTTACCCCAAGAATTTATGGTACTTTCATGAATTGGTGGTCACGACACTGTCTTCTATAAAGTGATTGTAGTGTGCCCTTTGAGGTATTTCTCATTTGTGGCTTGTACTTATATTTTGTTTAATTAAATCTTATATTACAAGATTTGTCTCAATTGTGACATGCAGTCTAATTTATGTCGACAACATGGCATCGTAACGTGTAATAAAAAATATATTTTAATATTAAAATTTTATAAATTGAAAACTTATATCATGGGTCCCATCTCTCTCTCTCTCTCTCTACTCTATTTCTTCTTCTTTGTGGCCTCTAAAAGGATATGTTCAACATCGTCTCCATCGAGGATATGGAGGCTGCGGGGTCCCACGCGACCTTCGGTCATGTATGCCACCATGCGTCGCCTCGAGAATGAGTTCTCTATCATATTCTCGTAGCCAACCGCTCCAACGTCTCTAAGGACACCGACGACGATGAGATTCACACAGCTGTGGACTTTAATGTTGAGGATGAGAGCGCTACGGCTAGCGACATGGTTGACCTCTGCGCCATTGCCGAGACTGTGATCATCGTCGGCTATGGCAATGAGTGCATCGAGGTATATGTATACCCCCTGCAAGTTGATCAAGGGTTTCTGTCGCCTCGGGTTCGAGCGGCTTACCTCGTCGCAGGTTTAGAGGATGGATTGGTAGCTTCTCGGGAGAAAAATCCACTTTAGGATTAACGCCTCGTGGGTGGCCACCACCATCGTGTACTTCGATGAGAGGATCCTCTTGGCCCACGTCTTCCGTGCCTTCGATTCAATTCGGGAGGTTGTCATAGCCAACATCGCTAAAAAATGTTGTAGTTTAGCTTCTCCGTTTCTCGGAGTTGGTGAAATCCACGTGGTCGATAGAGAAAACGTTTTTGATACTGGACTTGTGCAACTCCATCTCTGAGCTATTGTCGGAGATAGATGCATTGTTCTCCTTTGGCTCAACAATCGTTGTCCAAGAATAGGCCATCGCCTCTCCCTCCAAGCTCGCCGATGCCAGTAACACCATGTTTGTCGACTCCGGAGCCGTAGTTCAAAAGGAGGACTCCAAGTCAATGCCTCTTGACACTGTGATTCAAGCGCCCACTCGTCATGCCATACTACATCACCAAGATCATCACAGAAGTCCCCTTGCAGTAAGAAAGCCTCGACCTTGACTTTTTATTCGATACATTGCACTCGGAGGCGCTAGTTGAAAGGTCGACGTTTTCGCGAGACTCCTGTTCTTCTTGCTCCTCCTTGTCCTTAAACGATGACGAACAAAGAGAGATAGAGATAGAGATATTCAATTTATTAAATTTAATATTAAATTTATAATTGGGAAAAGGCCAAATTTGCCCCTGAAGTATTGAAAAAGGTGCAAATTTGCCCCTCAACTATGTTTTTTACCAAAATTGTCATTGACGTTACATAATTGGATCATTTTTGCCCTTCTCGTTAATGGAAGTCCACGTCAGCAAACGAAATCCCACGTGGCAAGTGCAGCTCGGCCACATAAGATGCCATGATGGAAAATGACATGTGGCAATTTATGTAGTGACAAGGGCAATTTTGGCCGAAAACATATTTAAAGGGGCAAATCTAAATCTTTTTCAATACTTTAGGGGTAAATTTGCACCCTTTTCAATACTTCAGGGGCAAATTTGCAAATTTTTCAAT
Organism: Canna indica; assembly: GCA_034359265.1. Lineage (NCBI taxonomy): Eukaryota > Viridiplantae > Streptophyta > Magnoliopsida > Zingiberales > Cannaceae > Canna > Canna indica. The sequence continues at coordinate 36,622,608 of CP136895.1, read as the reverse complement.
ACTTTGAGGCAAATTTTGCCCGTTTCCCTTGAATAAAATATATATGATGCCCAAATAATGTGTTTTATGTTCATTGCACGATTTCTGCAAGTTTGGTTTTTATCTTAGAATTTGAACAAATACTTTAGTAAATTTTTTGAGAAATATAAATTTTAAAGATGAAACAAAAATAATATTCTAAAAGGTATTTCTTAATTACTAAAATAAAAACTTGATTAAATTTAATTATTAGTAATTGCTCCGGCCCGACCCGAATGTTCGGGAATAATCCTGTCCCAATTCAAAATCGGGACTAGACCGGAACAAAATTGCGATGGTTCATATTTGGGACTAAGACTGGGACACATATTTGCGTCCCGATTCAAAATTGGGACGGGATCGAGACATACCAAATCTCGACCCATCCGACCTGAACTAACCCCTACTATGTTGGTTGGTTTTTTATTACAATGATAAGTGACTAAAGCTGTTCATATCTTTGAGTAAACACTTCAGTTACAATACAAAGTATAATTGTCAAGCTTATATTTTCTTTATTTTGGTAAAGATGATATCAACATCATTCTTATAGTGTTAATTAGAATCACATTAATAATAATAATATATAAAAGAAAAAATGATTAAATTTGCCCAAGTATTGAAAATGGTGCAAATTTGCCCTTAAAGTATTGAAAAAGATTCATATTTGCCCATTTAAATATGTTTTGGGTCAAAATTGCCCTTGTCACTACATAATTGCCACATGTCATTTTCCATCGGCATCTTATGTGGCCGAGCTGCACTTGCCACGTGGGATTCCGTTTGCTGACATGGACTTTCGTTAACGAGAAGGGCAAAAATGATCCAATTATGTAACATCGAGGACAATTATGTAAAATTGCTTGAAGCATGATAAAGTAAAGTTAGTGGATTGGTATGAATAATAATTCGTAGAGACTAGAGAGGAACAATAATGTTGCAGATCTTCATTATGATGGAAAGTTATAAACTTGTATAATTCTTTCCTTGGTATCCAAATCTTTAGTGATGACTGACAAGATTTATTGTAAATTTACAAGGAAATTGATGCCTAATAAAAAAGATCATGCTAGTCGTCTTAATTTCAATTTTTTTCTCTGTTTAGTTTATTTACTTGTATAACATGTATCATTTTACACGGATGCTTATTAACAGGGGAATGGATGCTCAAAGCTGGAGCACTTGTTTTGGCTGATGGAGGACTTTGTTGCATAGATGATTTTGACACTTTAGTTGCTAATTTTATCTTAATGCTTATTTCTCTCCTTATTTTTTACTGCCAACATTATTTTCTTATGAAAGATTTTTTAAAATTTGTTGTAGCACATGTTCCTTTTAGTGCTCATTTTTTGACTTAGTCTATTAAGATTTCTTATCCTGTAATTCGAGTATATCTGTAGTTATATGGTTTCTTTTACAATTTTAAATTCTTATCCTGTAATAGCTTTTCTTAGGTTATTAAATTTCAAAATTTGGTCTATCTCTTGATTATCTCTATGCCACTCTTCCCCCTATTATTTTCTCCTCTTCTCTCATGTTCCTCTCCCTCATATCTTGTTCTTCCACTATGGTTTAGTTTCTTCCATCTTCCCTTTTTTCCCCTCACTTTCTCTTGCATGTTGATTTGCATTGGCAAAAGAGAGCACCCGTAACAAAAAATGTCTATGTGAAATTGTATGGTCGTTAGGGAGCTTTAGGTGCTAAGAAAATAAACCTTACATCCTTGTTTTCCATGACACAAGATATTGCTAAGGCCTGGAACACTAAGATGGACAATTTGCAAGATACTATCTTGAGTTTGTATAGGCAAGTAGCATAATTAAGTCTTTGGTAAAAATTCCTATTCATGGTAAGATAAAGATCATCTAATGCATGCACTAATGAAATTGTACACCAATGAGGGAATATTGACCGTGTCTACCATTCTGCAAATGAGAATCTCAATCCCTAAGGAGGGCCATAGTCCACCGAGAGCTAGGATATGTGGCAGGGGGTGATGAGTCCAATAATCAAAATATCATGTCAATTGATGCTTGCATGTACATGATGACACATGGAAGCAGACTAGCATATTTTACATGTTCATGGAAATAATTTATTGTTGAGCTTTTCTATTTTTTCTGATTGTAGATTTTTTTCCTTCTAAAGTCTGAGTTCAATGTATGAAAAAATAAAATTATGATTTAATTTGAAAGCTTATGACTAATTTTTGTTCATGTTCTTAAGTGTCTCCTATATCATCTAGATGTCTTTCTAATAATGCCTTAGATCATGACTTTGTGGTTGACATTCTAATTATGACCAAGATCATGAAGTTGGGGCAAATTTTCTAATTACTTACACATCTTTATCTTCATCATTAAAGCTTTTATAGGTGTGATATTCTATAGTTAGCATTTGATTATAGAAAAAAAATGTAGAGCATTACTAATGACCGAATATCTTTTATGTTGTTGACATGCAGGTTTTTGAAGGTTTTAATTCCACATGGAATGTAATTGAAATTTTTTGCTGTACATATGAGCATGATTTATGGAAAACTTGAATTTACTTGCCCTTGTTCTCATTCAAGCACCAAACTACTTGGACAAACTAACTTGTTGCTGCCAATAGCGGTGATGTGGTTTGAGGTATGCTTATGATCACTTCTGCATAGAATTTGATTATTAATTAGTTATAACATTGTTTGATCATATAATCTTTCCTTGTACAATTTTTAAGTGAGTTTTTGATTTCTCCGGCGGAGATATGACACATCAAAGTTCAAAAGATCATAAGTAGACTTTTAGTAGGTACTAGTTTATTCACATTCTATTGTTGATATTCACTGTTGAAATATAGATCCATATAATAATTCTAAAGTTCTATGTTTTTCGTTGATGCTTGTATAAAAATTTACTTATTCCATTCAATGATAATAGTATGGATTGAGTTTTAATTATTTGTGCTTATAATCAAACAAATTATAACTAAATAACCTTTATGTTGAGACTAGTAAATTTTATTTTATGCTCATATGCATTAATTTATGTGGATTTTTAAATTTGATATTTGATATATTAAGTTGATAATTTGAATTGCAAATTTAATTTTGATATTTTGTAGTTTGAAATACTTGTGAGCTCTACATATAATGAGATGTTGATGACGAAATAATTATTAATTTATTTTTGGTTAATGTTTTGGTTTATTAATTTGAGACGGGTATTGAATAATTATTAAGTTGTTTAAAGTTGTTTTGTATAGTAAGATCTCATTATTGAAGTATCAAAGGTGGTAGTGGATTCGTTTATGTTGTGCAGATGATTTATTGACAATGGTAAATAAATTTATGAAGAAGCTCAAGAAGTATGGATGTGTATGAAATCAGATGTGGATGCGTTGGCATAAATTTGCGTGGAGGTAAGTAATTGTTTATTTTTTTTAATATGTTCACGAATTTTCTGGCCTCTCTCTCTCTCTCTCTCATGCTCGCCGAACTCCAGTTGATCTGCTTCAATCCGATCAGCTCGACCCTAATGTATGTTCAAGAATATTTCACGGAGAGCTTTTAGTTTGCTTTCCTTACTAAACTTAGTTTTCAGCTGAATTGAATGACTTTTTGTGCTCCCTTTTTTGGGAGTAACATAGTTGGATATTTATTGCACATAGTAACATAGCTAGATTATATTCACATTTTCAGCTAATTTTCCTATTAACAGGGTAGGATGAGCATTTATTTTTTTTTAGCAAAGCACCACACTTATATTTTCTTGAATCTCATCTGCATTTATTTTTATTATAGATATAAGACGTTACTTGCATTATTATGTATAATTGAGCATGTTCAATGCTCTTTGTCATTTATTGCTCTTACCAGTTATCACTAAATTTGCCAATTAAATGAATCATAAGAGGATTAATGAGGTTAGTAACATCTAACAATCCAAAAAAAAATTCATTTCATCAAAATAGTGAATATGTTTTTATTCTTCTGTTATTAGCTTCTAACATCGTATTTTCATATTTCAACATCATATTTTACCCTAAGAATTTATGGTACTTTCATGAATTGGTGGTCACGACACTTTGTCTTCTATAAAGTGATTATAGTATGCCCATTAATTAAATCTTATATTACGAGATTTGTCTCAATTGTGGCATGTAGTCTAATTTGTGTCGACAACGTGACATGCTAACGTGTAATAAAAAAATTATTTTTTAATATTAAAACTTTATAAATTGAAAACTTATATCATGGTTCCCATCTCTCTATCTCTCTCTACTCTATTTCTTCTTTGTGGCATCTAAAAGGATAAGTTCAACATCGTCTCCATCGAGGATATGGATGCTGCGGGCTCCCACGCGATCTTCGATCATGTATGCCACCATGCGTCGCCTCGAGAAGGAGTTCCCTATCATATTCTCGTAGCCAACCGCTCCAACATCTCCGAGGACGATGAGATCCACGCAGTTGTGGACTTCAATGTTGAGGATTAGAGCGCTATGACCAGCGTCATGGTTGACCTCTGCGCCATTGCCGTGACTGTGATCATCGTCGGCTTTGGCAATGAGTGCATCGGGGTATATGTATACCCCCTGCATGTTGATCAAGGGGCTCTGTCGCCTCAGGTTCGAGCGGCCTACCTCGTCGCAGGTTTAGAGGATGGATTGATAGCTTCTCGAGAGAAAAATCCACTTTTGGATTAGCGCCTTGCGAGTGGCGACCACCACCGTGTATTTCGATGAGCGGATCCTCTTGGCCCACGTCTTCCGTGCCTTCGATTCAATTCGGGAGGTTGTCATAGTTAACATCGCTAAAAAATGTTGTAGTTCGTGAAATCCAAGTGGTCGACAGAGAAAATGTTTTGGATACTGGACTTGTGCAACGCCATCTTTGAGCTATTGCCGGAGATAGATGCATTGTTCTCCTTTGGCTCAACAGTCGCAGTCCAAGAATAGGCCGTCGCCTCTCCCTCCAAGCTCGCCGAGGCCAGTCACACCATGTTTGTCGTCTCCGAAGCCGTAGTTCAGAAGGAGGACTCCAAGTCAATGCCTCTTGATGCTGTGATTCAAGCGCCCACTCGTCATGCCATTGACTACATCGCCAAGATCATCGCGGAACTCCCCTTGCAAAAAGAAAGCCTCCACCTTGACTTCTTATTTGATACATTGCACTCGGAGGCGCTAGTTGAAAGGTCGACGTTTTCGCGAGACTCCTCTTCCTTTTGCTCCTCCTTGTCCTTAAACGATGACGAACAAAGAGAGATAGAGATAGAGATATTCAATTTATTAAATTTTAATATTAAAAAACTATTTCTTATTCCACATCAGCATGCCATGTCATTAGTTTAATGGATTGCTGTAGGAAATTAGACGGCACATCACAATTGAGACAAATGTGGTAGTATAGGATTGAATTGAGCAAAATGAAAATACATATCATAAATGAGAAAATTCTAAAAATACAAGCTAGTATTAATTATGGTTAATTAACCTTTCAAGAGGCAAGGGATGCCGGTTAAATTGAAACCGGTGCCCCTTTAAAGGAGCACTTGTTAAATTGAAGTAGGCGCTTCTTATTAAGCGCCATATTGCTCTTTATCAACTCAAGATTAATAGAAATCGGATGCATTTATATGTGCCAATTTTTAAATTTCTTTATTATTAATTTGTTACTTCAATATTGACGTTTTTATAAATGTCTAAACATAAGTTTAGACCTAAAAAATGTGCTTGTTTTCTACATAATAAAAACCAATTTCATATGTTTACTGTAGTGGTTGTTGCATTTCTTGATTGTATGGAAGTTACCAATTGAGGTTTTCTTCAATTTTGAGATTCTTTGGGGTTTTTTAATTTCTATATATGTTTTTTTCTTCAATGTGATAGTTTTATATATATACAGTGCATACATATTAATCTCTACCATGCGTTTGACAATGAAACTTATTTCTACATTGAAATTGCAAATTGTTTGAGTTTGTTATGAATGTGATTATATGCATTAATTGTGCAGTACACACTTATTGCTATGGTTCAGGAGTTAACCTTAGTTAAGACTTAAGAGTGTGATTATATGCATTAATTGTGCAGTACGTAATCACCTCAGTTAACAATTTTTTTGTAGAAGTGGACTTTTAACTCATAGTGCAGGTTATTATTTTTGATGGACTGCATGACTTGTTTTTCTAATGACTTTTCTTTAAGGATCGAGAAAACCTGGTACTGGAATCTTTAAAGCCATAAGGTATGAACGTTTACGTGTCTTCTATTTTAAATGTGGATGTATTTGCAATGTTATGAATAAATGTGATAGAATAAATGCATCTACTTTTAATACTAGGATGATAATAATATTATTTATGTCGAAAATCCTGTTCAAGAAAAATTTGTTGAGGTTCTTTCTAATAATCTTAAGGATATATCTTTGACTAATGAAGCTCCCAAATCAGATGCCTAACACGCCTTAAACTAGGGATTAGTCTATTGGTACGAAAAATATGGACATGAGGGGAAAAAATAAACTTGAGTAGCCCTTTGTTATTTACTATTGCATTATTTGTCCCAAATATTATATTCTGAAGGTGCCAGTATTTTTTTAAACTTATTTATGTAAAAAATTGTTGTTCACTCAAACATAAACCATCATCATGTTTTGAAGTTGTCAATTTATTACTTAATGGTACAAGTTTGTTAGTTTCTTTATTACTTGGAGCCTTTTGCAAATCATGCAACTAATGAGCAAATTTCAATCATGATCTATTCATACTTTCAAATTTAAAATGGATGGTTTATTTGCTGCCATTTGCTAAATAGTTTTTTTTTTCCGCTTTAGATCTAGAAAGAACCAGTATTTTTCTTTTATTTCTGCATTAGATCTAAAGAGAACCAACATTTTTCTTTTCTTATCTTTCTCATACTCATTGTTTCTATTAATACTTTAGGGATGTGTAATAATTGTGCACATGAAGCTGAGGTTAAGGAAATAGATGCAACTTGGACAAGGAAGTTTTTTTATAATTTGGCTAGATTATTGAATTTATATTTTTGTTAATTATATTATTGTGCTGTTATCAATTTATGCATCTTGACTTTACATCACATACATATATTTCGTAGTGTATATATATATATATAGATGTCTTTAGATATCATAGCTTATTTATATAAGTAACAAAATTAGGGCAAAAAAAAAAATTCACTTAGTTTTCAGATGGGTATAAGTGTTGGTAGATATCCCAAAAGCTTAATTAGGGGAAACAAAAAAAATTGACATCAAACTAGGCATGTCTAAGAGTGTACAGAACTATGATGGGTATAAGTTATGCTCTCTTTATTTTCTTCTTTTTGTTCTTCTTGGAGAATTTTGAATAGGTCTGTTTACCTGCATCCGTTGTATATTTGCTTCTGTTTTCATCTCTTTCATGGTACATGTAGCCAAGTGTCTTCTTCCTCTAGTCAATGTGTGTTTAGGATTGTAGTTCAATATTCTCTAGAACTGAAGGATGATTTTTTGCATGATCTCTTACACTTTTCTATGATGCTGTAGCATCAACAGTTATCTAGCAGAAAAAAATGCTTCTTGCGGGTTTCTAAGTTGAAGTTACTATATTAGTTACAAATAAGTCAGAATATAATGTTAGTTCTAAATGGATCTTTTACCGTCATCAATCTTTTCTTTGGTAAGCACTATAATAGATTAATACTTACAGTTAATCTAAGATGAGAAGAATTTCTTTTTAAAATTTTGTATAGTCCTTAGTTCTCTTTCTACCTCTTAAACAATTTCTTTATCTTTGGGCTTCATGTATCTGTATATGAAATTCTTTATCTGTTTAATATTTTTTGATCTTGTGGAGCATGACAAAGTTCGCGGCTTTCGCGTCCAGAAACAATTGCCATTCAACCATTTTAAGGTAAAGCACTTACAACATTTGAACATATAGATTGAACTTATTAAATTTATTTTTGGAATATGAAAATCTGGTCATAGTAATTTATTCATCAAAAACTCCACGTATATGAGATTTTGTTAAGCAAATGAAAAATGATGTTTATGTAAAATATACTTCGAATAAGTATGTCGAGGAGTGATTGACGTTTATATTATTATATAAATATAATTTTGTTTAAGGAGCTAATGATCAGGGAAGATAACTTGTAGAGTTGAACACTGATTACACTAAGCATGAATCTTTCTCTTATGTATTTTGAATTATTGAGTCTCGGGAACCTTGTTTATCGCGAGCAAGGGTAAAGTTTTCGACAATAGCCAAAAGTTGAATATCAAGATGCTAACTTTTGCATGCCTAGTTATGTCCTGATTTATGATATCCCTTTTGGGTTATCTACTATGAAAGTTAGTATTCTCATCGAAAAGCTCACCATTGAGATAGTTCAGCCTTATGGTTTCGAATATGAAATAACAGACCTTAATTACTTGTTGCCTTTTAAATTTTGCTTGGTGGCATCGCTGGATTATATTACTGGCAAGAAGAGGTCACCGCAGGAAATGTCACTTTTTGTGGCCGTTATTATTGGGGGTCGTGCACTACCATAGAGGTTAAAGTTCAACTTGCACATGATAACATTTTCAGTAAACTTTGAGATGAGGAATTTTGGAAAAAAAGAATAGGTATAATTTGTTATTTATCAAATTAGATTAAACACAGCTTAAAAAGATTTTGCAGCTTATATAAGAAATAAATAAGACAACTATTAACCACAAAGGTATAGTATAACCTGAAATGAACATGCATGATGAATTGGTTTCTTCTTCACATATAGCAATTTTTGCTCGCTTGTTGCTTGAATCAGAGTTCATAATTGGTAGAACTCTGCAAAGTGCAAAGTCAAAATAAAATTACATGTTCTGCTTAAAGCAGAATATGGATGGCTTGTTTCAGTATTCTTTGATTATAATAAATGTAGATTTATTCATGGGGTGGGGATGGGAATCAGGAGGTCGATTCTATGTTGTCATAAATAAATATATTATATTGCATGTTTATTATATATGATAGTATTAAATTAAAGATTATTCGTGTTTAGAATTACATATAAATGCATATATTATATAAACTATTATATTTTTAAAATAAATTAAACTATTAGACGTTGGGCAGCACGCTTTTCAACATTACATCTTATAGGCCAATACTCCAGTAGTTGACTAGCATGAGGCTGGTAATTTTGTTCCTTATATTCTATTTCTGGTCTCACGTATCGATCTTTATGTAATTTATAGGTATGTGTTTGGTGTTGGAACAATATCATAAAAATGGTTGAGAAGATTGATACTGATGGAAGATGCCCTGCATGCCGTGCTCCGTATGATAAAAGAAGATATTGAGGAATACAATAAGTAGTGAGAGACATGTTCCTTTTTAGTGAGCTGAATTATGTTAACATATATTTGTTGTCACATTTTTAGGTGCATTTTTCTACCTTATAACTTTGTTTAAGCAGAAAATATCAAATTATTACTGGTAATGAGAATTATATTTTTATGTTTTGATAAGTTGTGTTAATTAAATGTAGGTTAGTGAAACAATATTCTCTGAAGCAGAAGTTGCAAAAAAATAAGTCAAAATAATCAGGACTACCAATGATCTTAGCAGTGTCTCCATCATTTGGCGGAATATTGTATGTCTCTGGTATTCCTGCTACTTTTGCTGATGAAACGATAACATTATCCTTCTATAATTTCTACTAGTACTCTGTATTTGACATGTTGAAGATATATTATAGCATACATCTTCTAGATAGCATAAGCAGATATGGTGGTTTAAGTGTTCCATTAAAAATCTGCAAACCTGGGTCTTCCAGAAAATAAATTTGATTCTAATGTGCCAGATAATTTCAAATTTTATTCTTGCAGACTCTTAAAAAGAAAGAATTCTATGGACAATATGGCAAAGTTCTAAAGATTTCTCTAGTTCCCGCTGTCGAGGGATTTCTGAATTCTCGTGTTGTGTAAGTATTCAACACTTCAAAGTGGTTCTTGTATTGTCATATTCTAAAAGAAAAATAGTTTTAATGCTTTTAATATGTCCTGGCGAAGCCCTTGACCAATCATTAAGATGTTGGTTTATAAAGTGCATTTATGACATAAGCAATTTACTGGCGAAGCCCTTGACCAATCATTTTCTTAAACCAATAAACTTAAGAAATCTTCAAGATTTGCTTCAAATAGTCTTGTATCACGGTTTGGAAGCATGCTACCTCCACTAATGGACACCTCATGTAGCAGTAGTAGTACCGGGAAAAAGGACTTCCGGAATCCTTAGCCCATTTAAGTTTTTCAGTGAATTAACTGGTGGTATAGTGAATTGTTTATTTTAGCTTTTTGGTTAATTTTAATTTTTATAAATGCGCTTTAAACCTATGATAATTGCAAAATTAAATGCACCCACAGAAAGGTGATGCTAGAAAGTTGAGTGCCCTTCCACCAACAGCTTCATGGTACATAACTGAGAAATACTCATTTCTAATATTTTTGTCTTAATGTTTAATAGTATTTGTTATAATTTTTACAGGGCTTTAGCTCCCACATCTAGTAGGTTATCATATGCTAGTATGACAGTGTCTCAAGGGCCCCTTGATCATTCTCACATACCAAGTAATTTGATCATAAAGGCCGCTAACTCTATAGCTCAAATATCAACATCTTCTCAAAATGTTAATCAAAGTGATGACGGAACCTTCAAATCTAGTCATTCCATGATGGTGACCAATCTACCCATCAATGAGTCTGCCTTATTAGGTTTTCCAATTTTTTGGGCAAGTGATCTGGCTAACATTGGTATTAAAAGTGCTGCATGCAGATTATCTTGTGAAAATAGTACTGCAAAATAAAGTTTGCCTAAATTCTTCTTTCATAAGCTTCTCAACTTTCCATGGTGCTGAATTGCTTAGTCTTCCTGATTACCATTGTTCTAGTTTTCTTGATTTTACTTTTTGAAATAATTATTTGAAGTTCAGTGCCCTTAAATATCAACATTTTATGTACTTTTTATATCTTATACCATGGGGATGCTAAGTGGGGTATGCCATATAGCAGATGTAATGATGAGATTGAATCCTGGGTGGGAGAGAGTAACACTTCTGGTATTCCTTAAGTCCTATAATGGGTGTGCTTGAAGACCTGAATGCTTGTACAAGACTAGGTATTCAAATTAACACTTATGGTTTTTCTTTTATTTAGGTTGAATTTTTTTTTTTCTCTTTCTTAAGATTGAAAGAGAACCATAGAGTTCTATCATGAGAGGTCCTGAAAGGAAAATGTGCTATTATTATTTTTCAGCCATTCAGAATCTGTCCACTTGATTCCCGTTTGCTGTACCTTGAAAAGAATAATACATACTAGTTTTTAATAAGCATCAAGTTAACTTCAGGTTACCTTGAAATACTTTCAAATATGATAAGAAGTCCAAGTTCCAATTAAGTAATCAATTGTGCATGGAAGTCTAGCTTTGGCATAGAAGATGAAAGGACTATTTATTAATTATTTTTAATGCTACTTATCCTTGCTATTTATCTTGAGTTAATATCTTAGTATTAGTATATTAGAGTATCCAATCACTTAATACTGTATATACATACAGTATTGATAATTTGTTATTTAGCTTTTCTATTAATTTTCAGTTTATATTTAATTTGAACAATGTCAAAATTTTAAATTTAATGCATATTTCAATTTTAAAATGAGGTGATGATGCTCCGTTGGTTGTCACTCATGGTGTGACCATATACATTGACTACCTCGAGGACATCGGCTTCAAGCCAAGCTTCAAGGTGATCTCATTACTCTTACCCATGTTTCTTTTTTTTTTCTTCTTAATTTCCCATGTGCTTTGAAATTTTCTATTCTCGTTGATATGGAAGAAAATTTTCTGAAATTTACTTTCTTTTTCTTTCTTCTTTGTGTTATCAAATTCCTCTTTTCTTTCAAGATGAAAGACTAGAGCAATGATTGATAATTGATTGCAACAATCGCGATGATGATGACTGTGGTGGCATTGCTCTGCCGGTTCTACTACTCATGGTGACAATATACAGCGACTACCTCGACGGGCGTTGGCTTCAAGATCAAGCTTCATGGTGATGAAAACCTCAAAAACTATTTCATATAAGAAAATTATTCTTTTAATTTGCCAGACTATTTCAAATGGCATTCTTGTTAGTCATTCTAATCATTTTTGTTAATCAATTTTGCAATTGTGCCACTGCCTATGACGTGGACGAGTGACCATGCGGCCAAACACCTTCATGAATGTGTGATGACTCCTTTCGTTGCATAATATTAAATTGACTAGCGCTTGTGTGTGAGTAAAAATTAGTGTTGGCAATGGCTTGTGGCTCGGATCCTGCTATTGGAAGAATTGGTGTGGATATATTTTACACTGATGTGACTTGGTTTATTAGTTGCTGATGTTTTCTTCATTATTTTATTTAGAGGTCAAAGTGAATGTCAGCTTAGGAAATTTGGTTTCAGTAGTTGATAAACATGCAATTTTGGAGATCTTGCAAACCCTTCAATGATGTAGTGCTGGCTTACTCAGCACTAACTCTTTTGTGCACTCTTGGAGTAGCAAATTCTATTTATAATCAAGTAAATTAGCTCATTTTAAACTTTTAGATTTCTACTACATCTTATTTTTGCAGCTGATATTAAATACTTATCATAATTTTTATACATCTTTTTCCAAGCTAACAATTTTGAGCTTGATTGATTTTAATTTTATTTATGCAATATGGTATAGAATTTGCCACAGAGCACGTGCTCCTCCTGCTTCCAGCCCAGTAATTGAATGTTCAATAATTTGCCATGTATATGCTTTTCATCAAGGATATTTTAAGATATAGTAACTATAACTGCTTTTCTTATATCATATGCAAGTATTGTAGCAAATTATGATATGTTAAAGCTTGATTCCCATCTTGATGTTAAAGCTTCAAGGAAAAGGATAATATGGGTTTCAAGGGATAATATGGATAAGAAATTTGATCTATATCCTCCCCTTTAATAAGTTGTGCCACGGTGCCAAGAATTGAAATGTTAGAAAGAACAATAAAAGAGGCCCTAACTTCGTTGAGAATAAACCAAAAACCTAATATATACAATATAATAATAGCCCAAGTTGTGTTCCCTCATGGTCCAAGGATTTCAATGACAACGGGTTGATTTATATGCTACATCTTCTCTTTTGTTGCATCTCTTCATCGTTATCTTAGATTATTTTCTTCACCAGGAAGGTTAATTTCGGAAAATTATTGCAGGATCTTTGCGCAGACAAGCAATGGTTTTGAAACAAGTTCAAGTTTTGCTAACTTTATGTTTAAAAATTGTACTTCTGTTATTATATTTGCCTTATTTACTTTTTTCTTCTTTCAGAGGAAGAGAAATGACCACCAACATGACAATGCTTCGAAGGAATGCCTCTGCTTCGACAAATTGAATTGGCTATGAGCACAATTTTCTTCTGTTAATTCTAAGGTTTGTCCAACCGATCAGCATTATTTCTTCATGCAATGAAAATAACTTTCATAATATTTTTTTGTATAAGCCCTTTATTTTTTTTGGTTAAATCTGAAGCTTTTGGTTCTTTAATTTCTTTAGTGCAACTTGCTACATGGTAGCTGAACTTTAGTGATGTCTTCAACCATATGTTCTAATACTATTGTTTCTCTCTGTGTGCATTATTTCTTTGTCCAAGTAGTATTGTTTATTTAGTAGCATTTAACTATCATGAGCATAGGTCCTTACCGTTGGTGAAATGGCCACACTAGAGGGGGGGGGGGTGAATAGTGTGTTAACTAATCTTATCGCTTAATTTCGGTTTTAATTGTTTCTTGATTAGTTAGGCTAAGCACGATATTAATAACAAGCGGAAGCAATAAATATGAAGCAATTAACACAAAATAATATATCAATGCTAACACAATTATTTATAGTGGTTCGGCCCCAATGCATACTCCACTACCTAAGCACCCCCGCTTAGGATTTTCAAACTAAGTTTATTAGATTATATTGTTTCCCTTACAAAGAGGACTTTACAACCGGAAAGTCTCAACTCTCAAACCGAAGGCACTTCCAATCCCGGAATTATCTCGCATTCCAACTTCAGAAATGCTCTCTAGCATTTTTCCTTTCCTCTTTCTTTCATCTTCTTCTAGGCTCAACTTGTGAAATTCTTCCTCAAGATCTTCCATCTGTGCAGATTGTAATTCTGCATTTATGTTTTTCAGGGATTTGATCTCCTCTTTAAGCTTCTCATTTTCAGCCTTAAAGTGATTCAGCTCTGATATAAGATGATTAGAGTAATCCAGTAATTCCTTAATCAAGGTATCCTTCTCTTGATAAGGTGGGAAGTCGAGTTTAATGATATGTAACTTTCTGCCTATAGTAAATCTTGAGCACATTGGGCATACCGTTAGCAGGCAGATCCTGCAGTGTGCTCTCATGCGGGGGTTTGTGAATTCTTTGCAACATGTACACCGTTCGCATCCTGGTGTAATTTCAGGTGAATTATCCTCCCATCGATGGATACAGGTATCCATTGGTGCTGGAAGTGTAATCTTTGTTCTCCAGTTGTTTTCCGCTGTATCCCATGTATAATCATTTGTTGTGGTAACAACAAAACTGCCTTCACTGAGTAGTATCATGAAGGCTGCTTCATATGGTAACTCTAGCTGTTCTAGGGTTGATGTGTGTGCTGATCCATTCTCACCTTCAGAAAAGGAACATATGGCATCGCTATCAGGTTCATTAAGATCAACAGAGAGGACATCCCATTCCTCTGCTAAGTCTAGATTTTCTACTATTGCGGCTCTCGCAATATTTCCTTGTTTCTTTCTGCAATCTCTGGCGAAATGACCTTCCTCGCCACATATGAAGCACTTACATTTTCTCATTCTATCAGAATACTTCTTTCTGAATATCCTCACATGAGTTTCATGAGGCTTTCCTTTATAGCTCTTAGCCTTTCGTAGGCCATATTTCTTTCCTTTGTTGTAATAGCCTTTGTAATAGCCTGGGATTGGAATTTTACTACAAATTGATAGGTCCTTTAAACTTCTATCAAAGGCCACCCTTTTGCACTGATCTTCAATATACTGATAGATGAAGTGAATACGGGGTAGTACTCCTATTGTATTTCCTTGATGTTTTAGCTTGAAGGCATTTTCCAATTCTTTGCCAATGACTGGTGGCAGCTTTCGAAAGACCTTCTCAGATAATTCTGGAGATATATACATTCTTCCCGATTTGGCTGCCAATATTTTGTATTCATTCAGGAACTCAAACAGATCTTTGATGTTCGAGCAAGTTAACCTTTCCAGGTCATCATAAGCACGGTTCTGCTCATCTGTAGATCCAGTTGTTGGATCTACCAATAATACCATTCTTCTGACTTGAGATAGGATGTTTTGCGGGTCATCTGCGATGGTGACTATTTCTTCGTACTCCGCTGGATACGCCATTCGCCATTGTATCCACATCTTTTTCTCGTTTTCACCTAGCAAGTTTTCCACGAAGCAAACTTTTGCTCTGTTATCAACCCATGTTCTCTCATTTAGCAGATTTAATGTGATCGATTCCCATCTGACGATCACGTCACTGTATTGACCAAAGTTGTCAGGGAGAACTAAAATAGCTCCTGTATTAGCTTGGGCTGAAGGTAGAGTATATCTTTCACTGTATGCTTTTGCATATCCTCCTCGTAGCTTCTCAATCTTTGAATTCATTATATCTCCTTTTGGGAATGGTGGAGGTCTTGTATTGCTGCTTGGGGGATATTGGGCTGGACCCATTATCGGTTCCCTTGGAATTTGTGTAACTGATGATGATGATGATTCTCCAGTAGCAAAAGCAGTTTCAGTATGGTTCTTGGTTACTGTTTCTTGTAGTTTTCGAAAAACAGGGTATTCTAATTCAGCAGTAAAGGCTACCTCATTATTAGTATAGTAGGGGTTGAATTTGCTGAATCTTGTCTCAAAATCTTCTTCTTCATCTTCCTGTTCGTCAGTTTCAGATGCAGTTTCAGATGCATCGAAAATTGGAACTGTAGATTCCTCCTCCTCCTCCTTCTCCCCGTCAGAAAAGATGAGGTTCCACCGAATCTTAGTGTTGGTAGAAAGATCTTCATCAGAAGTATCCCATCGTGGTGGAAGGGAGTCATTAATTACGTTGTCCGTTAGAGTCAAGAAATGAAGATTATCGTCACAGTGTTCTTCTGCATCATATTCGCTGCACCAATCAGATTCAGTTTCAAAAATTTCAAAATCATTATCAAAGAGCATGCCGGCGAACTCATCCGCCGGTAGATCTTCTTCATCATTGTGACTAGCAGTGTTTGTAGCTGTTGCATAGTCAGCAAACTGGATGGCCAGTGCGCCGTCTGTTCGTGTTCTGATGTTGGAAGTTTGAGGATTGCGCGTAACAGCAATCAAAGCTGGCCTGATGATCCATTGTTGGCCTTGAAGACTTTCAGAAGAACGTATTTGTCCTGGGATAGCATGAATACCTCGGCTAGCTAGATGGTCGGCAACGTGTTGCACGTTATACCGAAAATTGGTATGACTTGTATTAGAGAGTCTGCCGAGCAGGGATCTTGATAAGAGGAGATTACTCTCTCCTCCTTGCCATCCGATATAGCCGTGAGTTTGTACGACAAGTTGAATGTGCTCGCGAAAATCATGGATGCTTATCATGATGTCGGGAGCGGTGTATGCAAGTTGGGTTCCGGAAGTGAGATCTACTTCCATAGAACTGATGACAGAGCGGTCATCGGACCATCGGGTATCTCGGAGTAGAATTAAAGCATTTACACCAGCACTTCGCCTGTGCAAGGTATGTAGTCGGACCATAATCATACCCAGGTGTAAGTGTTGCAACCCTTCCTGTACCAATACTGCGTAGCTATGATCAGTAATAAAAGGTAATTCTAGTTGCGCACCTTCAGTAACCAGAATCCTCTCATCCGAGTAATGTTGGTAGACACGATGGTTGCGTTCAGCCCATCCGGCTTGGTACAAAGTTTCTGCCGGCACTTGCTGGGCTCGTTGGTATTGAGATATGGAGAGTTCCGCGTTGGGGTCAATCTGTGACTCCAAGCTTCTTCTGTAGCCGCTTCTTCTGTTGGAGGTGACTCTTCTCTGGATTTCATGTCGAAGACGGCTGGCCAAGCGATAATCTCTGATTTGATCAGAGATCGTTGGCTGTCTGTTATCATTTCCAGAAATAGAGGGCCTGGGTGCCAGTACCTCCGTTCTTGTTGTTGTGCGGTTGGAAGAAGACATTATTTAAGTTTGGCTTTTTCTTGTTCAAAGATTTCTTTAGGATCCTTGAATACGTACAGTGTCCCTGGGGTTTAGGGACTTTCTTCTCAGAAGTTTCACTGATTTTTAACTTCTTTAAATCCCTGGCTAATGAATCAATTGAGTCTATTATAGACTTTGGCTCTACTACTTTTGATAATTTAAGAAGCTTAACTTCTTTAGAAAGTTCGTCAACTTGTTCTTTAATCTTACAGGTAAGTTGTATGAGTGTATTCAGCTGTTTGAATATGTACTCAGATTGTTTAGTGGCAACGGTAGCAGGTTTAATAAATCCTTCAGCAGGGGCGCCGAGAGATTCTGTGGCTTTGAGAGCTTCTAAGTAAACAGTACTTAATGCAGTAGTATTCCAATCACTCATATAGGAAACTAACTTAGTCTAGGATTGCGAATGTCTGGGAAATCTTCTCCTTTGAGGGTACTGTTATCCCCTTTATCGTCTATCCTAGCTTAATTTAGTTCTTATAGAGAGTAGGAAAACAGAAAACAATAAGTACCTTAATGGAAAGTCGTTTTAGCTCTGATACCAGGTAAGAAAATCCGATTTCCACACTTGAGAATTCACTGGTCTTGACAGGCGCGGGAATAAACAAGCGTATATGGAAGCACACTTGAAAGCTTATATATTGAAAAGCTGAATGCTTGAAAGCTTACAAACTCACAAACTCACAAAGAAAGATCACACTTGAGAGAAGTAGAGACACTTGAGAGAAGTAGAGATTGTCTAGTTGTGCCAGGATATCTCTGCAACTCGAGATAGATGGCCTTATATAGGCCGAGAAGTGTGTAGAAAGCTTAGCACACAAGTAAGAATAATGGGTGGGTCCATCATTGTCTTACTTTTACAAAAGTTTAACTTAATAATGCAAGTCTTTGAGAGTGACAGGTCAGTGAAGATAGATCTTATCGGGAATCTTCTTTTGCTGTCTTGTCATGCACGTTCGTCTGTCGGTTGTATTATTGATCAGATGTGGAGGAATCTGATATTGCAGTAGGCATTTTTGGACCTACTGCTAGAGATCATTTTGTAGCACGATTCAAGGTTCTTGATGTGATGGGTCAGGGGCTGGAGTGCGTCTTCAGAGAAAGTATCCGTAACAGAGGCCTGCTCAAGGCGGGCTTTTTGTAAATAGGCCATTGCAAGTAATGTTTCGAGCTCCGTTAGGACCTTTTGAGTTTGCTCCTGGTGCATTTGGATTGCCTTAGATGCCCATTCGTCTGCCTCATCTAGGGAATAGATATCCCCGTACATCAAGTGGCATGTCAGTTCTTCCATTTCTTCTAGCAGGCGTGAACTACTAAGCACAGCCCAGTGTTGGGCGGTCATGATAGCTCTCTTCGTAGTAGCGTATGTCCTTTTGCAAATGATACCTTGATTAAACTCGACTTCCCACCTTATCAAGAGAAGGATACCTTGATTAAGGAATTACTGGATTACTCTAATCATCTTATATCAGAGCTGAATCACTTTAAGGCTGAAAATGAGAAGCTTAAAGAGGAGATCAAATCCCTGAAAAACATAAATGCAGAATTACAATCTGCACAGATGGAAGATCTTGAGGAAGAATTTCACAAGTTGAGCCTAGAAGAAGATGAAAGAAAGAGGAAAGGAAAAATGCTAGAGAGCATTTCTGAAGCTGAGGAAATATTAACCCCGCACTAGAGAGGTATTCAAAAGGGTATTCAAATTCACGATCAGGAAGAATTTACAAACAAATCAACACTAGAAGTTGACATGCCTCAAGAGTACGCTACCATTGCAGACAAGGTAGACCAACCAAGAGGAAAAAGAGTGAAGATTATCGTCACAGTGTTCTTCTGCATCATATTCGCTGCACCAATCAGATTTGTAAGGTATGAGTATTTTATGGTCTCACAGAGTTTGACTTCGTTGTTTCATATTTTTCTAGCATGTTGTCCTGTCTTCAGCTATGGTTGTTTTTCCTTATGATGATACAAGGTTCTTGTATCATCATATACATGTCTCATTTCACTATGGGTTCTTGTTTTTTGTCTAAGTTTGTGCTTTGTGTCCTACGATGACAAACACAATATCGTACATGACACTTTATAGCTAGTAAGACACTTGACTTACACGACAATTAAAGTGTATTATTTCTTTCTTGACTTACATGGGTTCTTGACTTACTTTTGTTTTCTATGATTTATTCTATATTATAAATGTTTAATTCTTTTGGCAAGTGGTTGTTAAGATGAATTAGAAATTTTGATTGTTATAAAATTTTTAATAGCCAATTGATTTGAAAGTTATCTATGTAAACTAGATTTGCTCAATAAAAAGAAGTTTCAAAGGACTTTTATTATAATATTATTTCACGAGATAAATGATTAACATTGATTTAAATCATATTAAATATTATCGATAATTAGTTATCCTTTAGTTTATCAAATGATTTCTCAGATAGAAAACTTTTTATAACATCATAAAATTTATTTTCTAAGTCCTATTTGCTTTTATTTCCTCGTTATTGTCCCTGGTCTCTCTCCTTGTTGATGTGGTGTTGGTTGGTCTCCTACATCATGTGGCTACTATTACTACCCGTAAAAATGGTAATTCTTAGGCGTGGTGGTGGGGGCATGCCATCAGGGCATGATATTAGGGTCTATATTAGCAATGATGACAATGCAATGATTAGATCTATTTCCTCGACCTTGAGCTCTTAGTCCAAAATACCTACGCGATGAGGCTTCGCCTTTTTGTATTGGAAAGGGGACTTGCCTAATGTCAATTGTTGGTCCATCCTTGTCCCTCTACGATAAGCTTTGCAAACTTGCGCAATTCTCTGACCCTTATCGACTCTAGCTCCACCACGCACGACCCCATCTAATTGAGATTTCAAGTGGCATTCGTGGAAAACCTCTACATGGAGATTCGAATGACAAGGATTGGCTCAACGCCACCTTCCTCTTCTAAGACGAGAATGTCGACTTGGTTTGGGGTTACCCTCAAGGATTGCTTGCTAGGAGATAGTGGCCGCCCCTAATCCCAAGGTCGTTATGAAGGACAAGGGGAAGAATTCACAGCGAGCGCTAAAGCTAATCATAATGGCAAAGTTCTCCGTGAAGATTTATTCTTCGGTCAATACGATGTTGAAGAAGTGAATGGTGTCAAAGAGTGGAGATGTTGATCTTGGAGGCAATTGAACTGAACTATGACTACTTTATCATGTTCGACGTCTTTGTCAACTCAAAGGAGGGGGAAGGCATAACATTGAGAAGTGCAAGCATTGTAAGAAGGAGAAACTAAAGTTGAAATTTTGATTGGCCAAGCGTTTGCATTTGTGCCTATGCGTGCTTTACCACCATTACGAACACTAGCAAGAGGAGTTTAAGAGCAGCATGGTAGCAATGTCTACCATGGACGACAATAGGAGATAATAGATTTGGGGTTAGCGCGGAGGCTTTAGACAAGGACTATGATTGCTTACCACTAGCACTCGAGAAACTCCAAGATGAAACTTCATAATCATGAAGGCGAAACAAGCTATTCAACCGACAAAGATAAAGGTGACTGCCCTCGTGTTCGCGAACACGCTGGAGGAAAAGATGTAAATGAGGAAGAAGCGGAGATTGAGTTTGATGCCAATAGATGCGAACGCCATGGCGTTGATGCCTAGGTGGAGAATGAGTTTGCTTCGCGCCCGAACTGAAAGGCCTCGTCGCTCGTCACCGTCGTATCGCAGAATGTCAACAACTGTTCAATGCAAGAGACTAACTTGTGTCATGTCAACGGAGAGAGAGTTGGACCAATAACACGAGAAATCCAAAAAAATAAGACATAGAAAAATGAGTTTTTGGATGCAGATTATACATTTAATACATGCGAGCAATTGCGTGTTAGTAACTAAATAACTAAACTTATAAATGGTAAAATATGATTGTTAGTATTAATTATAATGGTTGTTTTTGGTAAAATAGAAGAATCACGAGGTTTTCAGATTCTTGCGAGTTTCTCCGTTCTTCGATTCAGGTATGACATGTTCTTCTCATCTCCTCTCGTTTCCTTGTCTCCTTTCGTTTCTTCGCTTTCCCATTCTTGAATGTTGATGAGTTTTAATACTTCCACTCGTATAGAATCAGATGGGGCATGAGTTTTGGATTTCTCGAATTTTTTTCGTGCATGTGATTTAGTGTTCTTATATGGGTTTTACCAGGGTTGGGATTCAATCTTTTAGAATCAGCAATCGAGTAAAATAGATGTGTCTTGAGTTCCGAGCAATCGAGGTTTTTATTCTTTTGCTGGTATAGAATCGGCTGGAGTTGATGAGTTTTGAGTTCGATGAAGGCAGAATGTAGGATTCTTTTTGTTATCTTTGATTTTGGGGTTGTGAGGGTTGAAAATGATACAAATTAATTCGTTTTGATCTATGTGGGTGCCCTTTCAAAACATGTCTACTGCATCTGTATTGTTGTCACTGAAAAAAAAGGTTTTACATGTAAGTATTTATAGACTTCTATTTAAGGAGTAATGACTGACAGTGATTTTTTCTAATAACATCCTTATTATCCATTTCATTAAACCCACTTATGTTATTATTGTGTAATATATTATCTTGAGATATCTAATTATTATGTTATTACCCGGAGTGATGATTTAAATCCATTTTCATCCATTTTCGTTTTCCAAGTTCTTGCCTTGCAGTTTTAGTTTCTAACCAGTTATGTTGCAGAACTTTCACTAGCAGAATACAGTTTGCTTTGCTATACTCCATCCCACATTGCCTCTTCTCTAATATTTTTAACACTAAACATCCATCAAATACATTCAATATTTAGTCTCTTGTATTATTATTAATACAAAATGATGATGTTTGACTAAACAAAAACATTTACAAAATGAAGTGGTCATGCTCCGTTGGTTTTGCCACTCATAGTGTGACCATATACATCGACTACCTCGTGGGTGTCAGCTTCAAGTTAAGCTTCAAGGTGATCTCAACACTCACCCAATTTCTTCTTTCCTTTTTCTTTTTATTTCCCTGTGTGCTCTGAAATTTTCTCTTCTCGTCGAGATGGAAGAAATTTTCTTTGTCATAACTGCATTTCTTTGTCATATTCAAGTATGATAGCAAATTATGATATGTTTAGTATCTTTAGAAGAGAAACTTGATGTCACATTGACTGATTCTGAAACTAGAGAAGTTAAATTAAGTATCAGGTGCACCAGCAAATGGGCTTCATTCCCAGCTTGAAGTTAAAACTTCAAGAAAAGGGATAATATGGGCTTCAAGGGATAATATGGACAAGAAATTTGATCTATATCCTCGCCTTTAATACGTCAAGTGCATTAGTGCCAAGAATTGAAATGTTAGAAAGAACAATAAAAGAGATATCCATATAGAAAAAACATAGTATTTAGCATAATAGATATGTATATATACAATATAATAATGGCCTAAGTT
Organism: Canna indica; assembly: GCA_034359265.1. Classification (NCBI taxonomy): domain Eukaryota; kingdom Viridiplantae; phylum Streptophyta; class Magnoliopsida; order Zingiberales; family Cannaceae; genus Canna; species Canna indica. The sequence continues at coordinate 36,599,848 of CP136895.1, read as the reverse complement.
GTGTTCCCTCATGGTCCAAGGGTTGCCATGACAAAGGGTTGATTTATGTGCTATATCTTCTCTTTTGTTGCATCTCTTCATCTTTATCTAGATTATTTTTTTCATCAGGAAGGTTAATTATGGGAAATTATTGTAGGATCTTTGCGCAGACAAGCAATGGTTTTGAAACAAGTTCAAGTTTGCTAACTTTATGTTCGAAAATTGTACTTTTGTTATTATATTTGCCTTATTTACTTTTTGCTAACTTTATTTACTTTTTTGAAACATGACAATGCTTCGGAGGAATGTCTCTGCTTCGACCAATATGAATTGGCTTGGAGCACAATGTTCTTCTGTTAATTACAAGGTTTGTCCAACCTATCAACATTATTTCTTCATGCAATGAAAACAACTTTCGTAATATTTTTTTGTGTAAGTCCGTTATTTTTTTTGGGTTCAATCTGAAGCTTTTGGTTCTTCAATTTCTTTAGTGCAGCTAGCTACCTGTAGCTAGCTGACCTCCAGTGATGTCTTCAGCCATATGCCCTAATACTATTGTTTCTTTGTATTATTTCTTTGTTCAAGTAGTATTATTTATTTAATAGCATTTAACTATCATGAGCATAGGTCCCTACCTAGTTTAGATTTAGAATAATTAGTAAAAGCCGGATGGATGAGAAATTTGAGATAGAGATACTAGGACATGAGTGATTTAACAAAAATATATTTCTACTGTATATGAAATCATATGAAATATATTGTTACAACACATACACCTCTTGTAGCAAAGTTTGGGCTGCCTTCCTTCTTGTTGTACGCGCTTTATGGGAATTAATGAACTTGCTGCTTTATGATTAGCTTTTTTAGTGTGTGACCTTCTCTAAGTTATTGCTAAAGGTGGCATGCCAAAGACAATCTTGTGGAATTACGTTAACCAAGTAAGTCCACAATTAAATTACATTTGTGCACCTAAACCATGTGATAAAAAGTTATTTTGATGAGTGAAAAAACTATTATTTATGGTATCATTGGTTCCTTCCCTTGCTTGACCTTGTCCTTATCCTCGCTATGATTCCCCTTTCTTTCCCTTTCCCTTCCAGACCAGCTAGTCTTTTCTTTGGGCATCGAGGACGTGCTATTTGCACTTTTTCAGGTAGTTGAATTACAAAATGAAACGTTACAAAATGAGGTGGTCATGCTCCGTTGGTTTCGCCACTCATGGTGTGACTATACATTGACTATTAGCGGGCGTCGGCTTCAAGTGTGCTCTGATGCTATCTACTGTTTATGATAAATATTATGTATGATGCTAATGTGGTTGCGGTCTATTTCTTCCCTTAGCCAACGTAAATGGTCAATCTTATTCCTTTTTATCTTAATGATTCCTAAGAAGAATTACCAAGATTTTTAGAATCTCGTGTTTGATGCTTATAATTTCTGATGTCATTTTCTTCAATCTTTTTATCCTCATAACAACAAATCACGATTATGTACAAAATTGTTGTGAGTTTCTTACGTTTGAAAATTATGTAGTCTGTAACTTGTGATTCCATTTTTTTTGAAGTCTATTGATGCAGATAGTTGTTGCTTGCTTTCGTAAGCAATTTAGTTATGATCTAGTGAACAAATCACATATTTTTTCTTGTTGTGTTCTCCAATGATCAATATAGATGGAACAAGACAATGTTGTGCTTGTTTCCTTTTCTAGCAAAATGGGTTCTTGGCCCTCTTAAACATCTATAAATAATCATGTGCTATTATTTACTTTTTTTAATTGTTCACTACGAGTATGCATCAGATTCCAGGTTCTCTATTTATTACTTTATTTTAGATAGTGCGAAAATTATTCTTCTATATGATTTTAAATTTTTCATTGTCATCTTATATTTCAATCAATCAACAACAAATGCAACATTTTTCCTCATGTTGTTCCTACGAGTATGCATCAGATTAATCTTTCCTTTCCTTCCCATATCTGTTGAATTGGTATTTATTTTCTAGCTAAAATCGTGACTTGTATTTTATGTTATAAATTACAATAATTAAATTGGTTGGAACTTATATGATTTTTCTGGTTACTAATTATGGTTGCTCATGCATGTGGTATGAAAGATGTCTAGTATATTTTCTTGAATGACAACTTTTCTATTAATTTTCAGTTTATATTTAATTTGAACAATGTCAACTTTTTAAATTTAATGGATATTTTAGTTTTAAAATGAGGTGGTGATGCTTCATTGGTTTTGTCACTCATGGTGAGACCATATAGATGGACTACCTTGCGGGCGTCGGTGTCACACCCCAACTGATGGTAGTGTGACAGGTCAGGGCCTACATCCTGGCCTGTAGCCTACTATCTACACTGACATTAAGAAAATCAAGACATATCGAATGAAAGAAATCTCAACATACTTTATAAAAAGTTTTCAAGTCACAATCTATAAATTTTTCAAAACAAGTAGAAACATCAACATCAAATAATCGAATGTTCAAGTAACAAGTTTTACAATTCTTTTCAATTATGACTGTCAGTACAGAAACAAAACCAACATAACTAAGCACTAGTCTAAGACTCAAGGACGCCACTACGAGATACGACACCGTCTCCCGCCCACCAGCTGCACCATGTCGATATACCAAGCTACTGCTCATGCTCTGCCAAATAGAAAGAAACTGTGAGTCCACTTGGGACTCAGTGAGTGGCTCAAATGAACCTCCACACAAGCCTCAGTCATATATATATATATCATACAGGGCAATAAAGGAAATGTACTAGGAGGTAAAATTTATTTCTAATGCGATTACCGACCCCCTACGGGTTCGTTCGCATCAACTGAACATGATAACATGCCATCTCGGCTTATCTAGCCATTGGCATTCGGCCCTTGGGCCTACTCATAGAATCATATCCCGGCTACAGTCGTCCCTACCATATTCGGTAGTATCACACTGGCTCTAGGCCACAACATCTCACGATGTAAACAAACAATCCCAGGCCGTCGACTAAGATGGTCCACTAGTCTTCAGACACCGTCTGGGGTAAGGATAGTTAGTCCCACCCAACTGGGGTCTGGCACCTAGCGGGACCGCTGGCGCACCTCTAGACCCAACTGGCCGAGCTGGGCATTGATTATCTCTGACCTCCTCGCCCCTCGGCGGACCATCTCAAGCACATTACACAATCAATATCCTAGGATTTCCATATATACACACATTGGGCCTTTGCCCGTATTTGGCCTATGTCCGGCTACAGGGTCAACAGTTTATGCCACCCTTTCAATATATATGCACGTACGAGCTCTAAGTTTCCAAAAGTATACAAGCAGACATAGAAGTGTTATCGTCTCATAACTAAGTTTTCATAAATGTGCTATGATCATCTAGTGACGCCTTACATGTTACCTATCCTCCTACATTGTCTTAGGTGAGAATTTCCATGAATCGACATTGGAATACCATCCGAGAACATTTAGGGCAGCATGTATAATCCAAAAAAAAATGTACAAATATTGTAACATTCATCATATATGACCATAATATTTATACATAATAATTCTTATACTACCTTAGGAATATTAGCACAATTAGGAGCAACTATCTAGCATGACAAGGTAGGTACTGAATTAAAATAACATGTATGAAATACAAAATATGGTAACAATGTCAACATCCAAAGTTTAAGGATCTAATGCTAAGTATGGTTACAAAACTAGCATTTCTACTATTCAAAATCAATTAAGTTACTTGCTAAGTTTGGTGTTCTTCTTAAGTATTGTCATATCTTTATGTGTGATCCTTAAAATCATGAAATATCCATCTAAAGCAAGTCTCTCCTCCTCTCTCTAACCTTGGCCGAACCATGAGCAAGGAGGACCTTGCTCGGCCAAGGTCCTTGGGGTAGGAAAAGAGGGAGGAGACTCTACCTATACTTTTACCTCTTCAATTCCGCATACAATTTAAATACCAATGAACTACTTAATCTTCCCCTCAACCTTGGCCGAACCCTCTTCATGAGTTGTAGGGTTCATTCGGCCAATTCAATGGACTTTAGAGAGGGCACACTTCATAACACGCAAGATGTTCAAAGGAACTACATCAAAATAGTGATATAAGGTCATCTAAGGGTCTGCTTGCCGTCAAGGGAATCGAGAAAAATTTCGGCATGACCTTTCCCCTTTTCCCATGACTCGGCAGCCACAAGAACATGCAAATCAACGATTAAAACAGTGAGATCCGACAAGAAACTTCATAAAACAGTAAACACATGTCGTTGAAATCATGGATTGTCGAAAAAATCGCGAGAACTCAACCTATCATCTAGGGTTCGGCCACCCACCTCCCCCAAACCTTTTAAACATTAACCACTCACCTAGATCGCCAAGAAACAAGGATCGAGTGACGACGACTTGAGATTTTCCGGAGACGACGTGAGTTTCGGATCGATCCAAGCCCCCGATCCTCCTCCTTGCTCCTTCTCCTCTTCTCCCTTGCGGCCTTGTTCGACTCAATGGGTGAGTCGCACGACTGCCATAAGGTGGATTTTATCCCCTCAACCATCTTTCCAAAGATGGCATCAAGGCTCACTTAAGTCATACCCGGAACTCGACCTAAACCCAAACTCGACTTGGGTTCCGACTCAACCCATAACATGACTCGAGTTAACTTAATTTAAGGTACGATTTCATAAAAGGAAAGTTAATTATCCAAATAGACTTCATGATCCATTTGCCGAGTCATACCTTTTCACTCGAGGTGATCCTGAGGCTTGGCTCGACTACCCCCGGGTTCGACGCGCTGTACCAAAATAGATTTTTATATTAAGAAACTTTTTTGGGTCTTACAGTCGGCTTCAAGCCAAGCTTCAAGGTGATCTTATTACTCTTACCCATGTTCCAGTAACACCAAATTTGCCAATTGAATGAATCATAACAGGATGAGAGCAGTACATCCATCATCATGGTTGGCCTCTGCATCATTACCGAGACTGTAATCATCGTCGACAATGAATTGAGTGCATTGGGGTATACAAGATCCTCTGCAAGTTGATCAAGGGGATCTGTCGCCTCGGGTTCGAGCGGCTTACCTTGTCGACTGTTTAGAGGATGGATTGGTAGCTTCTTGAGAGAAAAATTCACTTTTGGATCGGCGCGTCGCAGGAGGCCACCGCCACCGTGTACTTCGATGAACGAATCCTTTTGGCCCACGACTTCCGTGCCTTCGATTCAATCCGGGAGGTTGTGATAGCTAACATCGTTGAAAATGTTGTAGTTCAGCTCCTCAGTTTCCCGGAGCTGGTGAAATCCAAGTGGTCGATAGAGAAAATGTTCTGGATACTGGACTTGTACAACGCCATCTCTGAGCTATTGCCGTTGATAGATGCATTGTTCTCCTTTGCTCAACAGCCGCTGTCCAAGAACAGGCCATCGCCTCCCTCTTCAAGCTTGCCGAGGCCAGTCACACCATGTTTGTCGACTTTGAAAGAATCCAATTACTTCGAAAGAATTGAACGAAGAGAGGAGATTATCGAACGAAGAGAAGGATCCAATTACTTCGAAAGAATTGAACGAGGAGCCGTATGAGGTGAAAATCTCATGTACGGTTCTGTAGAGTGACAATAAGGGTGATTTATCTGTCAACTTTTCCACTATCATCCCCAAAAAACAAATTCTGCCTTACGTAAAGTTGCCAGAGTACGATTAATCTCTGGATTTGAAATCACTGCTTATATACCTGGTATTGGCCATAATTTACAAGAACATTCTTTACATCGCATACAGATGTTTTATAGTATATATATATATAGAGAGAGAGAAATGTCTTTAGATATCATAGCTTATTTATATACATAGAGAGAAACCTCATTAGATATAAGCAACAAAATTAGGGCAAAAAAAAATCACTTTGTTTTCAGATGGGTATAAGTATTGGTAGATATCCTAGAAGCTTAATTAGGGGAAACAAAAAAAAAATTGACATCAAACTAGGCATGTGGAAGAGTGTACAAAACTATGATGGGTATAAGTTATGCACTCTTTATTTTCTTCTTTCTGTTCTTCTTGGAGAATTTTGAATAGGACTGTTTACCTGCATCTGTTGTATTTTTGCTTTTGTTTTCATCTCTTTCCTGGTATATGTAACCAAGTGTCCTTTTCCTCTAGTCAATGTGTGTTTAGGACTGTAATTCAATATTCTCTAGAACTAAAGGATGATTTTTTGCATGATCTCCTACACTTTTCTATGATGTTGCAGCATCAACAGTTATCTAGCAAAAAAAAACTTCTTGCATGCTACTAAGTTGAAGTTACTATATTAGTTACAAACAAGTCACAATATAATGTTAGTCCTCTAAATGGATCTTTTATTGTCATCAACATTTTCTTTGGTAAGCACCATAATAGATTACCATAAGGTCAAATTCTTAGTTGGTAAGAAATGGTGCCAATGGCCGAAATGACGCCTTTTACATATTTTTTTTCTTAAAGGAGGGCATTTTTGTAATTTTTTGAGAAGGGTTAAGGATAAAAAGCCCTAATTCTTAGCATAGAACCCTCCTACCTGCAGTTGCTCCAGTCCAGCGACGAACTCCGGCGATTCAAGAGAGCTAAATGGCACAAAAGATAATAGTTTTTGTCGTTTCTTTTATGTATTTCTCTTCCATTCAGTTATCTCCCTCACTTCATTTCAGTTTCTTGTTTTTTTAGGTATTTACACGCTCAACAAAGGAATTTTTTTTGTTTTTTTTGTTTTTAATTTCAGTCGACAGCCTTTCATATTTTTTTCTGTTTGTTTTTTTTATTTTACTTGTGTTTCTACTTGTAGTTGTGTTCTGTTCTATTTTTTTTTATTTTCAACCAACAGTTTTAGTCATATTTTTTTATGTTTCTTTATTTTCTATTTTACTTTTGATCTGTTTTATAATATATTCTTGAATTTTATTTACCTTAATTATGTTATATTTGGTGAATTTTATTTCCTATAGTATTTTTAATTTTATTGTTCTTGATATATGTTCTTACTTATTAATGCTTACTTAGTTGTTGTAAATAAATAAATAAATAAATAAATAATATTTTCAGCCGCCATGCTTTCGTCGTTGGCCGCAACGCCATCCGCAATATTTGTACGGCTGATTTCGGCCTTTCCGCCATGAGCCGTTATCCGCCATTAATAACTCTGGATTAACTGCAACAATCACGATGATGATGACTGTGGTGGCGCTGCTCTGCTGGTTCTACCACTCAAGGTGACAATATACATTGACTACCTCGATGGGCGTTGGCTTCAAGATCAAGCTTCATGGTGATCTCGTTAACCTCAAAAACTATTTCATATAAGAAAATTATTCTTTTAATTAGCCAGACTATTTCAAATGTCCTTTCTTGTTAGTCATTCTAATCATTTTTGCAATCATGCCGCTTCCTATGACGTGGACGAGCGACCATGCGGCCAAACACCTTCATGAATGTGTGATGACTCCTTTTGTTGCATAATATTAAATTGACTAGCGCTTGTGAGTGAGTAAAAATTAATGTTGGGAATGGCTTGTGACTCGGATCTTGCCATTGGAAGAATTGGTGTGGATATATTTTACACTGATGTGACTTGGTTTATTAGTTGTTGATGTTTTCTTCATTATTTTATTTAGAGGTCAAAGTAAATGCCAGCTTAGGAAATTTGGTTTCAGCAGTTGATAAATATGCAATTTTGGAGATCTTGCAAACCCGTCGGTGATAATAAAATTACGAATCCACAGTTTTTCGATGGCTGGCGAGCCGTCGGTGAAAATCCTTTTTATTTGTGTTCGCGCCCGACCCTTCCTCTTTCCCCCGCTTTCTTCTCTCTCCGCTGCCGACGGAGTTGTCACCGCCGCCGATCGTGTCCTCTGCACCGACTTTGTGTGCCATCGACTTCGCCTTCTCGTCGCCGAGTCGTCGTCGACGGAGACGCCGCCCTCGCCCTCGTCGATCGACGAGACCCTATCGCGCACCGGCCCCAATCTCCCTCGTCGCCTTCTCCCTTGCCGTCGTCCAGGTGAGCTCTTCCTCCCCTCTCCGGTCAGTGCCGGTAGTAGTTATTTTTTTTAGATTAATTAAATTTAATTAATTATGGTTAATATTAGATTAATTAGTGTTATTTGTTAATTAGATTTAATTAGGGTTAATTAGTTAGATTAGATTTAATTTAATTAGATTTAATTAGGATTAATTAATTAGATTAGTTTTGTTAAAATCATCCACTTTCGACTCGTGCGCGTCGGAATCATCCACTTAATTTGGAATCGCGTCGAAATCGTCCACTTTGGACTCGCGTCAGAATCATCCACGTACTTCAGACTCGCGCGGAATCGTCTACTGTGGACTCGCACTGGCATCCACAAATTTAGAAAATAATCAAGACGAGTTGATACGTTTCACGTACGCATTAATGAGTCAGGTTTTAATTTTGCTAAATCTTAGATCCGTTCGGGGGTTATATGTTCGTGTAAACGAAGTAAATGATCTTTTATACGACGTACAACCCTTGAAATGTCCCTAATTGGATAATTTGAGACATAGTTATTTATATTGCACTTAGTTTATTTTTTTTGGGAAAAGATCTAAAATGATCCCTAAATTTTTTCGGGATTTTCACATGGGTCCCACAACTTTTTTTCGAGTCAATTGGGTCCCTAAAGATTTGTTTGGTCCATGGTCGTGACCAATTACCAGGGACCAAAGTGCTGTATTGTTTTTAATGGCAGGGTCACGACCAGGGACCAAAGTGATGTTTACAAATATTTAGGGACCCAATTGACTCGAAAAAAAGTTGTGGGACCAATGTGAAAATTCCGAAAAAGTTTAGGGACCATTTTAGACCTTTTCCCATTTTTTTTAGTCATTATTCATTTTTAAATTTTGGTTTGTATCTCCCTTGTTCTCTAATATGCGCCCAGATGATATGCGTATTCGGAGAACTGTAGGGAGATGCTGTCGAAATTTAGAATGAAGTTAATGACTAAAAGAAATTCTGAGTGCAATATAAATAACATGAATCCTGAATGGAATAGGACCATCCCACCTAAAGACATTACCTAAAGATATTGCCAACTTTTTGACAGAACATGTCGGGCGATCGAAGTTGGATGTACTGACGAATTCATCGTGGAGCCATAACAGACGAATTTCGAGTAGGTGTAACTTCTTAAATTTCGCCTACTCGAATCAAAAATTCCTTAGTGGTGATAAAATCCGATGTCCGTGCTGAAAATATTCGAATATAAAATTTTTGGACCGAGAAACTGTCACAATGCATCTATATACAAAAGGATTCACACCAATATATTTTCTATGGAATTGACACGGGGAGTCACGTCAAGTCGGGACGTTGAGCAATCATGTTGTCTAAACTCATGGTGAATCTTCTTCTACTGGTGTTTTTTCTTCCAATCCACATAATCCTTATAGAATAATGATTCTGGATAGTCTTGGAGGAAAATTCCATTTAAATGATAATATTGAGTCAGTTACTGAGACGATAGTGCCACCAGATACTACGACAGTTGAAGTCACTGAAGAACAACTTGCGATACAGATTGAATTGCCGAATAAGGAGGTTGCAAAATTTTACGAGATATTGAAAGCTACCGATGAACCTTTGTATAAGAATTATCCTAATTATACAAGATATTGGAAGCTGCCGATGAAAATACTTTGTAAGAGGCATGAGTTAGAGTTGCAAGAGGTCAAAGGACGACTTCATAAGCCAAAGGCGTCGTATATGTTAAATAAACAACAGATGAAAGATGTGTATCAATGGATCAAAGAACTCAGATTATCCGATGGATATGCCTCAAACTTATCTTGATGTGTAAACGTCGATGAATGCAAAATATCGGGGATGAAGAGCCACAGAACACAATATCGATGAGATGGTGACAAAATACTCAATTTACAATGATGATGAATTAGAAAGATTATGGAATCGTGAAATTCCCTAATTGGTTTCAAGCTCACAGCACAGAACACAAAGGCAAAATAGATAATCAAATCTTTGAGTTTGCTAGCAGACTAGCACGACTTGTACAGTGTTATAATGGTTATTTTATTAATGGATATAAATTTCACACACTTGAATATTCATCTACAAAAAAGACTATGAATGCCGAGGTCTGCGTCAAAGGGACTGTTGGAAGAAGTCATAGAATTGTAATTTTTTCTGATATAAATTAGTTGCCCTTTTTAAATGTCATTGGTTCGATACAAGCGATAGGGGCATGAGAGTTCATCCAAAGTATAAATAGCTGGTCGAGGTCAATTACAAATCAAAATTGGCTTCAAATGAGCCATTTATATTGGCATCTCAAGCTGAACAAGTATATTATATGCAGTATCTGTCTCGAAAGAAAGATAGGGCAGATTGGCGTGTAGTCTATAAGACTAAAGCCAGAGAAAAAATTGACCCGGTAGTTGGAGAGAATGAGCTAGCAAATGACTTCTATCAAGAAGAATATCATTTCAAAGTGGAACGAGTTAGTCCAATACTCGAGGATGATGACACAGAGTTAGTTCAATTGAAAATAGAATACGTTGATGACGACGATAATGAAGTTGAGGAAGGACAGAATGATGATGAGGGAGAAGAAGAAGAATGTAAATGTGAAGTATATATTCAACTATTAAATATATCTATTAATCTATTATATATAATCTAATTATATTAAATTTTTGCAGCTATGGTTCGAGATATTAGTTCCCGAGGAGGCATTTCTCGTAGGACCCCCCGACGATTACAACCCGCCCCACCTGTACTCACTGACGATTACAATCGTGCCTTAAGCAAACCAAAGCATCATTCAATCACATTCCGAATAGACGAATGCCTTTGGTTAAATAATTCTCTTTTGGTTGATGGCCCTCTTCGTCCACAGAAATCTGAACGATGGTATCGTTCACCCCTATAGGGGGCCAAAAACCCCCTTACATTGGGATATCCCACATCGACAACGTAAAACTCATATACATAAATAAGACATGTTATTATTAGTATAAGTTGCTATCCATTGAGCAAGATATACACTAATCTACTATGATACCTTCATTTGGCATGAGAAAGTCTAAATCGGCTGAGTATATTGATGGGAAAAAATTCGGGAGTCATTTGTCGTGCCCTCCCAACCGGCCTTAACATGTGTAAACATCATGTTATGTGCACATGTTGCCATCATGTTCTGCGTGGTTGTACCTTTCCTATTACGATATAAAACTTGTTTATCGGCGGGGACACATGCCGAAATATGGGTTCCATCAATAGCCCTGATGCAATTCTAAAAAATGAAATTTTATTAGTAAGGAAACCCAAATCAGTCCATACCTTAAAATAAGGAAACCCACTAAGTTCATACCTTAAAATAAGGAAACCAGCGAGGATTCCCTTGTATCTCAGGTCGGACTTTACGGGGTTCTCGTGGCCGTATTAGTTGAGGGGCTAGACTCAAAATCGCACGTAGAAATTTCTTGAACCATGTGTGCACGGTTTTAGTTGAGTGTTGGTAGCGTTCCGCCACAATTCGCACACGTTCATTATGGCAAATAGTGAATAAGAACATAACTACCCCTTTTTCAACAGATACCCTTTGATTTTCCAACCCAATCCCCCTAAGCCGTTGACATAGCCTTCTAAACAAGTCAGGCTCCATCCGCAAACTTTTATAGCAACAAATGCGAGAGTTCATCAACTCTTGAGTATATTTCGCACCCAATAGTACATAAGTGCGTATAGGTCTTGGTGGTGATTGAGCGGTTTCAAAAAATTCATCAAGTATAACCGCACCCGCAAAAATTATCCCAGCTCTAATAAGTGCATCTCTCACCTCATCGTTATCATCATTAGAACTCATTCTGAATTTAAAGTAACTGAAATAACAAACTGTAATAGCAAACAACAAGTAATGAAATAGCAAACTAAATAGTAGGAACAAACTAAAATAGCAAACTGAACACACTACAAGAAAATAGGGTATCACCAACGGATGAAATCCGTCAGTAATACTGTTTCCGACGGACACTCCGTTGGTAAAATATGTCGATAAATGCCTGCTCGGTAATACCGACGATTTTACCAAATCGGTCGCTATTACCAACAGATTTTTTCGTTTGTTGGTAGTACCAACACATATGTTTTTCCGTTGGTAATACCAACGGAATTATTTTCGTTGGTAATTCCAACGGCTATATTTCTGTTGGTAATACCAATAAAATTTATCCGTCGATAATACATTTTAGTGGCTAATACCTGAATCAATCCTGAACACCTAAAACATATCACATTTACACACGAAACCATAAAATAAAATTTGAAACCACATATGAACCATCATATTTCTAAATCCACACACACATATAAACTTAAGGAAACCATTGTATACATTAAGATTATGCTAGTCAAAATACATTGTGCTAGTCAAGCAAATACATTGTTTCAGAGTTTCAATACATTAAGATTGTTTCAAAAATACATATCAGTGATAGTCTTTTCCAAAAAGTAGATCCTTGCACTTCATCCTTTTTATTTCTGCATGTAAAAACAAAAGAAATATCAATAAAATCAAAAGATAAAATCCTCAACTATACGAGACATTTGGATTGCTACATGATGATAAATTACAATCGCCTTGAGAAATAAACCAAGCTTGCAGCAGACATGACCTCATCTTCCTTGTATTGGCCAAAGGATCATCGATCTCCAGCATCCAACCTCTGCTCAACGCAAAAAATTAAGAAGATTTGACATATATATGTGTGTAAACAAAGAACTGTTGGGTGAAATGGCACACTAGAGGGAGAGTGAATAGTGTGTTATCTAAAACTAGTTGTCTAATTTTTGTTTTAATCATTTCTTAAATTATTTAGGCAAATAGCAATTTGTCAACTAGATGCGGAAGCAAAAGTAAACCAATTAAGTACAAACAAAAATACAATGCTAACACAGAGATTCATAGTGGTTCGGCCCCAATGTCTACTCGACTACCTAAGCACCCCGCTTAGGATTTCCAAACTAAGTTTACTAGATTAAATTGATTCCCTTACACAGAGGACTTTGATCCGAAGAGTCTCACTCTCAACCTAAAGCACTTTCACACCCGGAAGTCTCCGCCTTCTTACCGAGAGCACTCTTCCACCTCAACCATAAGGGATAACTCAACTAATCCTAGTAAACTATGTTTATACAAGTGGCTTTACACCTTCTACACTATGGTAACCACTTACACACAAGACCTGACACTAGGTCTTCTTACAAGCTCAATTATAATGAAATAAACAATAAAATACAATAACAATTGGAGCAATAAATCAATCAATAAGTACTTAGCTCCAAAAGACACTCCCTAGTCCTCTTGATGCCTTGAGATGATGAATTGGTGAAGCTTGAAGGCTAAATCAAGGTGTAGAGATCAAAACTAGGGTTCTTGAAAGGATGGCACAATGAAAGCTTGTAGAGATGCTTAGAATCACACTTTTAGGCTTGGAGGCATCAAAAGTTAGCTAGAGGAAGGATTTGGATGGGTATTTATAACCCCCATAAGAAACAGTGTGTTAACGGGCGTATTTTTGCCCGTTGTCGATGCCCGATCGATGGTCCGATTGATCGTCAGTCGACCGACCGATTGACCACCCAGCGACCGCTGGCAATTCTTGCTTCTGCCGCTCTGTTCGGTCAATCGGAGGGTCGACCAACTATATCGTGACTCAGCTCCTCTGCTATCCGGTCGACCGATCGATCGACCGAAGAAGCCACTGCCAATTTTTGGCACACTTCAGTCGACCGATCGATCGACCGAATTGGCTACTGCCCATTTTTGACACCGTTCGGTCGATCGAACCTAGACTGGGCATATTGGTTAGGCTATTTTTTTTTTTGCTCGTTTGGGTTCCGTCATCACTAAGTCTACTTATATAACATTTGATTCAATAAAAATATCTAAAAAATCAAAATCTTTAAGAATCAAAATCTAGTTTTTGGGGTATAGTACAAATTTTCGGAAAACAGAATTTTTTTAATCTTTCGAGTCAAGAATGAGTAGGCTAAAGGCTTCCAAAAAATCCTAAAAAATACCTCGTTATCTAATTTTAACCCAAGGAACAATGACCGCCATTTTTTATGTCAAGTAAATGTCTAGGTCATATAGCCCTCCAAGGAACTCCCTAGGCTTAGTGAATTTCAGGACGATTTTTGGGTTTTCATGTTTTGGGATTCGGGGTTGGTTTTTGGGATATTATGCATCATCATGAGGATTTACAACATAAACTAGTCTTCCTAAACCCAGACTCTATCTTTCCGACGAATCCGAGTGCGTCGACCAACATCCTTCTAATTTTCTGATTTCTCCGATATTTTCGATCGAGGACGTCAAGCGCTAACCGATATGGAACCTGAAAGAATTTCTCAATAAAACATTAGTTCCATGTATGTTATCATCAAAACTGAGATTAAGACCAATGTTGAATACCTTAAGCCAACAAGAACAAAATAAAACTATGCCTTTTCTTGCTTCTCTTTTAACATTAGATGCTGGAATTTTTATCAGAATGGAATTATAAACCTCAAATTTTTAACCACAGAAACCTGAAGTCTGATCATTTACCTTCCTCCAATTCTACGTTCCTCCACCGAATTGATCAACTATAACTATAATTTAGGTAAATGCTCTAAATTAGCAGTATTTTTTCCACTATATAATGCCAACTTGAGTAGACATAGACCTTCAAGATAACATTAGCAGCTAGCCAAGCACAACTGCTCTAAGCCAACGATGCATTTTCACCAAGTGTGAACTAAATTCCTACTTTAGATCCAATCATCAATCAATCACACATTTATCAACTCAGTAAACTATTCAATCACATTTAAAACTAGATATTCATAATAATAATCATGAAACTTGAATATCCCCAGTAAACAAAGTATAAAAAGACTAGTTGAAGTATCAAGTAGTCAACTATCTCTTAGTAATGTGTAGTTGAAGTATCTTATGAGGCCTTTGCAAAAATTATTTAAAGAATCCAAACTCTAGGAAAACATTCATATAAGATGCATATATTGACAATTAAGATATTGAAAGTTATATATGTATTAAACAAGAAAGCCTACTTTGATATATTCTACAAAATTAGAGAGTAAACCTTGGTTATCATCCTGCATCTCCTCTGTTGTACCTTCATCATTAACATAAAATGCCCCTTTCCACTTTTAAAACTCCAAAGCTGCAGCTTCCTCTTTGCTTTCTGAGCCATAGTTTCTTCTTCCTATATCAAATTTAAACTACCTCAGATCGTGAGTAAAATTGGACCGCTAAAAAAAGAAAAAGAATCTTGAGAGCTAGGGTTTCATGAGAGGAGGGAGGAAAGGACAAACCATGGATCAAGTGACTTACTATGCTTCAAATATCTTCTATGTAGTGCAATAGCTACAACAAAGGAGCTCAATCTGACAAGTGCAGCTTTAATTTGCTATTATCCAAAATGGAACTAAAAGTGAGGTGAAGTTTAATTAGCAAAAAAGGTTAGAGTGCATTAATTAATTGAAAAGACAGAGAAGGGAATGAATCAAGTACAACAGGAGAAGAAAATTGCTTTTCGCATATTTGTCTAAAATAAATACCTCATAAGAAGGTGAAATTAGAATAAAATATGGAAAACATTTAATCTAAAGTTCATACTATCTAGTTTATTTCAGATTAGTGTCTCAACTAAAACTTTATATAATATGAAGCAACTTTGCATGGCAAGTATCTTAGCATCTTATACTTCATAGAATCACAATAACAAGCGTGTATCAGATATAAGAATCTAGAATCTATATGAAATATAACCAGCAAGTTAATTATATGGCATTGCTATCAATTATGGAGTCAAGTTATTTACATGTCTTCACTATAAAGATCTCGATTAATCCGTATCTTGCTTGATGCATCTTTAGGAATGTTCTCCGATAACTTCATGGAGTCCCAAAGAGGTGTTCTCCTGTGAAGAGATTGGGAGTCAGTCACCAAATAAAGCAACACTTGTTTTTTGAGCCTGCAAAGATTAGAATAAGTTCAAAACAGCACTTGCAAGTTTCAAATATATGCCGACACTCAGCAATGAACAAATTGCAATAGGAAAAATGTATGTCTATTTACATAGCAAAAGTTGCCTTGGGATTATATATTGTCATTCCAAGCTAGATATCAACACACTGTGAAGTCCATGTGAAAGGAAAATGAGTTAGAGAGCTCCAAATAAGTTTTCTATAGTCAATTAACAATAGAAGTTTTAGGATATTCCAAAATAGAATGCTAACAAGTATTGTCAATAAAGTTGTGATGCTCAAGAAAAATAAATCTGGGTTGTGGAGGTATTTTAGGAAGAACATGTCGAATAGCCCAATCCAAATAACCTGCTACTTTCAACAAAATATTAATCGAGTTTCTTCTTCTCTCTATAGCCAATGCCAAAAAAGAAGACAAAATTATGTTTAGGCAACTTCATAATGTTCACTAAAAAGAAAACTGTATTCTTGGAATATAAATTATGTACTTGATGTTCAATTTTAACTTGGGTTGCAAGATGGTAACTGAGTCTTCACACCATACACACCTTTAGATATCTTGAGCTGATAACTGTCATTTGAAATCTTAGGAAGAAGCAACAAATTGGCTTGAATTAATGAAAGCATAGCCATCAAGTGTAGCACAAACAACACCTCATACCAAGCATTTGTTATGACAATTTCCTTCTTAGCAAATTAAGAGAATCTATCGGTCTTAGGAAGGAACTCATGACTTTAAATAAAAAAACAAGCTAAAGATACAGAGACAAACCTGTGCATCATCCTCCTAGTTAATCCAGATAAATTGTACCTTTTCCATCAACTGGCATCCTATCCACATAAGAAACTATATGATTATATAAATATGTATCATAAGCAACAAGAAACAACATTACAACTTTCCAATGGGACTTTTTCTTATTACCATCCTTCACCAGCCGGTTGTATTTGGATGAATAGTCAATAAGCATATGCTTTGCAAAGTTCTGTTCAAGACCATCTGATATTCCTTCTCCAGCTTTCCTGAAGAATAAATGAAATGTTCTAAGCAATGGGTCACTGTCAATAACAGTTGCAGTTGAGTTTTTCAGAATATAGTTAACCAAAACATAGGTAATGTAGAAGAAAAAATAAATAAACCTGTAAGCAATTCACATTCATAAAGAAAAGACCTGATATTGATATGGTGTAAGGAAGTCTTTAAATCATAGAACGTAGATAATTTTATTCAAAGTATATGGAGGAAAGCAATTCACAGTAAACAAGAAAAAGAAAAATAATGAATGAAAGAAAAAGAGGTGGTCAAAGATCCATAGTAAACAAGAAAAAGAAAGCTACTTTCCTTTTAATGATGCCAATGTAATATATATATATATGCTTTGTAGAATGCTAAACAAAAGTGGTTATTGTCTGTCTGAAAATTATTAAATATGAATTATGCAGACACCAGAGTCTTATACAATTGCACACAATTTCAAGTAGATTTATGAGCAGGTGAAAATAAAGTAATAGCTAAATATATTTTACTTTGACTTGATGATGATTTAGTCCTATGCAACTCCAATTCCAATCAGAAGAAGTCTTTTCATGCTTGCTTTCTTGCTACAACCAGAAGACAGAAAGGGAACAATTGTTAAATGACAGGGTATGAATGAGCTGGAATTTAGATAAAGTTGGAATTCCAGGAGTAAGTTGTCAGCTAATCCAATGAAGATGAAACTCTCATGTAAAAGAACACAATAATAAACTCTCATCAAGTCTAGAACAATTATTAACACGTGGTAAGAAAATAAGAGAAAAAATATAGAGAAATCCATGGAATTCACCTTAATATAGAGATCAATCTTCAGTACTAAAACATTCAACTTAGTTGGTCAAAAAAAGTATTAAATTCATATAAGTATAAAAATAGAACTATGGGATACATTAGGGTAAAATGTCAATCGACATGGGACTAATTTTACAAATGAACTTTATTGCAATGGACTAAGTTATGAAATTACATTACAAAATATCTTTAGGAAAAGAAGTAAAAAGGACGCAATAGATGTCCTGTTAAGCATTTTGTGTGTGCTTTGCATTCTATCTTTTAGCAGACTGCACTGGGGAATACTAAAAATAGCATCAAAAATAACCCACAGCACCATATGAGATGTACTCTTTCAGGCATTCAGCAATGGACATAAAAAAATCATACTTGATATGAATTAAAAGTAGTAAATTCCAATAGGAAATGAAAGTAGTACAGCCCAATGGATATAAATTACAATGAACACAAATCAGTAGTAAATTCCAGTAGAAAATGAAAGTAGTAAACCGCCCAAAAAATCATACTTGATATGAAGAACATACAGAGCTATATCCTATTGGAAATGAAACTAGTAAACTCCACATTGTTTTCTACTACCTTTCAATACAATAGCCATTGGTGCAAAATCAAAAAATATTTTTCAGCTAAGCCTCCAAACCACATATCATTTCAATTAAAAGCTAAGGTGATGTCAAACTACAGAAAAATAAATAAGCATCTCTTTCAAGTTCACTAAATAGTTCATCTTCTCAAATCAAAATCAATGGACATGGCACCGGGAAGAGAAGAAATTTACTTGAGAAATCTGGAGAAATTTGGAAAAATCAAGCTTGCGAAAGAAAGGGGGCTGCGAGAGTGTCGGATGGGGGAAGGGTTGCGGGTGGCAGGGTGAGCTTGCGGAAGAAAGGCACCTGGCGACAGGCCCATGCGAGAGCTTGTGTCGACGAGAGTTTGTCGCCGGTGGCAAGGCAGAGTCGCGGGTGGCAGGGGAGATCGTAGGTGGCAGGGAAGAAAGGGGGCTGGGGAAGAGTCGTGGCAGGAGAAGAGTCCCACGCGACTGCACAAATTCGTCGGATGGGAAGAGTCACGCGCTTGCAGATATTTGTCGGATGGATAACAAAAATAAGGGCGTGGGTTTTATTGGCTTGGGGTGAAAGATTGTGGTCGGCTGAAAAATAAGAGGGAATAGAGAAAATATAGGGTTTTCTAAATTTTACCAACAAATATATGTATTTGTTGGTGATTTTGTTGGTAATACCAACAAAAAGCATCGGTTGGTGATAAATCCGTCGGTGAAGCCTTGTTTTCTTGTAGTGGCAGTAGGAACAAACTGAAATAACAAACTGAAATTGAAAACTAAAATAGCAAACTAAAACAGCAAACCAAAATAGCAAACAAGTAATGAAATAGCAAACTAAACAGTAGGAACAAACTAAAATAGCAAACTGAACAGTAGGAACAAACTGAAATAACAAACTGAAATAGTAAACTGAAATAACAAACTGAAAAAGTAAATTGAAATAGCAAACAAGTAATGAAATAGCAAACTAATAGTAGGAACAAACTGAAATAGCAAACTGAATAGTAGGAACAAACTGAAGTAACATAGAAGGAATAGTATGCAGGGTATGAATAGTAGGCAGTAGAACAAACTGAAATAACATAGAAGGAACAAGAGACAGGGTATGAATAGTAAGCATAGAAAGTAGTAATGAAAGCTCAACAAGTTCAAGTTCACAAACAACACTTAGTTGAGCATTTAGTACAGCCCCACATTAGGAGCATTTAAGTTGAAAATATTACATAAAATTGGTGCTATATAATCCCACGCACCACGCTACAGCACCTTCATCGTCAAAAGTTGCAAAGAAACTGCGAGTATCAGGATTTTTTATTAAAAAGTTTATAACATGAGCAGCTAGGCCAAAACTCTGCAGCCTTAAAACACACGATGCGGGTGACTCGGGCACTACTTGAGGAGGACCAGTGGCACTTGTGTCCTTAACTGCGATTCCACCCAACTTATCTATTAGTGCAGTTGTAGTAGATACTGCTTGGGCCGAAAATTGAGACGAATTACCTATTTTCCTTGATCGTCCACTACATGACCCCGATGGAATATTAGGGGAGGGCCTACGCAAAAGGGGTTCTGGATAGGGATGGCAATATTACCCATTTAGGCGAGTACCCGCAGCTATTTACACGTTTATGACGGGTATGAGGGGTAGTTTCCTATCCACGAAGATTTCACGAGTAATTTTTCTTACCCGTTTATTATATGGGGTGGGTATGAATATTATACTACTTGTACTTGCGAGTATCTATTACCCGTGAAAATTAATAAATTATAATATTTCCCTCGGTACATATACTAAAAAAACCCTAACCTAATTCAATACACGTATACTTTATGTTTTGAAACCTTATGATAATGTTGTTATCAAAATGTTGCGTGTTTATCAAAATGAAGTTGTTATACTTGAAGTTATTATCAAAATACTTGAAGAGTTAAAGTGTTATTAAAATATTATAATTTATATATATTTTAAAGTGTCATGGGTACCCGCCAATACCCATGGGTATTCGTCCCCCACGGGTAATTAAATGGGTATTCATTTTTGATACCCGCGGGGAATAAACAAGTAGCGTGTACCCGTTTATTTCGCGGGACGGGTAGCGGATAGGTACCCCCCTTAACCCGCCCCACCCTGTTGACATCCCTAGTTTTGGACCCCCACTTGAATCTGTCCCCTCATTCTCATGTGCTCTCAATGGTCGTTTCCCTCGATCTATATCTCTAAACTCATTCTTAACCTGATGCTCCTCGTCCGAGTTCAATGCTGCTTGAGTAGAGGAACGAGCTAAGTGGCCTGTTGCTGATTGATTAGCAAATGCTAATTCCATCAGGTCATAAAACTTAGGTTGACCATTTTTGAACATTTTGAATGAATCTCCAAGAGTCTGCGAACCAACAATTTTTTATTTGTACATTGTCGTATAAAGGAAAACTACTAATAAAAAAGGATGTATCGAAGAATGGTTCCAAACTATTTCATCAGCTTCAAAGATATTTGTGTCAGGATTTCAGGTTACTCCGGTATGGTTAATTAATTCTTTGAAAGATCGATAAGTTTTATGAAGACGACATATTTTTTGTCTACACTTATCAAACCCAAATTTGCACCTAAACTTTTCCTCCAATTTCTCACTAATCTCCTCCCAACTTTTCTTATCATAGTTGGTGGTACCACGTTGCCTTGTGTACTCTGTCAAAATTTTCAAAAATTCTTCAGTGATAAGGTGGGCCCACTTAACCACATTTTCTCTTGGTTTTCGGGGGCCACCCATGTTCAACTATTTCTTTTACAATCATAAACCAAATCAGAATATAGTATAAACTAATAAATAGATTTCTAGAAAGGATACTGTTAAACTAATAAACAAAATAGAACATAGTATAACAACTGATCATACTAAAAAAACATTCAATTAACAAATTTTTGGAAAGGATAATATCAGCTTGCAAAAAAAAACATAGTAAAAAAATCAGTTTGAAATAATAGTTAGCATGCTTACAAATGATAACCGGTTATTGTTTAGTATGATAACTAGAATTATTTCATAACCAGAATAGAACATATGAAACATTAATCAAAAGATTATTACCATACTATATAATGTTATTACCATAAGTTTCAACCAAATAAAATGAAATTAATCAAAAGAAGTAGTGTAACCTGATATCATACAGAACAATAAATTATGTAAAAAAAGATCTGTAAATATCAATGTAACCTGATAAAGATAACCTGATAAACATACCATACTAAACATATCATACATAACCAATATCATACATAACCTGGTAACAATAGATATGTATAAACTGATAACAATATTATGCTAAACATATCATGCAATAGATCTGTAACATGATAATATTACATAACTTGATGACAATAGATCTGCAATCTGATAATACATATCAGTACAATATCAACATAACTAATCATCAACAACAAATCTTGTTACAGAACAATACCATACATAATCAGTCATCAACAACATATCTTGTTATAGAACAATACATCTGTAAAAAGCGACAAAACAAGAAAGAACAATAGATCCATAAACCCTAGATAAAAAAATAAGAAAGAACACTTGATATGTTTCAAAAAAATAACAGGACATAATCTTATCATACATAAACCCTAAATGTTACACCGCGACTGAGGGTAGTGTGATCGGCCAGGGCCCACGTCCTGCCCTGTAGCCTACTGTCTACACTGACATCAAGAAACCAAAACATATTGACTGAAAGAAACTTAACATACTGTATAAAAAGTTTGCAAGTCAATATATATATGTTTTTCAAAACAAGAAGAAACATCAACATCAAATCCAAATGGTTAAATATCAAGTTTTACAATTCTTTTCAAAGATAACTGTCAGTGCAGAAATAAAACGAACATAACTAGGACTAGTCTAAGACTCATGGACGCCGCTACGAGATATGACACCGCCTCCACCCTCCAGCTGCACCATGTCGACACCAAGCTACTGCTCATGCTCTACAAAATAAAATATAAACTGTGAGTCCACTTGGGACTCAGTGAGTGGCTCAAATAAACCTCCACATAATCCTCAGACCTGCATATATATCACACAAGGCAATAAAGGAATGTACAAGGGTGTAGAGTGTGTTTCTAATACAATTACAGACCCTCAATAGATCCATCAGTACCAACTGTACATGATAACCTGCCACCTTGGCTTATCAAGCCTCTGGCATCCGGCCCTTGGGCCTACTCATAGCAATATATCCCGGCTACAGCCGTCCCTGCCATATCAGGTAGTATCATCTCACGATGCAGGCAAACAATCCCGGGCCGTCGACTAGGATGGCCACTAGTCTCCGGACACCGTCTGGGGTAAGGATAGCTAGTCCCACCCAACTGGGGTCTGGCACCTAGCGGGCCCGCTGGCGCACCTCTAGACCCAACTGGTCGAGCTGAGCATTAGTTATTTCCAACCTCCTCGCTCCTCGGTGGACCATCACAAGCACATTACACAATCAAAATCCTAGGATTTCCATATATATATATATACACTTCGGGTCTTTGCCCGTATCTAGCCATGTCCGGCTACCGGGTCAACAATTCATGCAGCCCCTGTTAGTATATGTGCACCTACAATCTCTAAGTTTCCAAGATGTACAAGCAGTCATAGAAGTGTGATAATCTCATATCTAGGTTTCCATAAATGTGCTATGAACATTTAGTGACACCTTACATGTTACCTAACTTTTTTTACACTGTCTTAGGTGAGAATTTCCATGAGTCATCCTTGGAATACCATCCAAGGACATTTAGGGCAGCATGTATAATGGAAAGAAAAATGCTCAAATATTACATCATTCACCATATTTAATCATAATGCACATACCTAACCATTCTTATACTACCTTAGGAATAATAGCACAATAAGGAGCAACTATCTAGCATGGCAAGGTAGTAATAATTTAAATAACAAGTATGAATTATAAAACATGGTAACATTGTCAACATCCAAGTTTAAGGATCAACAGCTAAGTATGGATACAATCTAGCATTTCTACAATTCAAATCAATTAAGCTACTTGCTAAGTTTGGTGTTCTTCCTAAGTATTGCCATATCCTTACGTGATCCCTAAGATCATGAACTTTCCATCTAAGGCAAATCTCTCCTCCTCTCCCCAACCTTGGCCGAACCATGAGCAAGGGAAACCTTGCTCGGCCAAGGTCCTTGCGGTAGGGAAAGATGGAAGAGACTTTAACTATACTTTGTCTCTTCAATTCCACGTACTTCTTAAATACCAAAGATAAACTTACCCTTCCCCTCACCCTTTGGCCGACCCTCTTCATGAATCTTAGGGTTCATTCGGCCACTTCAAGGGGCTTTAGAGGGGGACATGCTTCATGTTACGCAAGGAGTTCAAAGGATTGAATCAAAACAGTGGTATAGGGCATCTAAGGGCCTTCTTGCCGTCAAGGGAATCGGGGAAAATTTCGGCATGACCTTTCCCCTTTTCCCATGACTCGGCAGCCCCTAAAATACTCAAATCGATGGTTAAAACAGCGAGATCCGACAAGAACATCATAAAACCGTGAGTACCTATCGTTGAAATCATAGATCGTTGGAAAAACGCAAGAACTCAACCTAGCATCTAGGGTTCGGCCACCCGCCTCCCCCAAACTGTTAAAGCCTTAACCACTCACCTTTTTAAGAAGAGAAAATAGTGAGGAAGAAGATCCCCATGTCCGCGAAGTGATCGGCTCCGGCAATGGCAAGATCTCCGACCAAGAATCCGAGTAGTGCCTCCTCTTTTTTTCCCTTGCTCCTCCTCTTTCTCCCTTGCTGCCTTGTGCGGCTCAATGAATGAGACACACGGCTGCAAGATGAGGGTTTTAATCCCTCATCTAGCTTTCCAAATGAGGCATCTTGACTCACTTAACTCGCACTCAAACCTCGACTAAACCCGAACTCAACTTGGGTTCCGACTCAACCCATAATATGACTCGAGTTAACTTAATTTATAAAAGGAAAGTTAATTATCCAAATAGACTTCATGATTCATTAGCCGAGTCATACCTTTTCACTCGAGGCGATCCTGAGGCTCGACTCGACTACCCCCGGGTCCGACGCGCTGCACCAAAATAGATTTTTATAATAGGAAACTTTTTTTTTCCGGGTCTTACAACCTTCCCCCTTTACGGGAAATTCGTCCTCGAATTTACTTAAATAACAAGGACTTACCGACTCCTCGAACAAGGAAGGGTAGCGCTCTCTCATGTCCTGCTCTACCTCCCATGTGGCCTCTTGCCCGGAATGGTGCTCCCATCTGACCTTTACAAGGGAAATTTCTTTGGACCTTAGCTTCTTGATCTGGTGGTCAAGAATCTCCACCGGCCTTTCCTCAAATGCGATGGCTTAATCTACCTCGATAGAAGAGGGCTCGATCACATGCGAATCATCCTTTACATACTTCCGCAACATGGATACATGGAAGACTGGGTGCATTCTGCTCAGGCTAGGAGGCAATGCCAGCTCATAGGCCACTTCGCCCCTCCGCTTGAGAACGGGAAAAGGCCCAATGTATCTAGGGCTCAATTTCCCCTCCTTCCCAAACCGGACCACCCCTTTCATAGGAGAGACCTTCAGGAATACTAAGTCACCATCTGCAAATTCCAATTCCCTGGCCTTTCTGTCGGCATACATTTTTTGTCGACTCTGAGCCGCCAGCAGTCTTTCCTTAATGACCTTTACTTTTTCTACCGCCTTCTCAACCAGGTTGGGGCCCACCATGAGTGATTCCCTGCTTCAAACCAGTCCACCGGGGACCTACACCGCCGCCCATACAAGGCCTCAAAAGGAGCCATGCCAATGCTACTGTGATAGCTGTTGTTATAGGCGAATTCGATCAACGGTAGGTGCCTCTCCTAGCCATCTACCATATCCAGGACGCGCGCCCTCAGCATGTCCTCCAAAGTTTGGATGGTTCTCTCTGACTGCCCGTCAGTCTACGAATGGAAGGCTGTACTGAAATGCACCTGAGTACCCAACGCTTCCTGGAAGGACTGCCAAAATCGGGCTATGAACTGGGTACCGCAGTCAGATATAATCATCATCGGGGTACCATGATATGCCACATTCCTATCAAAAAATA
Organism: Canna indica; assembly: GCA_034359265.1. Taxonomy (NCBI): domain Eukaryota; kingdom Viridiplantae; phylum Streptophyta; class Magnoliopsida; order Zingiberales; family Cannaceae; genus Canna; species Canna indica. The sequence continues at coordinate 36,574,289 of CP136895.1, read as the reverse complement.
GTCGGGCATACTGCTCCGTAGAGAAAATAGTTTTCACTGGTATAAAGTGCGCGATCTTGGTTAATCGGTCCACCACCACCCAAATGGAATCAAAACCACCTTTTGACTTTGGCAATCCAGTCATTAGATCCATGGTGATTTTCTCCCACTTCCACTCGAGCACTTCGAGATTTTGTAGGAGCCCCGCAGGCTTAAGGTGTTCGGCTTTCACCTGCTGACAGACTAGACATTTAGAAACAAATTCTGCCACCTCTCTTTTCATGACCTTCCACCAGTAATGCTGCCTTAAGTCCTAGTACATCTTGGTGGCCCCCGGATGCATCGTGTAAGTGGAACGATGACCCAGTTCCAGTACTTGCCTGCGCACCTCAGCCATGTCTGGTACTACTATCCGGTCTCTGAACCTCAGCATACCTTCTGAGTCCAATCTGAAACCGTTCTCTGCATCACCTCTTTGTACCAGGTCCTTGGTCGGTGCACAAAAGGCATCTTCCCCCTGCGCGGCACGCAGCATATCCACCAGCGTGGACTGTACCCACAGATGGGCCATTAGGGCACCTGAAGCTGACACTGATAAGGTTGCACCCCCATCTAGGCATAAAGCCAACTCTCGAGCTAGAGGCCTCCGCTTAGCTTCCAAATGGGCCAAACTGCCCATGGATTTTCTGCTGAGCGCATCTGCTACCATATTTGCTTTTTTCGGATGATACATAATGGTGCAATCATAGTCCTTTAGGAGCTCCAGCCACCTCCTCTGCTTAAGGTTCAGCTTCTTTTGGGTAAGCAAGTACTTGAGACTCTTGTGATCTGTGTAGATTTCGCAAGTCTCCCCGTATAAGTAGTGCCTCCAAAGCTTCAGTGCAAAGACCACTGTCGCTAGTTCTAGGTCATGCGTCAGATAGTTCTTCTCATGAACTTTCAACTGGCGAGACGCATAAGCAATCACTCTACCATACTGCATCAAGACCCAGCCCAGACCAACCCGAGAGGCATCACAAAAAACCACAAACCCTCCTGAGCCGGAAGGTACAACCAACACGGGTGCAGATGTCAAACATGCCTTGAGCTTTTGAAAGCTCGCCTCGCATTTATCATCCCAAATGAATCTGACCTTCTTCTGGGTCAACCGAGATAGAGGGGATGCAATTCTGGAGAAACTCTCCACAAACTTTCGGTAATAGCCGGCCAACCCAAGAAAACTGCGGACCTCGGTCACACTAGTCGGCCGCTTCCAGTTCTGAACCACTTCAATCTTGGCGGGATCTACCCTTATTCCTTCCTTGGACACTACATGGCCCAAGAACCCTACACTTTCCAACCAAAATTCACACTTGGAAAATTTGGCAAACAAGTGGTGCTCTCTGAGGGTTTCTAGGACCATTCTCAGGTGCTTAGAGTGCTCTTCCTCACTCTTGGAGTAAACCAAAATATCGTCAATGAAGACGATCACAAAGCTGTCCAGGTACTCCTTAAATACCCTGTTCATTAGGTCCATGAAGGCAGCAGGTGCATTGGTTAGGCCAAAGGACATCACTAGGAATTCATAGTGACCATAGCGAGTCCTAAAGGCCGTCTTTGGCACATCGCAGTCCCGGATTCTCAACTGATGGTACCCGAACCTTAGATCTATCTTTGAGAACCATTGAGCCCCCTGCAGCTGGTCAAACAGATCGTCTATCCTCGGCAGTGGGTAGCGGTTCTTAACAGTCACCTTGTTCAGCTGACTATAATCAATGTACATGCGCATCGACCCATCCTTCTTCACGAAGAGAACCGGGGCACCCCAGGGTGACACACTCGGCCGGATGAACCCCAGGTCTAGCATTTCCTGCAATTGCAGCTTTAGCTCTCTGAGTTCGGCCGGTGCCATCCTGTAAGGGGGAATGGAAATTGGTTTCACCCCAGGCTGCAGATCAATGCAAAAATCGACCTCCCTTCTGGGCGGCAACCCTGGCAATTCCTCACGAAACACATCAGGGAATTCACAGACCATGGGGGTTCCGCTGACATGCTTTGCTTCACCCCTTTCCTCCTCAACCACAGCTACAAAGGCCAGGAAAGATTGGCAGCCGCCTCTAAGAAATTTGCAAGCCTTTAGGGCTAAGATGACCCCTATCGGCTTGCTACCTCCCTCCCCTTGGAAGATGAACTGCGGTAGCCCAAGTTATTAAACATCACTGCTTTAGCTCTATAGTCCAGCATTGTGAAATGGTCCGCCAGCCAGTCCATGCCAAGGATGACATCAAGCTCAAGAGTGGGTAGGAGTGTCAAGTCCGCACTCAGCACATGGCCGCATATGAGCACTTCACACCCTTGATAAATTGAGGTTGTTAAGATTGCATCGCCCGTAGGCGTTGATACCATTAATGGCCCATCCAACATAGAGGGTGCCATTGGCAGCTTTGCAGCAAACATGGCAGACACAAATGAGTGCGTGGCACCCGGATCAAATAATACATATGCAGTAGACGAACATACTAAAATAGTACCTGTCACCACTGCTTTGGAAGCCTTTGCCCCATCACGGTTCATAGCATAGACCCGCGCAGGCGACCTCTCTGAATGACTGGTCTGCGGCTCCCTATTTTGAGTCTGCCCTCTCGGTGCTACTGACCTTGCTGACATAGGTGCTTTACCCCTTGACTGCTCAGGCTTCTAACCAGTTCCCTCAGGGCAGTCCATCTTGAAATGATCGACCCGACCGCACTTGAAGCAAGCATTAGTGCGGTTAAGGCAGGACCCCCAGTGCCTTCGACTGCAGCTGCCACACTGCGGCGCCTCAGATATCTGAGAACCACCAAAACTCAAAATGCGCCCGTTTTGGGTAACCACCAAATAGCCCCTAAGTTTTCTCCAGCTTCAATTTAGGGCACCATTGCCATGTTGGCGAAATGGCGACACTAGAGGGGGGGGTGAATAGTGTGTTTACTAATTCGATTAGCCTAAATTCACTTTTAATTGAATTCTTAGATTAGTTAGGCAATTTACAATTGAATGTGGAAGCATGATAAATGATAAAGCGATTAAGCATGAAATTAAGAATCAATGCAAACACTGATATTTTATAGTGGTTCGGCCCCAATGCCTACTCCACTACCTAAGCACCCCGCTTAGGATTTCCAAACTAGTTTTACTAGATTAATTTACGTTTCCCTTACACAGAGGTCTTTTCATCGAAGAGACGCACTCTCGAACTAAGGCACTTCCACACCCGGAAGTCACCATCTTCTTATTCAGAGTCATCTTCCACCTCAACCCTAAGGGACAACTAAACTAATCCTAATAAATACTAAGTTTATACAAGTGGCTTTACACCTAACACCAGGTAACCACTTCCAAATTCAGACCTAACAATCCTAGGTCTGTCACACGCAAATTTAATTAAAATGCATTCAAATAACAATAAAGATTACAATGGAAAGAGCTAATAATAAAACAAGAATAACTACTCTTTTCAATCCTTGTAGCCTTCAACTCGTCAAGATATAGAGCTTTAGCGCTGGATCAAAACCCGAGTTGAGCGAAGCTTGTGCGCTTGAAAAAGATTTTCGCGGAGAGAAACAGGGCACACTGCAATTGATCGATTGGAAGGCTTAGATCTTCCCTTTGAATACTCAATAATTTCTGTAAGAATCAAGGAAGAGCGGTTAAAAGAATCACATGAGGGTATATTTATACCCTGCTGAAGAAACGGCTGCTCAACGGATAGAAAACTATCCGTTGCAGACCGCCGGTCGATCGACTGGTCGACCGATCTTTTGATCGCTTCTCTTTTCTCTGTGGTCGGTCGATCGCCTGACGCAAGAAACTTGCGATTTCATTTTGGTCGACCAATCGATTGATTGATGCAAGGTGCGTCTGCAGCTAGCCTCAATTCGGTTGACCGCTAGGGCTACTGCCCATTTCTTACCCTATTCGGTTGATCGCTCGGTCGACCAAATTTAGGCTGAGTTTATTTTTCAGCCGATTTCTTCCGCGCTTCGTTTCCGGGTTTCGGCTTTCAACGTGCATCATCTTGGAGAGCCCTCATGTGAACTTTGAGCCCATCCAATGTGACTTTGGCGCACACGTCAATCTTCGAGGAGAAACTTTCCATGACGAACCCGAGCGCGACGATCAATGTGCTTCTGATATTCGATTTCTCTGATATTTCTGATCGAGGACATCGAACGCTAATTGATATGGAACCTGAAAGATATTCTCAATGAAATCATTAGTTCCATGTTTGTTATCATCAAAACCATCAAAATCAAGATTAAGGCTAAGGTTGAAAACCTAAAGCCAACAATCTCCCCCTTTTTGATGATGACAAACATCCATAAGACAATATATTCATTTAAAGCAGAGAGGATATCGACTAAGGGATTTCTCCCCCTATCAACATGCATATCTATAAGAATAAACTCCCCCTATCTATATGCATGGATTTCCTATATTTTCCTCCCCTTTACCTATACGTTTCTCCCCATTTTATCTATACATTTCTCCCCCTTTTGACTATACATTTCTCCCCCTTTTGACATCAATCAAAAAGGGCAAGAAAGGTCTATCTATTCAAAGGGATGAAAGACAAGTATTTTTCCATGAAGTTGAGACTCTAAAGATTTTTCATGAAACATGACAATCTCAACCCTAGGGATGGAAAACAAGAATTTAATGAGAAACAAGATCATACATGATATATTCAAAAACTATATAGTTGAATGCCAAATTGAATCATGTATTTTCTCAAAGTAAATATTGTTTCTTTTTCATGACATTTTTAGATTCCATTCAAACTTTCAAAATACAAAGATATAGTCATTTTAAATCATGTATATCAAGTTTGGAGTGAAACTAATTCCATTTGATCTAAATATGAACTTAGCATGTTTTCATTTGAAATAAACATGAAAAACATGAAAATGCTAAGTCTCAATGTTTTGCTATCTACTCATGTTTTCTCAAACTTAGGCATCAATACATTAAACATGATATAATGTAAGTCTATGAATCAAGTTTGGGCTTAAGATGAAATTTTTAATTCACTTTGTTGACTTAGGTCAACTTATACTTAAAGTTTTCAAAAATCAAGCTTTTAAGTTTATACAAAGTCGTATTTTTGATGAAAAACTTTTGAAACCAATTTTTGGATGAAAATTTTTTGATACCAAATATTGAATGGTCATTTGAAATGAATGTATCAAGTTTGAACTCAAAATAAATTTTCTAAGTTCATTTTTCATCATATATTGTTTTCAAATAAACTAATGGATCTTAACTATCATCCAAAATATCAAAATCATTTCTAGGAATGATTTTACTCAAAAAATTATGTGAATGATATTAGAAATGGAATCCAAATGGTATACATGAGTTTTCATTGAAATTTTGAAGAAAAATCAAAGTATCGGAAAGATTAGCGTTTCAAGAATGATGATACTTTGTGTTTTGAAATCCAACTTCAAAAATTCACTTTAAATCCAATTTTTGATGAAACTTTTTGAAATTTTTACTGATAAAACTAGATTTTTCTGTGAATGTGTAGTTTCAAGAATCATCTAAAAAGGATTTTTCTATATTTTCCTAGAAATAACTGAAATTGGTGATACCAATTGTTGAACAAATTAATGACAATTCCATAATTTTTCAGTTATTTTCAAAGAATGCTTAGTTTTCATTCAAACTTTTATGACACCACATAATGGTCATGTAAAGAGTGTATGTCAAGTTTGAGATGAAAATTATATCCTAGCATGGTTTCGTTCAAAACTAAACTAGTTTTTATGAAACTTGCTAAGTTTCAATCTTAACATTTACTTATGATTGTTTAAATTTAAACCTACGAATACTTAACATGAGTAAATCTAAACATGTTCCACAAATATGAATTGAAAATGAGACCTTTAAGTCAACTTGTTGACTTGGGTCAACATGGTTCAAAGAGAGGTAAACATGAATTAACCTCTATGTCATATTATCCATATCCATATGAATTTTTCACTCTAAATGCATGGAAATATGTCATACCTATTTCTAAACATGTTTATTAAGTTTGGACTTAAAATCAAGTGTCCAAGTCAATTTGTTGACTTAGGTCAAACCTTTTAAGCTTAGGTCCACTAATGTGATCTAGTTATCACATTTTCATATACACATGAATTTTCAAGATTGAACACCTAGAGTCATATCATGTGTGTTTAAACATGTTTGTTAGATGCTTACTCAAAATGAGGTCTCTAATATGAGTTTTAACCTAGAGCAAGTTTCATTCAATCAAGATATCATGAAATTGCCTAAGTTATCCAAAATTTTTCTTACTCATGGAAATTCAAACATTTATCATGCAAAATCAATCATGAGCATAGAGGAATCATTTAAGCATGAGTATTCAATTATTTTACAAAGATTTTTACAAAATTAAATTAATTCCTTATTTCTTGAAAATTTGCCCAACTTTTTATTTTCTTTTAGATAGCATAGTCTTTCAAATTTTTAACTTGCAAGTAGACTTCATTAGTATCATAATGAAATAATATGACTACTAGCAAACTAACATACTAAATAGCAAGGTTCGATGCAAGATTTTCATTAAAAATAACTTAACCTATGCTAGATAGTAAAGATTCATTTTAAATGAGTTTTCATGATATCTAAATGAATCTAAGAGATCTTAAGATGTGAACTATTTGAGAAATAAGATCTCTACCTATGTTTAACTAGTTTGGACTTAATGATAAGGTCTCTAGTATCAACCTAGAGCAAGTTTCATTCAATGAAATTTGCCTAAGTACTAAGAATCTAGCTACTCATGAAAATTCAAGGATTTAACATGCAATTCTAATCATGAGTATAGAGACATAGTTTAAGCTTACACATTTAGGTATAACACTAAGATTTTGAATTTATCAAAGTTATACCTTATTCATGATAATTTGCCAAACTAATCTTTTTCTTCCTAATTAGCCTTCCTAAAACACTTATAACTTGCAAGTAAGCTACACTAATATTTTTAGAGAAAATATAGTTACTTAGCAAGCTAACTCAACCAAAAAGCAAAGAGAAGCATTAAGTATCATTATCAAATACCACTTTGCTAAATGGTTTCAAATTCGTTTCAAAATGAAATCGAGTGATATCAAAATGAATTTTATGAGATCACAAGAATAATAAATTAAAAATATGATCTCCAACCCTTCTTATTCGTTGAAAACTGAAAGGCCACAATGTGCCTACGATTTAGAACCACAAGGTCGCTTAGGCCCATTACAGGCCACCTGGGTCTCCGAAGAGATCGGGAAATCAAAAATCAAAAATATTTTTGAAATATATTAAGAGCGGGGGAATCAACTAATATTAAGCATATATCAACTCCAACTATAATCTTAAGCAATGGGATATAGGAGATGATACCAAAATATTTGATGCCAATTTTACCATAGGCATCTAGTCTAGATGAAGACTTTGAAGTTGTAACCATGTAGGGATCCTTCCTTCAACTCATTGGTCAACTTCAATTCTTCAATCTCTCACCCTTGTGTGGTAGCTCCCCCTATAATAGAAGATGAGACCTTTGGTACCCAAATAGCTTTGGGTCCTTGGGGGTTAATGGGCTTAGGTACCCAAAGTGTCTTAACAACAGTAGAGTCCACTTTGAAAGCACAATCATATATGGCATGCCCATAAATACCACAACAAAAACAATGTCCATTAAATTTCTTTTTATTTTTGTTATGGACATGAGATTTATTTTTAGAATGCTTATTATTTGAGCTAGGATGAGCATGAGCATTCTTAGAAGATACATTCTTCTTTTGAGCATGTGGTTTAGTTGTAGAATGCTTGATATGAGAAGCATGATGTGCATAAGCATTCTTGAAAGAAACATTTGCATTTTTAGAATTCTTAAAGGAAGAATTACTAACTTTCTTATTTAGAAAAACAACCTCATTTTTCAAATCATTCATTGATTTATGAATAGCATGCAATGGAGTTTTCAACATGTTATTTCATTCTTCAATATATCATTTTTATTTTTCAAATCCTTAGTGTCAATACTTAAAGTATCATGACATGGATTGTTGATAATAATTCTTAGCTTCTCATTTTCTAATTTTACAACATGTAATTGAGAGCTAAGATTTGAGTTTTCTTTTTTCAAATTTTTATTCTCTTTATCCTTTTCAAAAGCAAAGCATACATAATTTTATATTCATCCATCAATTCATCAAAATCATGGGAGCTAGATGAGTTAATACTATTATTGTTATTAACATGACTAGAAGAGGTGGAGTGTACCTCATTGTCATCATTCATGAGACATTCTTTTGAGATGGCTTCATAGTCATGAAGGGAGGATGCTTCACTTGAGTAGGATGATGTGGAAGCATTTGAACTCCTCTTTGCCTTGTTCTTCATGGTAGGGCAATTCTTCCTTACATGCCCTTTCTCATGGCACACATGGTAGATCACCTTTCTCTTTTGGCTTTTAGTGCTCCTATGACTAGGGACACTTTGGGCTTCAAAAACTATGTTAGCATTGGAAGGATGACAATTGTCATCACTATCCTCATTAAACATTTCTAACTCCTCGATTTTAGCATAATCATATAGCATATTCAAAGTAGCCCAAATATCATATGCCGAAGTACAATGCATGATCTTTTCAAAGATAATATTTTCACAAGAACAATATATGCAATTTGTTGCCTTAGCATTTAATTAAAACATATAAATTTGTTCTTGTGTCCATGCATCCATGTTTTCCTTAGGTTCAATATATTTGATTTTTACCATGTTAAATACACCTAAACCTTGAGTATTTAGAAAAGTGTACATCCTAGATTTCCATAGACCAAAGTTCGAGGCATCGAACCTAGGAGGTATAGACGCTACCGACGCTAGAGCTATTTCAAGATCGAGACGAATTGTAGAAGGGATGTGAAATCATAATCTACGACCGGCTCTGATACCAATTGTTGGTGAAATGGCGATACTTGAGGGGGGGGTGAATAGTGTGTTTACTAATTCGATTAGCCTAAATTCACTTTTAATTGAATTCTTAGATTAGTTAGGCAATTTACAATTGAATGCGGAAGCAAGATAAATGATAAAGCGATTAAGCACGAAATTAAGAATCAATGAAAACACTGAGATTTTATAGTGGTTTGGCCCCAATGCCTACTCCACTACCTAAGCACCCCGCTTAGGATTTCCAAACTAGTTTTACTATATTAATTTACGTTTCCCTTACACAGAGGACTTTTCATCGAAGAGACATACTCTTGACCTAAGTCACTTCCACACCCGGAAGTCACCGCCTTCTTATCGAGAGTCCTCTTCCACCTCAACCCTAAGGGACAACTAAACTAATCCTAGTAAACACTAAGTTTACACAAGTGGCTTTACACCTAACATCAGGTAACCACTTCCAAATTCAGACCTAACAATCCTAGGTCTGTCACACGCAAATTCAATTAAAACGCGTTCAAATAACAATAAAGATTACAATGAAAAGAGCTAATAATAAAACAAGAATAACTACTCTTTTCAATCCTTATAGCCTTCAACTCGTCAACATGTAGAGCTTTAGAGCTTGATCAAAACCCGAGTTGAATGAAGCTTGTGCGCTTGAAAAAAATTTCCGCGGAGAGAAATAGGGCGCACTGCAATTGATCGATTGGAAGGCTTAGATCTTCCCTTTGAATACTCAATAATTTTTGTAAGAATCAAGGAGGAGCGGTTAAAAGAATCATATGAGGGTATATTTATACCCTCCTGAAGAAACGGCTGCTCAACGAATAGAAAACTATCCATTGCAGATCGCCGATCGAATGGTCGATCGACCGCTTCTTTTTTCTTTGTGGTCGGTCGACCGACGGGTCGATCGCCGGACGGAAACTATCGATCCCGACCTTCGGTCAACCAACGTGATCTCGCGTCATTAGTATCAGCAGGTCGGTCGACCGACGGGTCAACCGCCTGAGCTACTGCCCGTTTTGGGCTTTGGTCGGTCGATCGCCCGATAGACCGCCCGACGCAAGATACTTGCGATTTCATTTTGGTCGACCGATGCAAGCTGCATCTACAGCTAGCCTCAGTCTGGTCGACCGATCGGTCGACCGCTAGGGCTACTGCCCATTTCTTACCCTATTCGGTTGACCGCCCGGTCGATCGAATTTAGGCTTAGTTTATTTTTTAACCGATTTCTTCCGCGCTTCGTTTCCAGGTTCCGACTTTCAATGCGCATCATCTTGGAGAGCTCTCATGTGAACTTTGAGCCCGTCCAATGTGACTTTGGCGCACACGTCGATCTTCGAGGAGAAACTTTCCACGATGAAGCCGAGCGTGACGATCAATGTCCTTCCGATATTCAATTTCTCCGATATTTCCGATCGAGGACATCGAACGCTAATTGATATGGAACCTGAAAGACATTCTCAATGAAATCATTAGTTTCATGTTTGTTATCATCAAAACCATCAAAACCGAGATTAAGGCTAACGTTGAAAACCTAAAGCCAACATCCCACCATCACCAATTTTTGTCAGCATCTACCAATCAACCATGTCAGTTCTTATGAAAAAGTGTTCGTGATAAATGGAAATATGTGTTCATGCAATGGATTAAAACAACCATAGAGGTTAAAGTTCAACTTGCACATGAAAACATTTTCAGTAGACTTTGAGATGAGGAATTTTCCGAAAAAAGAATAGGTATAATTTATTATCTATCCAATTAGATTAAACATAGCTTAAAAAGATTTTGCAGCTTATATAACAAATAAATAAGACAACTATTAAGCACAAAGGTAAAGTATAACCTGAAATGAACATGCATGATGAATTGGTTTCTTCTTCACATATAGCAATTTTTGCTTGCTTGCTGCTTGAATCAGAGTGCACAATTGGTAGAACTCTGCAAAGTCAAAATAAAATTACATGTCCTGCTTAAAGCAGAATATGGACCCGGGGGTAGTCGAGTCGAGCCTTAGGATTGCCTCGAGTGAAAAGGTATAACTCGGCTAATGAATCATGAAGTTCATTGGATAATTAACTTTCCTTTTATAAAATCATACCTTAAATTAAGTTAACTCGAGTCATGTTATGGGTTGGGTCGGAACTCGAGTCAAGTTCGGGTTTAGTTGAGTTCCAAGTATGGCTTAAGTGAGCCTTGAAACCATCTTTGGAAAGATGGTTGAGGGGATAAACCCCCCCCCCCCCACCCCATATAGCAGCCGTGCGACTCAACCATTGAGTCACACAAGGCCGCAAGGGAGAAAGAGGAGAAGGAGCAAGGAGGGGGCTTGGGGCTTGGATCGATCCAGAATTCGCATCGTCGCCGGAAATTCTCATGTCGTCGTCACCCGATCCTTGTTTCTTGGCGATCTAGGTGAGTGGTTAAGGCTTTAGCAGTTTGAGGGAGGCGGGTGGCCGAACCCTAGATGATAGGTCGAGTTCTCACGATTTTTCCTGACGATCCATGATTTCAACGATATGTACTCACTGTTTTATGATGTTTCTTGTCAGATCTCGCTGTTTTAATCGCCGATTTGCATATTTTTGGGGCTGAATCATCATCAAGTCAAAGTAAAATATATTTAGCTATTGCTTTATTTTCACCTACTCATAAATCTATCTGAAATTGTGTGCAATTGTATAAGACTTCGGTGTCTGCATAATTCATATTTAATAATTTTCAGACAGACAATAACCACTTTTGTTTAGCATTCTACAAAGCATATATATATTACATTGGCATCATTAAAAGCAAATATATTGGAGTTGCATAGGACTTAATCATCATCAAGTCAAAGTAAAATATATTTAGCTATTGCTTTATTTTCACCTGCTCATAAATCTATCTGAAATTGTGTGCAATTGTATAAGACTTCGGTGTCTGCATAATTCATATTTAATAATTTTCAGACAGACAATAACCACTTTTGTTTAGCATTCTACAAAGCATATATATATTACATTGGCATCATTAAAAGCAAATATATTGGAGTTGCATAGGACTTAATCATCATCAAGTCAAAGTAAAATATATTTAGCTATTGCTTTATTTTCACCTGCTCATAAATCTATCTGAAATTGTGTGCAATTGTATAAGACTCCGGTGTCTGCATAATTCATATTTAATACTTTTCAGACAGACAATAACCACTTTTGTTTAGCATTCTACAAAGCATATATATATTACATTGGCATCATTAAAAGGAAAGCAGCTTCCTTTTTCTTGTTTACTATGGATCTTTGACCACCTCTTTTTCTTTCATTCATTATATTTCTTTTTCTTGTTTACTGTGAATTGCTTTCCTCCATATACTTTGAATAAAATTATCTATGTTCTATGATTTAAAGCCTTCCTTACACCATTTCAATATCAGGTATTTTCTTTATGAATGTGAATTGCTTACAGGTTTGTTTATTTTTCCTTCTACATTACCTATGTTTTGGTTAACTATATTTTGAAAAACTCAACTGCAGCAGTTATTGACAGTGATCCATTGCTTATAACATTTCATTTATTCTTCAGGAAAGCTGGAGAAGGAATATCAGATGGTCCTAAATAGAACTTTGCAAAGCATATGCTTATTGACTATTCATCCAAATACAACAGCCTCCATCATTCTTCTGGGGTTGGTGAAGGATGGTAATAAGAAAAAGTCCCCTTGGAACGTTGTAATGTTGTTTTTTGTTGCTTATGATACATATTTATATAATCATATAGTTTCTTATGTGGATAGGATGCCAGCTGATGGAAAAGGTACAATTTATCTGGATTAACTAGGAGGATGATGCACAGGTTTCTCTCTGTATCTTTAGCTTGTTATTTTTATTTAAAGTCATGAGTTCCTTCCTAAGACCGATAGATTCTCTTAATTTGCTAAGAAGGAAATTGCCATAACAAATGCTTGGTATGAAGTGTTGTCTGTGCTACACTTGATGGCTATGCTTTCATTAATTCAAGCCAATTTGTTGCTTCTTCCTAAGATTTTAATTCGAGCCAAGTTAAAATTGAACATCAAGTACATAATTTATATTCCAAGAATACAGTTTTCTTTTTAGTGAACATTATGTAGTTGCCTAAACATAATTTTGTCTTCTTTTTTGGCATTGGCTATAGAGAGAAGAAGAAACTCGATTAATATTTTGTTGAAAGTAGCAAGTTATTTGGATTGGGCTATTCGACATGTTCTTCCTAAAATACCTCCACAAACCATATTTATTTTTCTTGAGCATCACAACTTTATTGACAATACTTGTTAGCATTCTATTTTGGAATATCCTAAAACTTCTATTGTTAATTGACTATAGAAAACTTATTTGGAGCTCTCTAACTCATTTTTCCTTTCACATGGACTTCACAGTGTGTTGATATCTAGCTTGGAATGACAATATATAATCCCAAGGCAACTCTTGCTATGTTAATAGACATACATTTTTCCTATTGCAATTTGTTCATTGCTTAGTGTCGGCATATATTTGAAACTTGCAAGTGCTGTTTTGAACTTATTCTAATCTTTACAGGCTCAAAAAAACAAGTGTTGCTTTATTTGGTGACTGACTCCCAATCTCTTCACAGGAGAACACCTCTTTGGGACTCCATGAAGTTATCGGAGAAGATTCCTAAAGATGCATCAAGCAAGATACGAATTAATCGGGATCTTTATAGTGAAGACATGTAAATAACTTGACTCCATAATTGATAGCAATGCCAAATAATTAACTTGCTGGTTATATTTCATATAGATTCTAGATTCTTATATGTGATACATGCTTGTTATTGTGATTCTATGAACTATAAGATGTTAAGATACTTGCCATGGAAAGTTGCTTCATATTTATAAAGTTTTAGTTGAGACACACTAATCTGAAATAAACTAGATAGTATGAAGTTTAGATTAAATGTTTTCCATATTTTATTCTAATTTCACTTCTTATGAGGTATTTGTTTTAGACAAATATGCGAAAAGCAATTTTCTTCTCTGGTTGTACTTGATTCATTCCCTTCTCTGCCATTTCAATTAATTAATGCACACTAACCTTTTTTGCTAATTAAACTTCACCTCACTTTTAGTTCCATTTTGGATAATAGCTAATTGAAGCTGCACTTGTCAGATTGAGCTCCTTTGTTGTAGCTATTGTACTACATAGAAAATATTTGAAGCATAGTAAGCCACTTGATCCATGGTTTGTCCTTTCCTCCCTCCTCTCATGAAACCCTAGCTCTCAAGATTCTTTTTCTTTTTTTAGCGGTCTAATTTTACTCACGATCTGAGGTAGTTTAAATTTGATATAGGAAGAAGAAGCTATGGCTCAGAAAGCAAAGAGGAAGCTGCAGCTTTGGAGTTTTAAAAGTGGAAAGGGGCATTTTCTGTTAATGATGAAGGTACAACAGAGGAGATGCAGGATGATAACCAAGGTTTACTCTCTAATTTTGTAGAATATATCAAAGTAGGCTTTCTTGTTTAATACATATATAACTTTCAATATCTTAATTGTCAATATATGCATCTTATCTGAATGTTTTCCTAGAGTTTGGATTCTTTAAATAATTTTTGCAAAGGCCTCGTAAAATACTTCAACTACACATTACTAAGAGATAGTTGACTACTTGATACTTCAACTAGTCTTTTTATACTTTGTTTACTGGGGATATTCAAGTTTCACGATTATTATTATGAATATCTAGTTTTAAATGTGATTGAATAGTTTACTGAGTTGATAAATGTGTGCTTGATTGATGATTGGACCTCAAGTAGGAATTTAGTTCACTCTTGGTGAAAATGCATCGTTGGCTTAGAGCAGTTGTGCTTGGCTAGCTGCTAATGTTATCTTGAAGGTCTATGTCTACTCAAGTCGACATTATATAGTGGAAAAAATACTGCTAATTTAGAGCATTTACCTAAATTATAGTTATGGTTGATCAATTCGGTGGAGGAAGGTAGAATTGGAGGAAGGTAAACGATCAGACTTAAGGTTTTTGTGGTTAAAAATTTGAGGTTTATAATTCTATTCTGATAAAAATTCCAGCATCTAATGTTAAAAGAGAGGCAAGAAAAGGCATAGTTTTATTTTGTTTTTATTGGCTTAAAATTTTCAACCTTGGTCTAAATCTCGATTTTGATGATAACATACATGGAACTAATGTTTCATTGAGAAATTCTTTCAGGTTCCATATCGGTTAGAGCTCGACGTCCTCGATCAGAAATATCGGAGAAATCGAAAAATCAGAAGGACGTTGGTCGACGCTCTCGGATTCGTCGGGAAGATGGAGTCTAGGTTTAAGGAGTTTAGTTTATGCTGTAAATCCTCATGATGATGAATAATATCCCAAAAACCAACCCCGAATCTCAAAACATGAAAACCCAGAAACCGCCTTGAAATTCACTAAGCCTAGGGAGCTCCTTGGAGGGCTATATGACCTAGACATTTACTTGACATAAAAAATGGCGGTAATTGTTCCTTGGGTTAAAACTAGATAACGAGGTATTTTTTAGGATTTTTTGAAAGCCTTTAGCCTACTCATTCTTGACTCGAAAGATTTGAAAATTTTCATTTTCCGAAAATTTGTACCAGACCCCCAAAAACTTTTTTGGAAGCATTGTCATGTTGGTGGTCATTTCTCTTCCTCTGAAAGAAGAAAAAGGCAAATATAATAACAAAAGTACAATTTTCGAACATAAAGTTAGCAAAGCTTGAACTTGTTTCAAAACCATTGCTTGTCTACGCAAAGATCCTCAACCAACTTGGGCCATTATTATATTGTATATATGCATATCTATTATGCTAAATACTAGGTTTTTGTTGATTCTCAACGAAGTTGGGGCCTCTTTTATTGTTCTTTCTAACATTTCAATTCTTGGCACCGTGGCTCTTAGCTCATTAAAGGGGAGGATATAGATCAAATTTCTTATCCATATTATCCCTTGAAGCCCATATTATCCTTTTCCTTGAAGCTTTAACTTCAAGATGGGAATGAAGCCCATTTGCTGGTGCACCTAATTAATACTTTAACTTCTGTAGTTCCAGAATCCGTTAATGTGACATCACATTTCTCTTCTATCTTTCTGAAGGATACTAAACATATCATAATTTGCTACCATACTTACATATGATAGAAGAAAAGCAGTTATAGTTACTATATCTTAGAATATCCTTGGGGAAGAGCATATACTTGCCAAATTATTGAACATTCAATTACTGGGCTGGAAGAAGGAGGAGCACGTGCTCGGTGGCAAATTCTATACCATATTGCATAAATAAAATTAAAATCAATCAAGCTCAAAATTGTTAGCTTGGAAAAAGATGAATAAAAATTGTGATAAGTACTTAATATCAGCTGCAAAAATAAGATGCAGAATCTAAAAGTTTAAAATGAGCTAAATTACTTGTTTATAATAGAATTTGCTACTCCAAGGGTGCACAAAAAAATTGGTGCTGAGTAAGCCAGAGCTGAAGGGTTTGCAAGATCTCCAAAATTGCATGTTTATCAACTGCTGAAACCAAATTTCCTAAGCTGACATTCTCTTTGACCTCTAAATAAAATAATGAAGAAAACATCAACAACCAATAAACCAAGTCACATCAGTGTAAAATATTTCCACACCAATTCTTCCAATGGCAGGATCCGAGTCACAAGCCATTCCCAACACTAATTTTTACTCACTCACGAGTGCTAGTCAATTTAATATTATGCAACAAAAGGTGTCATCACACATTCATGAAGGTGTTTGGCCGCATGGTCGCTCGTCCACGTCATAGGCAGCGGCACTATTGCAAAAATGATTAACAAAAATTATTTGAATGACTAACAAGAAAGGCCATTTGAAATAGTCTGGCTAATTAAAAGAATAATTTTCTTATATGAAATAGTTTTTGAGGTTAACAAGATCACCATGAAGCTTGATCTTAAAACCAACGCCCGTCGAGGTAGTCGATGTATATTGTCACCATGAGTGGTAGAACTAGCAGAGCAGCGCCACCACAGTCATCATCATCGTGATTGTTGCAATCAATCCAGTGTTATTAATGGTGGATAGCGGCTCATGGCGGAAAGGCCGAAATCCGCCATACAAATATAGCGGATGGCATTGCGGCCAACGGCGGAAGCATGGCGGCTGAAAATATTATTTATATATATAACAACTAAGTAAGCATTAATAAGTAAGAACATATATCAAGAACCATAAAACTAAAAACACTATAGGAAATAAAAATCACTAAATATAACATAATTAAGGTAAATAAAATTCAAGAATATATTATAGAACAGATCAAAAGTAAAATAGAAAAGAAAGAAACATAAAAAATATATGACTAGAACTGTTGGTTGAAAATAAAAAAAATAGAACACAACACAACTACAAGTAAAAACACAAAAAAAATAAAAAAGAAACAAAAAAAATAATGAAAGGTTGTCGACTGAAATAAAAAAAGAAAGAAAGAAACAAAAAAAATTCCTTTGTTGAGTGTGTAAATATCTAAACAAACAAGAAACTGAAATGAAGTGAGGGAGATAACTGAATGTAGGGCTGTCCAGTATCCGGTTCAAACCGAACCGAACCGAAAAACCGAACCGAATTTTTTGGTTCGGTTCGGTTCAAATGCTGCGGGGTTCGGTTCTTGACTCGAACCGAACCCGATTTATTATATCGGTTCGGGTTCGGTTCCCGGAATTCGGGAACCGACCCGAACCGAAAACCGAAAACCAAATACCCAATATTATGTTTTTTCGGATTCGGGTCGGGGATTGCCGGATTGGGGGTTTTTGCCCGGTTCGGCGCCGTTCGGGTCAGAGATTCATCCGTTAGGTACTTAGGTCATTTCTCCGATTCGGCGCCCTCCAAATCCAATACTCGATCAGTCGATCTCATCAATCCCGCCTCCCTGCTTTGCTCGACTGCTCCCGTCGTTCGACTCGCTCCCGATTCCCTGCCGAGCGTCTGCCAGTGCCGTCGAGCGCCGAGCGAGCGTCAACGAGCGCCGAGCGTCTGCCAGTGCCGTCGAGCGCCGAGCGAGCGTCAACGAGCGCCGACTCTCCCTCAATCTGCGACTCCCGAGTCCCGAATCTACTCGACAAGCGGCGACTCCGAGCGGCGACATCTACTCCAGCGCGGCAGCGCTTCATCCCCTCCCACGCAGTGACACACGCGGGCACGCGGCAGCACTTCATCTACTCCTGGCTGCATTCTTCGGCGACCAGCGCCGCTGCTGCCGCGCCTTGGCACCTCCCCTTTCAATTCCCGCTCCTTGGCACCTAGGTAAGTACTAAGTAGGTAATTTCTATGATCTATCATGATTATGTGATCTGCTCGTTGTGATCTACTGATCTGTTAATTTCAAATTGAAATTTCATCGTGGTGGACTTGTGGGATGCGGCACTGGCCGAGTGGCCATTTAATTAAGGCAATTTGATATGATTTGAAATTTTAATTAAGGCAATTAATTAATGTATTGTGGTTTGACAGTTTGATTTCATTATTCATGGTAGATTGATATGAATTATAGTTCACTAGTTTGATATGAATTATAGTTAGAAGTATAGAATTGTTTTTCAATTTAGTATCATGCATTTTTCTCATATCTTGCCTAGATGAACTTGATAGTATATATAATGTTGATATGAATTAAAGTTTTCCTTTATATGTTTATTGCAATTACCAATGATTATGTAACTTTATTTTGCATAGATGGCAGAAGAAATATCTCCTAATGTTGACATTGGTGTTGATGTCCTTGATAACTCCAATAATCTCATTGAGAGTTCAAGTTCGGGTTTAGGACCAACACTAAAGAAAAGAAAAGCTATGAAACCACGGGCTGATGTGTGGAATCACTACACGAGATTTACCAATAAGGAGGGAAAGTTGAAGGGCAAGTGTAACTATTGTGGACAAGAGTATGCTTGTGACACGAAGCAGTATGGTACTAGTACACTTAAGACACACCTAGAGAAATGCTTTGAGAATCCTCCTAATAAGGAAAAACAACAGAAGAAGCAAACAGAAATTGGTTATACACCAAACTTGACTGAATCAGGTCCTGGGTCAAACACAATGAGCACATGGAGGTTTGATCAAGCTGCAACTAGAAAATCACTTGCACGGATGATTGTTAAGGATGAATATCCCTTTTCATGTGTTGATGGTGAAGGATTTAGAGATTTCTGTGCTACTGGAATGCCTAGGTTTCAAATTCCTTCTAGGCAAACTGTGAGTAGAGATTGTTATGAGTTGTATGTGGCGGAGAGGTTGAATCTGAAGAAGTTATTGCAGTTGGAGTGTCAACGTGTTTGTCTGACCACAGATACGTGGACTTCTATTCAAAGAATCAATTATATGTGCATTACAGCTCATTTTATTGATCGGAAGTGGAAGGTGCAAAAGAGAATTCTGAACTTCTGTCTGATTAGTAGCCATAGAGGTGAGAACATTGGAAAGGCAATTGAGAAGTGTTTGAATGATTGGGGAATTGATAAAGTCATGACTATAACAGTTGATAATGCAAGCTCAAATGACACTGCTATTGCTTTTTTGAAGAAGAAAATGAAAAATTGGCCTGATGGATGTGTCATGAATGGTGAGTTCTTACATGTGCGATGTTTTGCTCATTGCATGAATTTGGTAGTTCAGGATGGTTTGAAGTTATCTAATATGTCGCTCACTCGTGTTCGGGAGGCCATCAAATACATTCGACAATCACCAGCTAGGCTTAAGAGATTTAAGACATGTGTTGAGAAAGAGAAAATTGAAAGTAAAGCTCTTTTGCGGCTTGATGTCCCCACGAGGTGGAATTCAACCTATCAAATGTTGGAGGTTGCTTTAAGGTTCGAAAGGGCCTTTGAGAGGTATCACGAAGAGGATCCTTGTTTTGAAAGGGATCTTCTCGAGGGGGATGGTGGGGGACGGCCTATTGATTTTGATTGGGTAATTCTAAAGGGTTTGGTTCAGATGCTTCAGATATTTTATCGAGTCACTTTAACTGTATCTGGAACGATATCTACCACTTCTAATGTCTATTTGCATGACATTAGCGAGATTGCAGCTCTTCTAAATGAATGGGTGTCCGATCGATCTCCTTATCCTGAGTTTTGGGACATGGCAGTGAAGATGAAAGAGAAATGGGATAAGTATTGGGGAAATCCAGATAAATTGAACTTCCTGATATTTTTTGCCATGATCCTTGATCCTCGATGTAAGTTTGGTTTAGCCGAGTTTGCACTTGAAGAGATGTTTGGGGAGGAGAAGACTCGAATTATTTCGAGGAAGATGAAGGATAAGTTTTTTGAACTTTTCAATGAATATTCCGAGAGGTTTAATAATGGGCAATTAAAAAGGAATCCTTCTGAGATTTCAGGCTCTTCTAGTTCTCATGCTTCTAGTATGCAATCATCAAGTCTACCACGAGCATCAGTTGTGGATGTCACTTTTGGAACAAGAAGAACAATTGAAAAATATAAACAAAAGAAACAGATACTTGGTGTTGAAAGCAAGACTGAGTTAGACCGATATTGGGATGAGGATCCTGAAGTTGATGATATTGATGTTCTAAAATGGTGGAGTGTCAATAGTGGGAGGTATCCTATTCTAGCTTCGATGTCACGAGAAATACTTGCAATTCCTATCTCCACCGTGGCATCTGAATCTACTTTTAGCACGGGAGGTCGAGTTCTCGATGAGTTTCGGAGTTCATTGGCTCCTTCTATGGTGGAAGGACTTATTTGTCTTCAAGATTGGATTCGACTCAGAAAAGGAAAGCAAGTTGTGGATGATTTGGAAGAGGTTGAAAAATTACAAGAAGGTATATTTTGGATTAATAAGTTCCTTTAAGTTTTAATTATATTGGACTTGTTTTATTGCTTATAGTTTATACCGTATTGATGATTTCTTGTTTTATTGTAGAGTTTGCGAAGATCGATTTTGCACCGCCTATCATCGACATTCCTAATTGATCCGGTCATCTTCTTAGCAAGGAGCAATGATGGTTTTGTTTTGTTGAATTTTATTTGGTTTTTTGGTTGGTAATGTACTAATGTTTTGCTACTTTATAATGTTGGTGTCTAATTGTTTTGGACTTGATTAGTGACTAGTGAGTAATGACTTAGTGATTGTGTACTTGTGTGGTTGTCCGGTTGTCCGGTTGATACTTGATAGTTGATATAATGTTTTGCTACTTGATAGTTGAGATAATGGTTGGTAATTTTTGTAATAAGTAATTAAGTATTGGTATTTGGTATAGATAATGGTTGCTAGTTGCTATTTGATAAGTTGATAATATTGTTGCCTTAAAGTGTAAATGTGCATGTGTAGGTTCTTCTGTTGAGGAATTATGTCAGCTTGATAGCTTGTGTAGATTTTTGTGTATAAATTTCATTGTTTGGTGTATAAATTTTCAAGGAAGAAAGTTTATAGCTTAAGCAAGAGAAAGAAAGTTTACATTATGGTAGGTGCTATACTGTGAATTGATTGTGATGGACTTGCTGTTGCTAACTTGATACACAGTCTTCTGCATATATGCAGTCATGCAGGTTCTGATGGAAGGTCATTTTTCTTTTCAGTAGGGTATCAATTAAGTAGAGATAGAAGCAAAAGTTTACCATTCATGAAACATGTATTCATCCACATGGTTACATGATGTATAACTACTGTATATGAATAGGCCACCATTACAACAATTTATTATTTATGCCGACACAGAATAGTAGTTGCTTACTTGCTTACAACAGATGTTGTGCATGGACATTAACTCTTAACTTGTGCTTGGTGATTGATTAAATGCAGGTTTTTGCCCAACCAATGTTCCATTTCTTCGAGACATGGATCAGGGAGCGTAGGCCTAATAGCCGCTTCATAACATCTGAGCATGTGTTCAACGTACCTTTCCTGGGTGAATGCCCCTTGAGTGTCTTCCGGCTCGTCTGGAGATCAGCTTATGTCATTCTCACCGCCGTTCTTGCGATGATCTTCCCATTCTTCAATGATATCTTGGGTCTAATTGGGTGTTCCAGCAAATTTCGGTTTTTTTCGGGTTGAAACCGAACCGAACCGAACAATTTCGGTTCGGATTAAATCGGGTTAGGAATTGTTCGGTTCGGGTTCGGGTTGAAGTTTGGGTTTAAAAAAATTTCGGTTTGATCTTATTCGGTTCGGTTCGGTTCGGTTCGAACCGAACGGACACCCCTAACTGAATGGGAAAGAAATGCATAAAAGAAACGACAAAAACTATTATCTTTTGTGCCATTCAGCTCTCTTGAATCGTTGGAGTTTGTCGCTGGACTGGAGTAGCTGCAGGTAGGAGGGTTCTATGTTAAGGATTAGGGTTTTTTATCCTTAACCCTTCTCCAAAAATTACAAAAATGCCCTCCTTTAAGAAAAAAAAACATGTAAAATGTGCTATTTTCGTCATTGGCACCATTTCTTACCAACTAAGAATTTGACCTGATGGTAATCTATTATGGTGCTTACTAAAGAAAAGGTTGTTGACAGTAAAAGATCCATTTAGAGGACTAACATTATATTGTGAATTGTTTGTAACTAATATAGTAACTTCAACTTAGTAGCATGCAAGAAGCTTTTTTTTGCTAGATAAATGATGATGCTGCAGCATCATAGAAAAGTGTAGGAGATCATGCAAAAAATCATCCTTTAGTTCTAGAGAATATTGAATTACAGTCCTAAACACACATTGACTAGAGGAAAAGGACACTTGGTTACATATACCATGAAAGAGATGAAAACAAAAGCAAATACACAACAGATGCAGGTAAACAGTCCTATTCAAAATTCTCCAAGAAGAACAAAAAGAAGAAAATAAAGAGTGCATAACTTATACCCATCATAGTTTTGTACACTCTTCGACATGCCTAGTTTGATGTCAATTTTTTTTTGTTTCCCCTAATTAAGCTTTTGGGATATCTACCAATACTTATACCCATATGAAAACAAAGTGATATTTTTTTTTTGCCCTAATTTTGTTGCTTATATCTAATGAGGTTTCTCTCTATGTATATAAATAGCTATGATATCTAAAGACATTTCTCTCTCTATATATATATATATACACTATAAAACATCTGTATGTGATGTAAAGTCAAAATGCATAAAATGATAACAACACAAGAATATAATTAACAAAAATGTAAATCCAATAATCTAGCCAAATTATAAAAGAACTTCCTCATACAGGTTGCATCTATTTCCTTAACCTCAGCTTCATATGCACAATTATCACACATCCCTGAAGTATTAACAGCAACGATGAGTATGGGAAAGATAAGAAAAGAAAAATATTGGTTCTCTTTAGATCTAAAGTAGAAAGAAAAGAAAAATGCTGGTTCTCTTTAGATCTAAAGCGGAAAAAAAGAACTATTTAGTAAATGGCATCAAATAAACCATCCATTTTAAATTTGAAAGTAGGAATAAGATCATGATTGAAATTTGCTCATTAGTTGCATGATTTGCAAAAGGCTTCAGGTAACATAGAAACTACGGAACTTGTACCATTAAGTAAAAAAATTGACAACTTCGAAAGATGATGTTGGTTATCTTTGAGTGAACAACAAATTTTTACATAAATAAGTTTAAAAAAATATTGGCACCCTCAAAATATAATGTTTGGAACAAATAATACAATAGTAAACAACAAAGGGCTACTCAACTTTATTTTTTTCCGCTCATGTCCATATTTCTCCTACCATTAGACTGATCCCTAGTTTGAGGGGGTATTAGGCATCTGATTTAGGAGCTTCATTAGTCAAAGATAAATCCTTAAGATTAAGAACCCTCAATAGATTTTTCGTGAACAGGATTTTCGGCATAAATAATATTATTATCATCCTTAGTATTAAAAGTAGATGCATTTATTTTATCACATTTATTCATAACATGGCTAATACATCCACATTTAAAGCAGAAGACTGGTAAACGTTCATACCTTATAGCTTTAAAGATTCGAGTACCAAGTTTTCTCAATCCTTAAAGAAAAGTCATTAGAAAAACTAAATCGAGAACAACTAAGTAAGCATTAATAAGTAAGAACATATATCAAGAACAATAAAATTAAAAACACTATAGGAAATAAAATTCACCAAATATAACATAATTAAGGTAAATAAAATTCAAGAATATATTATGGAACAGATCAAAAGTGAAATAGAAAAGAAAGAAACATAAAAAAACATGACTAAAATTGTTGGTTGTAAATAAAAAAATTAGAACATAACACAACTACAAGTAAAAAAAAAAGAAACAGAAAAAAAATATGAAAGGCTGTCGACTGAAATTAAAAAATAAAGAAAGAAACAAAAAAAATTCCTTTGTTGAGTGTGTAAATACCTAAAAAAATAAGAAACTGAAATGAAGTGAGGGAGATAACTGAATGGGAGAGAAATACATAAAAGAAACGACAAAAACTATTATCTTTTATGTCATTTAGCTCTCTTGAATCGTCGGAGTTCGTCGCTAGACTGGAGCAGCTGCAGGTAGGAGGGTTCTATGTTAAGGATTAGGGTTTTTTATCCTTAACCCTTCTCAAAAAATTACAAAAATGCCCTCCTTTAAAAAAAAACATGTAAAAGGTGTCATTTCCGCCATTGGCACCATTTCTTACCAACTAAGAATCTGACCTGATGGTAATCTATTATGGTGCTTACCAAAGAAAAGGTTGATGACAGTAAAAGATCCATTTAGAGGACTAACATTATATTGTGACTTGTTTGTAACTAATATAGTAACTTCAACTTAGTAGCATGCAAGAAGCTTTGGTTTGCTAGATAACTGTTGATGCTGCATCATCATAGAAAAGTGTAGGAGATCATGCAAAAATCATCCTTTAGTTCTAGAGAATATTGAATTACAGTCCTAAACACATATTGACTAGAGGAAGAGGACACTTGGTTACATATACCATGAAAGAGATGAAAACAAAAGCAAATATTCAACAGATGCACGTAAACAGTCTTATTCAAAATTCTCCAAGAAGAACAAAAAGAAGAAAATAAAGAGTGCATAACTTATACCCATCTTATACCCATCATAGTTTTGTACACTCTTCGACATGCCTAGTTTAATGTTAATTTTTGTTTTGTTTCCCCTAATTAAGCTTCTGGGATATCTACCAATACTTATACCCATCAGAAAACAAAGTGATTTTTTTTTGCCCTAATTTTGTTGCTTATATCTAAAGAGGTTTCTCTCTATGTATATAAATAAGCTATGATATCTAAAGACATTTCTTTATATACATATATATACTATGAAACATATGTATGTGATGTAAAGTCAAGATGCATAAATTGATAACAACACAAGAATATAATTAACAAAAATGTAAATTCAATAATCTAGCCAAATTATAAAAGAACTTCCTCGTACAGGTTGCATCTATTTCCTTAACCTCAGCTTCATGTGCACAATTATCACACATCCCTGAAGTATTAATAGCAACGAATAATGCTGGTTCTCTTTAGATCTAAAGTAGAAAGAAAAGAAAAATGCTGGTTCTCTTTAGATCTAAAGCGGAAAAAAAGAACTATTTAGCAAATGACAGCAAATAAACCATCCATCTTAAATTTGAAAGTAGGAATAAGATCATGATTGAAATTTGCTCATTAGTTGCATGATTTGCAAAAGGCTTCAGGTAACAACGAAACTACGAAACTTGTACCATTAACTAAAAAATTGACAACTTCGAAAGATGATGTTGGTTATCTTTGAGTGAACAACAATTTTTTACATAAATAAGTTTAAAAAAATATTGGCACCTTCAAAATAATAATGTTTGGAACAAATAATGCAATAGTAAACAACAAAGGGCTACTCAACTTTATTTTTTCGCTCATGTCCATATTTTTCCTACCATTAGACTGATCCCTAGTTTGAGGGGTATTAGGCATCTGATTTAGGAGCTTCATTAGTCAAAGATAAATCTTTAAGATTATTAGAAAGAACCCTCAACAGATTTTTCTTGAAGAGGATTTTCTGCATAAATAATATTATTATCATCCTTAGTATTAAAAGTAGATGCATTATTAAAAATTCCTTTGTTGAGTGTGTAAATATCTAAACAAACAAGAAACTGAAATGAAGTGAGGGAGATAACTGAATGGGAAAGAAATACATAAAAGAAACGACAAAAACTATTATCTTTTGTGCCATTCAGCTCTCTTGAATCGTTGGAGTTTGTCGCTGGACTGGAGTAGCTGCAGGTAGGAGGGTTCTATGTTAAGGATTAGGGTTTTTTATCCTTAACCTTTCTCCAAAAATTACAAAAATACCCTCCTTTAAGAAAAAAAAAACATGTAAAATGTGTCATTTCCGCCATTGGCACCATTTCTTACCAACTAAGAATTTGACCTGATGGTAATCTATTATGGTGCTTACCAAAGAAAAGGTTGATGACAGTAAAAGATCCATTTAGAGGACTAACATTATACTGTGACTTGTTTGTAACTAATATAGTAACTTCAACTTAGTAGCTTGCAAGAAGCTTTTTTTTGCTAGATAACTGTTGATGCTGCATCATCATAGAAAAGTGTAGGAGATCATGCAAAAAATCATCCCTTAGTTCTAGAGAATATTGAATTATAGTCCTAAACACACATTGACTAGAGGAAGAAGACACTTGGTTACATATACCATGAAAGAGATGAAAATAGAAAGAAGAAAATAAAGAGTGCATAACTTATACCCATCATATACCCATCATAGACAAACAGTCCATCAAAAATAATCACATGTAGTATGAGTTAAAAGTCCACTTCTACAAAAATTTTTGCTAATTGAGATGAATACTTACTGCACAATTAATTCATATAGTCACATTCTTAAGACTTAACTAAGGTTAACTCCTAAACCATAGCACTAAGTGTGTACTGCACAATTAATGCATATAATCACAATTAATGCATATAATCACATTAATCACTTAATTAAGGTAAATGAAATTCAAGAATATATTATAGAACAGATCAAAAGTAAAATAGAAAAGAAAGAAACATAAGAAAACATGACTAAAACTTTTAGTTGAAAATAGAAAAAATAGAACATAACACAACTACAAGTAAAAACACAAGTAAAATAAAAAAGAAATAGAAAAAAATATGAAAGGCTGTCGACTGAAATAAAAAAAGAAATGAAGGAATAGAAAAAATTTCTTTGTTGAGTGTGTAAATACCTAAAAAAACAAGAAACTGAAATGAAGTGAGGGAGATAACTGAATGGGAGAGAAATACATAAAAGAAACGACAAAAACTATTATCTTTTGTGCCATTTAGCTCTCTTGAATCGTCGGAGTTTATCGCTAGACTGGAGTAGCTGCAGGTAGGAGGGTTCTATGTTAAGGATTAGGATTTTTTATCCTTAACCCTTCTCCAAAAATTACAAAAATGCCCTCCTTTAAGAAAAAAAAACATGTAAAATGTGTCATTTCCGCCATTGGCACCATTTCTTACCAACTAAGAATTTGACCTGATGGTAATCTATTATGGTGCTTACCAAAGAAAAGGTTGATGACAGTAAAAGATCCATTTAGAGGACTAACATTATATTGTGATTTGTTTGTAACTAATATACTTCAACTTAGTAGCATGCAAGAAGCTTTTTTTTGCTAGATAAATGTTGATGCTGCAGCATCATAGAAAAGTGTAGGAGATCATGCAAAAAATCATCCTTTAGTTCTAGAGAATATTGAACTACAGTCCTAAACACACATTGACTAGAGGAAGAGGACACTTGGTTATATATACCATGAAAGAGATGGAAACAAAAGCAAATATACAGCAGATGCAGGTAAACAGTCCTATTCAAAATTCTCCAAGAAGAACAGAAAGAAGAAAATAAAGAGTGCATAACTTATACCCATCTTATACCCATCAAAGTTTTGTACACTCTTCGACATGCCTAGTTTGATGTCAAATTTTTTTATGTTTCCCCTAATTATGCTTCTGGGATATCTACCAATACTTATACCCATCTGAAAACAAAGTGATTTTTTTTTTGTCCTAATTTTCTTGCTTATATCTAAAGAGGTTTCTCTCTATGTATATAAATAAGCTATGATATCTAAAGACATCTCTCTCTCTCTCTCTCTCTCTCTCTCTCTCTCTCTCTCTCTCTCTCTCTATATATATATATATATATATATATACACACACACACTATAAAACATCTGTATGTGATGTAAAGTCAAGATGCATAAATTGATAACAACACAAGAATATAATTTACAAAAATGTAAATTCAATAATCACTACAAGAAAATATAGCTTCACCAACAGAATTTTTACCAGCGGATATAATTTGTTGGTATTACCAATAAAATTACCAACGGATAAATAATTCGTTTGTAAATTAGCATTTTTTTTTTGTTTCAACCGACCAAAATTTTTTTCCCTCCTCTCATTTCGGCCGACCACTTTAGTTCCCCCCTCTCCCACTCGTCAAAATAATTTCTCGCGCCTCTTTTTTTTCAGCCGACGCCGACAAAGCATCGTCTTCGTCTTTCTTCCCCCTCTCCCACTCGCCATCCTTCTTCCCAGACCGCCCCGAGAAACCCATTTCTTCCTTCCCCATAGTTTCCTTGCCCGCCGGTTCCCTCCCCGCAGGCTCCTTCCCCACAGTTTCCTTCCCCGCCGGTTCCTTCCCCGCAGCCGACAAAATAATCGGTTCGAGCTAGTAATCACAGATAGCGTAGGTTCCTTCTAATTTCCCGCAGCTGATTCGAGCTTTTATTTCTTCCCTCCCCTTCTACAGGTTCCTTCCCTTCCTCGTGCCCTAATCCTTTGTTACTTTGTGGCGAAGCGCAGGAAGCTCTCAGAGGAAGCGCAAGTAGTCACAGACAGTCGACCAATGAGTGAATTCCTTCCCTTCTACGGGTTTCGAGCGCTCGGTTTCCCATTCGATTCTGGAGGTTCGATTTTAGTTGCGATTTCATGATGTTCAGATGATTATAGTTGTGATTTTAGTCAAATATTAGAGATGCTTTTAATTTTAGTTAATGAAGGTCAAATTTTCATTAATGCTCGTCTCCACTCTCACCATCTACCCACATTTTTTATTAATCACAAGATCTCATATAAAGATGAGATGCTTGATAATTTTCATTCTGGCATCTTTTGGCTAAGAAACAGATTCTATCCCTTGATCTAATTTAACCTGATAACACTTCATGCATTAGGTCTTCTCTTTTTAGTAACAGTTGCAAACAAAGGGCATGTATATATCATGATTAATGAAAAATAGATTAAATAGATGTAAGCAAGTAAATGGGATGTCCAAAACAAGTGACAATGTAGAATGGAAATGATACTGCTACACAAGCAACAATAGCACTGCAAGCTACTGATGGAAAAGTGATATCAATTCTGATGCATGTATGAACTACTCAGGTATGCATGGAGTTGTTTGATTATTTGTAAACTGGTCTAGCTCGTCATATTTGTGAGTTGACTGGTCAGCTTTCTCTCCATCTGTAGCCACAAGTTGGGTTACAACAGACATAGAATAAGGTCATTCCTTCCTCCCCATGTGAGGAAGCCTGTAAACATTGCAAAATACACCTCGTTAACTATATGGAAATTATAAGGAGAAAGAAAGAATCTAAATCAGGAACTAGTTGTGCCGCCAGTTTTAAAATGGCAGCAAAAAAAGGTCATTCTTGGTTTGAACTTGCTTGTACGTATTCAAGTTATCGGAACCAAAATTTATTTTCGAAGTATTTAGTTGATACAGCACGGAACATTTGCAAATAGGATCAGGTCAGTCAGGCCAATCTATCCATCACTAGCCATATGGTGCAAAAGAAACAAATACTACACTATATGTGCTAGAAATTTCAGACATAACAAGGCTCTATAATAAGATAGTAGAATGCATCTTGAAACTTTTTTTAGAGACTTTGAGATAGATGACCCTAGACTTGAATTGAATGGAGAAAATTGAATGGAGAAAGTTAGTAGGATTTATTTTTCACTAGTTGAGTAATAAACTGCAGTTCACAGGCAAAGAATTGCTTAGCTAGTTGCGTAAGTAGTCTCTAGACTGATAAACTCATTTGCTTAGCTAGTTCACTAGTTGAGTAATTAACTGTTTTGAGTAATTGTTTTGAATTTTGATTGTAGATTAAATTGCTTGTTGTTAAGTGTTAACTGATTGTAGATTAAAATGTTTTCATTTTTGAATGTGGATACATGATATTGGATGTTGCTTCTTGTTAAATTGCTTGTGTGTTCTGAATTGTTCTGATGAAATTGTTCTGAAATCGGAAAATTTGGTCGGTTAACCGGACCGAACCAAAATTTTTCAGTTAATTTGGTCGGTTAACTGAAAGTTTCGGTTCGGAAAACAGTTAAGAGGTTGTGTATAAATTTGGTTCGGTTAACCGAACGGTCGATTCGGTTAATTTACCGAACTGACCGTTGCACACCCCTAGACAACGAAACTATTGGACGAGTCATGAATTGTATCGATGTGTTTTCCTGCTCATTGTAGGTCGAATCGTGTAACACAAGCAAACACTTCTCGCAATCAGAAACCAATAATTGATCCAACAATGAATGCAAATTTTTTGGCAAGTCCTGCAAGTGATGATATCACTGTAATGGACCAACCTGCTCGATAATCCTATAACAGAAACATAACACGTACATATACATATATAAAGAGCTAATTTTATAGGACTTAATTGGTTCATGGCTAGTGTAACAGTGTCGCACATCACTTTCATTGCCCATGCAGTTGGAAGAGATAATAATGAGAAAAGCTATTCTTGTAATAGAGACTATGAGAGGTTTAGCTATCAAGAGCCACTCGTGACTCGTATGCTCTTTTTTGTGGTTTATTGAGCACACATGCACTTTAAAAGGCATTCATCAAGAAATATGAACTTGCCTTAATTACTAAGGAGAAAGGAAATTAATTGATGTCTCAAGACTCAAGTTCCAACCTTTTGATCGAATCCAAACCCACAAAGGTAAAACAAAGAGGGATTTATGATTCTCCCTTGAGACCTATATTTAAGACCTAAACTGCCTCATTCATAACATATAAGTTACTGGTGATGGGATTTATGGTTAAATGAAGTTATGAAGTACATCAAAATGGAGAACATACAATCATTTGTTTTGAACTGGATGCTATTTGATATGCCATCACCAACGCAAAATAAACTGATCCAACTTCCACACACTTGATGCATTGTAAATGATGTAACACTATGAGAAATAATATGTCATGACCTCTTGTTATAGCATTTATTTAAGTCAAGCTCATAATTGTACAGTTGGAGTGTTAATTTACTAAATAATCTGGACCATTGTAGGATGAGTACGCATGCATGGTGCCAACTATCTTAGCTTATCGTGCACTAAGGTTATCATTGATTCTTGAAATTTTGGTCGAAAAACGTAATGAATAGAGTATATTATGGTATTGAAAATTCATTGGTATGGCTTTTAATTGGGCAAAGAAGAATGATTTTATCAGAAAAATGTGAATGTTACAACTTACTCTACTGCTTGTGTTGTTTTAAGTTTTTTTCTTGATTGGTTTTAGAGAATGCAAAATGGATATTGTTTTATCTTTAGCTGACTTGTGAAATGAGAGACTAGAGTTCAACTTACTCTGCCTATATTCAGTTCAGAAGGATTGTGAAACTAAATGCAAAATGCTATTAGAAACTAAACAGCATAAATAATGCATGCTAGCACAGTACATTAAATTTAAGAAAGAAATTAAGAAGATTTTCTTGAAAGTACCTTCTTTTAGATAGCGTACTAATGGTATGAAGTAGCCGGCCTCTGCCATAAGAAGCACATTGTGTGCATTGGCTGATAACACACTCAATAACCTCTCTGCGCATTGTGATGCAACAGTGTCATTGCCATTTTGCAGTGTCACTAGCATCACCATACAACCTCGGATTCTACCAATTCTTTGTCGAACTTTTACGATCTCGGACAAATCCAACGACAACCCTATTGCTTCTCTACTCTCTGCAGCATCCCTTGACAAAGACCGCACTAAAGTGGAAAGAGCTTCAATGCCTGCCATCTTCTCCTGCAAGCTATATGCATGTAGCTTGTGTCAAATTAATCCCAAAGTCCAACAAAATTCTTCTCATCCAAATTGCTTGATAGCCTGCTGAAGTAGCTGCTACATATTCAGCTTCGGCTGAAAATAATGCAGTTGAATTTTGCTTTTTAGAACACCAGCACACTGTACTTGCTCCTTTGAGTCAATACCCTTCTACCACTTCTATACATTCATCATCTGAAGATACACCTGTACCACCTGTGATCATTTCTTCTGCACCCATGATACTTGAACTTGTACTTGTGATTGATTCTTTAGCACCCACGATACCTATATCTGTACCTGTACCTATTACTGTTCCCATAGAAACACCTAATATTCCTAGTATTCCTACACCGTCGACATCGGCAGCATCGTTACCCTCACAACCTTCAGTGAATTTGCCTTTGATGTCATCAGTTCCTATTATATCATCTACGTCTATACATGACACATCTATTCCTACACAAAGTGATGGTACTTCACATTAAAGTCGAGGAAGAGGACCAAATCAGCCTTCACAGCCGCCAAAGACACCAGATGATAGACACCTACTAATTATTGATAAGAAAAAATATATATGTAGTCAGATATTCAAACACCATTATTTGTAAATACAAGATATTTATTAACATCATTTATAATGTGTTTATTTGTTAACATTCTTTTTTGCAGCTTCCCCGAGACAGAAGTAGTACGAGATATTTCATCAATAATTAAGGCAAATTTCACGGGTGCATGGCCATGTTGGTCTCAAGTACCATCACATGTGAAGGAATTCATTTGGGACAAATTTAAGGTATTTCCCTATAAAACAAGTCAAATTTCTTGAATATAAGTCACAAATTTCATTGATGTCCTCAACCTAAAATTTTAATATACAGTTATTTCAGGAAGAGTTGAATGAATGATGGAATAATTCACTTATAAAGATTTCGATTGAAAATGAATTTCTTTTTAGAAGATAGATGCCCATTGATGTGCATTATTATTGATGAATGATGTACAATATATTTTTTGATACTTGGAACAAAAGAGCAAATAGTTATATGTGGATTAGGTACATATTTATAGTCATAGAAGCTTACCGGTGGTTCACTAGCTGATGAACACCAGCATCATTTGCACAGGCATGAGCTTTGGCTAATTTCCATATCCAGTTTGTTGTTGCATCATGCCCATGAGTATTGACCATTTTATTACTTCCATACAAATTGTTTACATGAGAATCCACATCTACATGGACAAAACTACTACTATTTATTACATGAGGACTACTGCTTACTACACTATTTATTATAGGTAACACAGCATGTTCATTCAAAGAACTACTACTACCTGGTTTGAACAAACTACTACTACTAATAACCGGTTTCTGCCTTGGGAAATCGTGCCTTACACAACTCACAAGGAACCTATTTTTGCTCTCGGTGGTGTTCTTGACGAGGCTCACAAGGAGCCATCTGCCTTGAGAACCGTGCCTTACACGGCTCCCGCTCGTTGCGTCTCTTTTCTGCACCGTTTTATCCAGCCCTACGCTCGATGCAACCCGCTCTAGGTTTTTGGTTCCATAATCTCATAATTTTGTTCTCTACTGCTCTGTTTAGTGTCGTTTTACTTTAAATATGTCAAACTCTATGGTGGATCCTAAAACTGCTACTATTGGTACATATATTAAGCTTAATGGCACAAATTATATTCTTTAGTCTCATGCTTTTCGTGTTTTCTGTGGTTCCCAAAAGCATGTGAGATTCTCTAAAAATAATATACTTTCAAGATGCAAACATCTCCTGGGTTTACACCTTGTTCTCTAATATTTTTAATATGAAACTTGAGAAGGACGCATCAATCCAGGAGTTCTATGCCACCTTTAAGGGATAAGCAGATGAATTAACTGAATATCATCCCTTCATCGCTAATGTTTCAATGCAAAGGAAACAAAGAGATGAATTTCTTGTGGCAAGGTTTTTATTCGCCCTACCATTGTCTCTTCATCATGTCAAGTCCCAACTCATGGCAGATAATACTATTTAAAATCTCAGAAGTGTTATAGCCATAATTTTGAGAGTTACTGAACTAATCATACTCCTGCATCTTTTCCTATGGGAGATAACTTAGCGCTCATAGTCGGAGATAGAGGCCACTAGGGTCGTGGTGGTCGCAGAACCGGAGGAAGAGGGAGAGGTAGAAATTTGTTTCCTCCCTGCATACATTGTGGAAGAACCAATCATCCTCCCTATAGGTGCTGGTAGAAGTTTGGGAGACCCCTCATGCCAAGGCTGCAATCTCTACTCAAGTTCCTTCTAATAGTAATGATGAAAATCAAAAAGAGGAGACTATCAGTATCTCCAACTCTGAATATGAAAAGTTTATGCAAGCAATCACGTCCTCAACTATGGCTTCCTCCTGAGGGACTACGACTATTGTTTCTTCTGGTATGTCTTGAATTCTTGACTCAGGTGATTTTAATCATATGTCATGTAATATTAATCTTTTCTCTAACTATAACCTTGAGTCTAACCCACCACATGTTCACATTGCCGATGGCTCCACTTCTCCTATACACGGCCTTGGTACAATCACTGTTTCTAGCAACCTAAAATTAGATAGAGTTTTTTATCTTCTAAAATTTCATGTGAATTTACTCTCCATTGGTCCGCTTACCAAAAGTCATAATTGCTCTGTAACTTCTTTTCCTTCTGATGGTGTGATATATGATATACAGTCGAGGAGGAAGATTGGTGGGGGTGCTGAAACTGGAGGAATTTACCTATTATCTACATGTGTTCCTATCACACATCATTCAATCATCGCTTTCAAATGACACGGTCGATTAGGCTATCCCTCTATCAAAAAGTTCAATTTCTCCATCTCTTCCTTCCATTACCCATCACTCCGGCGAGTCCTTGTCTCCTGCTCCTCCATTGTTAGTCTATCAAAGAAGACATAAAGATACAGGTGAACTCTCCACACATGCTATCCTGCCAGCTCCGACTCACTCTCAAGATCCTCTGTCCGATGTTGAACTTCCCATCGATTTACGGAAAGGTAAAAGAAATTGTACTGCTCATCCTATTAGCAATCATTTATCTTTTGCCTCAACTCTCACCCTTGCTTTGCCAGTTTGCTTGCTCCTTATCTTTTGTTTCCATTCCTAAGACATACTACGAAGCTTTGCTAAATCCTAAGTGAAAGAGTGTCACAAATGAGGAGATGAATGCTCTCAGATCCAGACAAACTTGGGAACTTGTTCTACCTCCTCTTGGCTCTAAACAATTGCATGTAAGTGAATGTTCAACTTGAAGTATCTTCCTGATGGATCCACTACATGAAAATAATTAAAAACATGCACTTTTTTTATATAGAAAAATTGGCATTTTTTTATCGTCAAAACTAATATTCAAGCGTAATCAAAAGCGCTGATTTTAAAGTCAGAATCACGTGGAGAATAAATATAAAAACTGACACATGAAAAAAAGTTAGTAAAAAAAAACTTGCGCCCCTTTTTAGGGGCGCCCGTATAAAAAAATCTAGTACCTCTTTAAAAGTGGCGTCAATTTTCTTTATATGGCACCCCTTAAAAAGGGGCGCCAGCTCACTGAAATCGATGCCTCTTATAAAGAGGCACGGGTTTCCACCAATAATATATAATATATAAATAATATGTAATATATTATATATATAATATTAATTTAATATATATTAAAATATTACATATTATTATATTGAATATATTAATTTAATATATAATATATTATACATATTGAATATTTAATTTGTATTATATATGAATATTTTTATAATAGAAATATATAATATATATATTAAATATTAATTATATGAATTATATTTATTATATATTATATTTTTTATGTTTATGATAAATTTTATAATATATAATATATTATATTTATAATAATTATATTATAT
This sequence comes from Canna indica, assembly GCA_034359265.1. Taxonomy (NCBI): domain Eukaryota; kingdom Viridiplantae; phylum Streptophyta; class Magnoliopsida; order Zingiberales; family Cannaceae; genus Canna; species Canna indica. The sequence continues at coordinate 36,538,303 of CP136895.1, read as the reverse complement.
TTGAAAAAGAAGCACAATAAAATTGACAAGCACATTGATTAAATATTAACATAATAGTCATACATGTTGAACAATATATTGAAAAACATAATGTCAATAATGCTTGTACATATTGAACGACACTTGTACATATTAAAGACAGAATTTAACAATTGTAAAAAAAACAACACAAAACAAAAAGGTAAAAAGCACGCCTGTCTAAGTCACGAGGCCGAATAACTTGAGCCTCCACAAGATCAACATCATTTGCAGACCTACTTGAAACAAAAAATTCTAATTAATTAAAAAATAAATCACAGCAATAAATCACAGAAATAAATCACATATCACATAGCTAAAAATCACAGGAATTAAGAAACAAAAGAGTAACTAAATACAGCAAATGTATCGATTCAAATATCACATACCTGGACGAATTGAGCTTGATTCAAATATCGATTCAAAAAGAAAGGAACTTGTAAGATAACTTTGGTACTTAATTACTATTAGAGAATGTAAGTAAAATGTCACCATGTTAGAGACATTACTAACCAAATTAGAATAACTACTATACAAAATCAATAGAGAGGGAAAAAGAATTATTTAAAAAGAGAAACATTCCAAATCAAAGTTCATCATTAGAGTTACTAAGGTAACATCTTCACCAATAATAAGAAAAATATAATTTAGTTGGTAAAAATATAGTTTTGTATGCCATTCTACCAATCGAAATTTACTTGACATAGTGTACTATTAAAAAAGGTTTCCTTACTATCTCATCAATCTCCAAACCTTCTCATTGCAGGTTTGGCCATAGTTTAAGCATAATATGTGCTGCTGTTCCACCACCCTGGAGAAATATGCATTCTTTGATAGTTGAGTCCAATTTTGTGATCTGTTAGACATAAATAAATTATGGATAATCGTTGAAGTGAATTACCAAACCTAAGATTGCGATTGGACCTTCTGGAACAATAGCATCTACTACTAAACTCAACACATGCTACTGCAGTTAAATATTAACTAGGTATATCATACTTTGGATATGGTAAATTGTAGAAAAGTGAGATTCATGTCTCTACAGAAGCTGGAGAAAACCCTAGAAGAAGAGAGAGTAATAAATGTTCCTTTTACAAACAAGAACTAACTCCAAAAAGAGCAATGAAACTTACATCTGCAACTTTGGTTGGTAACAGAGGATTCCTTAAACATCTTAGTCTGTGGGAATTGCGGATGCACTCAAGGAGGCAAATGAACGACCAAAGTAACATGCGAATCACAAACCCTAGAAGTTGCAGATTGGCAAAGCCGAGCTCGGCACGGCACAGATCTGCGAAATCGAGCTGGATATGTCAGCACAGATCGGCTAATCTAGAAGGATGCAAGGAAATAGGGTTTAATTAGAGGGAGAAGAAGAAGAATGCAGGGAGATGGGAAGAAGGAATCGATATGAGAAAATATAAAATTACAAAAGAAATGACAAAAGAAAATATAAAATTACCTGGGTTGTCAATCATTGGTGCCTTCCACTTCCCCTTGTAATTAGGATTCTTAATTTTCTATAATGAAATCATAAAAGAAAATTAGAATTTTCTATTCCTGCTCTAATACTTATTCTGTCAAAGAAGAATATGCTATCTAAACCTTTTGTTTCCAGGGTCCCTTGTATTCAGGGTTTGGGATGGTTGGAGCTGTCCATTCACCATCTTCTTCCTCATCCCAATCTTCTAGCTGCAAGTAGAATAGTTATGCAATGGCTAAAAACAGATAGTATTTATTAACAAAGCAACAGCACAACCATATAATTTGATCAAGAATTGCATTTTGTTGAACCTTTACAAGTCAATGGCTGGCATATCTATAAATACTACTGCTGAAATGAAGCAATGAAGAACTTGTATAACTATAAATACTACTGCTTTCATTCAAATTGAATACAAGATAATAGACAGTTTTATTTTCACTTGTTAGTTACATTGTTATGGATCTATGAGTTCTCTGTTGTTCCTTTTTTGAGCTCACCGTTAAAGGGACATGATAGGCCACAAGAAGAGTAGAAGGCTTCCAAGGCAACAAGTTGAGGAGGCGGCGTCGTGGAGTTATTAATTGATGGATCTGGCATCATCTTCTCTTCATCCTCGCAAATGATCCCAAACTGCGGTTCGTAGCTTTCCATTCCTCCCCCTTTGAATTCCTCTGGTTATTTCTCCACTCAACAACTGCATGCTTGAGAGAGATGAGGAGAAATCTTCTCATTAACACAACTCCAATGGTGACAAACTCTTCTCTCATTGAAACTCTTCTCATTAACACTATTCCTCCCCGTAGAGTCTTAAGAAAAATAAAAAATGCATAGAGGCAAAATTAGAACAATATGATCCTATAAAGATATTCATTAATCAGGTGCAATGATCAGTAGCAATAATGAAATGAATGTAAAGTGGAGCAGGGTTAAAAAATCCGTAATTTCAACAATTTCTTCTACAACAAGAGTTTGAAGTATTTCAAACATGAAAAGATCTTGAAAGAGCATTTATGTGTTGAACTTAATTAATTTGAAATTAAGAGAGACAGAATCATAATTTTGTTTAACTAACCAAAGGAATACCAACTAGAGAATGTTGAAGAAATCCAAAGATATTAGAGAAAACTTGTTTTCACATCAAGCATTTCCTTGTGCAACTTCAGCCAGTTTGTGTTTTTGCACCATACAAGTTTAATCATGTTGAATTTAAACATCTTAGGGTAAACTATCAGCATGAGCATCTCAACTAACTTGAGACCTTTTTTACTGACTTGAGAAACTTCAGCTTTTCTCGCAATTAGTTGCACCAAACTTTGATAACTGTGAATAGCGAGGTTTCCCTTTGTAATCTTATATATTGTTCACAAAAGAATGTACTGACCAAGAGGTTCTACATGCTGAATTTCCATCGTGTTTGTACTAGAGCAATAACCGGATTGTGGATGAGAAAAGGAATTGTTTGTAATCTTAACTGTGCTTCATCCCTTCTTTCAGGGCACTTGCTTTGTATCCATGTCTATTGTCCCTTATCTCCTACTTTATGCTAAATCCTTTGCTTTCCCAAGTCTTGCATCCTTTCTCTACCAGGTTCTACAGCTTAAAAAGAACCATGTATATATTAAAGTGATAACTTTGAGCTTAATAAATCAATTGAAGAAAAAAGATGATCAGATGATTATTTTTCTCAAAAATATTCATCTAGAAATTCAAGCCAACCTGATACCGAAAAGTTAACATCTACAATATCTTCTATAAAAGTTTACTATACCAAACAACTCATCATTATTTTAGGAATTGTGAAAATGGAATGTCAAGTATATTTTTACCAAAATGAAATTATGTATATAGATGGCTAGTCTGGATTAATCAAGCCCCGATTACAATGTGAATCAATAGGCGGCTTAATCATTTTTCTTTCTTTTTTGCTTTTGAGGTTAGATGGCTTAAATCTAGATTATCTACTCAATGTATATCCTAACTTGAAAAAAAATGGAAAAATGTGCAATTCTTCACTAATTTAATAGAAAAGATAAAAGTATGTAATACAACATAAAATGGTAATGAAAATTTGAGAAAAATTATTGCCAAATTTGACTAGAAATTAAAACTATATGAATTTCTGAATTATCATAGACCAGATCTAAGCAACCATATATAAAATGGGGGCCTTATGCATGAAAAATGCCAATAAGCCAAAGTCCAAATGGAATTTTGAAAATCACTACAGCTCAAAAGCTCTTTGTATAATGTCTTGCGGAGTTTTAGAAGCTGTATGTTATTAGTTTTTCAAGAACTTGTTTCACATGCTTTAGCATATACTACCACAAGTATTGCTCACATCCACAAGAACTTGTTTCACATGCTTTAGCATATACTACTTGTTTCATACTCTTTAGTACTCATTTTTAGCATATACTACCACAAGTATTGCTCACTTTATCTGAAACAAACTCATATACTTATTTTTCTTCACAATTATAACCCCACATGTACCTTTCTAGAAGGCCTTTGTAAATATGGAGACAGGGACGTCCACTGACCATAACTTCTAACACTCCTTAGGGGGGACCAAGGCTTAAACCCCTTTCACATGTAGATGCAAGAGCATCTTGTCAATATAGTTGAAAGTAGTCAAGAGTTAGTATAAAACATTGTTTTCCCTTCAAGCAATTATTACTAGATTAGTTAGAAAGACACCAAGCTGAACTCATTGAGTGATAAAACATGGAAGGTTCTTGAATAGAAAACAAAAAGCAGAAAAGAAGGAAGAATCCAGCATTAATTGAGAAGAGTCAAACGTAACAATTACCTTAATCTCTGGATCTTTTGAATCATCCAGCGCTTGGATTATCAAGCGAACCAACAGCCACGACAGCCCGCAGGCAGCCCCAATAGAGAGCTTGTACACCTGCAAGTAAAGTTAACTAAACTGAGAAAAAGGGCATAAAAGAATGGAGCAGATGAAAGAGTAAAGTAACCAAGAAAAAAGGGGTAAAAGAAGCAGAGAAAGGAAGATGATGCCTCACCTGCTTCTCATTGTACATGGGGATTTGCACAAGCACAGTCGGATAACCCACCTCCAAATCATCCACTATGGGCTCGAACTTGTACCGCCCACTGGCTGAACACCTTGGAGAAGAGGCTCGTGGCGCCCATAAGTATCTTCTCAAACACCAGCACCAGTTGCAGCAGCAAATGCCTGACTTGCTCTTCTTTTTTATCAAATGCCTCTTCTTGCACCAGTTGGAGAAGAGGCCGTGCGGTTGGGGTGAGTGCGGGAGAGAGGAAAGAGGCGATGGGTAAGTGGAAAAAGAAGCAAGAAACCCAGAGCACTGGATCCAACAGCGAGACGAAGGCGAGATATGTAGGAGAGTGGTGCGGCCGTGCGGTTGGGGTGAGTGCGGCAGAGAGGAAAGAGGCGATGGGTAAGTGGAAAAAGAAGCAAGAAATCCAGAGCACTGGATCCACCAGCGAGACGAAGGCGAGAGATGTAGGAGAGTGGTGCGGCCGTGCGGGTGGGGTGAGTGAGGGAGAGAGGAAAGAGGAAGAAGGGTTTGGAATTGAATTGAGTCGTGGAGAAGAAGGGTTTGGAACTGAGGTGGATGATGTAATTTGGAATTGATTAATTAATATATTTAATTAATAAGAGCACTTATAATCTAAATGTTGTCACCTTCACGTGCGTAGAAAGAAGCATGAAACGAGGAAGCACAGTTAAATAAAGGATAACCGTATAGCACACTTCTCTCTCATCATTCGCAAATGTATCACTAATGCATATCGAACCAAAAAGTGAAATCTCCATGCGAACGCAGCCCCATTAATTATTTAGAGTCGCGATTCTATGTCTCGCCAAATATACCAAACACGATGGGAGAACAAAAGCTTTAATTGCATAGTTCAATATATCCCGCTTAATAATTTTGGGCCATCCGATCAAACGTCTGCGAATCTCGATGCAAATAATATATGCACACCACGTAGTCAAATTAACATCTTGTTGTGTATTATGATTGACTTCGTTAAGATAATAATATATGAGAACTTGAAGCTTCAGTCAACACCACCCAATGATTTCGAACCGAATACACTCGCCAGTTTCGGTCAAAAAAAAAAAAAAATACCACAAACAAATAGTGATTCTTCGAGTATATATATATATAACTCAGGCGTCGGGGTCTGGATCCACCCATGGTAGCCCGATGAGCGCGAGGGCATCGTAATGAAGGAGGCGGGTCCCGGTAGCTCGATGGATGGAAGGTGACATGGCAAGGTGGATTGTGGTTCAGGTAGCGACGACGGGTGTGCGAGTTCGAGTCATGGTGAACTAGTGATCCGCAGGAAATTAAGCCACATCATATCTCATCCTCGCCTTGCGTCACGATTTGTTCCTCGGAGGAAGAAGGGTTCGAATCAGACCGACGTATGTGTTACGCTTAACCGCGAAGTAACGACTAGGTAAGCCGTCAGGCTACGTGCCCATTGTCCATTGGTTGATTTGATCAACCCTAAGTGAGTTAAAAGCCAAGCGTGGTGTCGTGTTTTCACGTAGATTAATTTCACGTTTACCAAATTATAAGTGAGATTTTTGTATCCTAGCTATCAAATCCTTGTTAACTACATACATTCACGATAAATAAATTGATACAACATGTACTGAATCACATCCTTTGGCAATAAATTTGATATGTTGTATGAGAGATCTAATCAAGACTGAGCTTTATGTAGGTTGTTGAGTATGCCAATGAGAAACTTGTTGTTTGACTCTATAATGATATGCTTTGATGCTAATGAAGATTGTCATTCTCTCACCCGACCCAAAGACGCATGACCTCCTCTTTTCGGGAAGATGTCTTCCTGCAGGTCCCGAGTAGGTTTTTAATATTTGTTTAATATATTATTTTTAAAAAAAATGTAGATATATACATAATCAAGTAATCGGGTCGAATCTCGGGTCATCCGATTCCAAATACTAAAACCCGAGACCCAGCCCGATTATGGTCGGGTTTGAATAAATTGAACTCAACCCGACCCGATTACCTAACCTAACTCGGCCCGATTGGTTTGGGCCGGGTCGACCCAATAAACACCTCTAGCTAGAAGGTTGTCAATTAAGAACACCCAAGGTATTTATTTTCCTTTTTTGGATCCATTTCATATATTTTAATTAATTAAAATATAATATTTATGCATACATTAGAATTATTGAATTATGTTTATGCATGCTTAAAAAATTCAAATAAATATTGATGTTACTATTCTCAATATTAAAACATTATTTATGCATGCATGCATTAGAACTCTTGGATTGTGTTTATGTGATCATTAAAAAAAATTCTAATAAATATTGACGTTATTATTCTCAATTTAACATGAAGGTTTATTAATATGTTACTTATTGTACTTGATTAATTGTTATCTCATAAAAATTACTTTACTATTTTAGTTGAGAAGGATACATTCTTAATTTGCAAATATAATAGAATTAATGGTAGGTTGTTTCTCTTTTTCCCTTGACTTATCAATTACTCTTTTCTCAACATATATTTCTCATAGGACAAAGCTGACTGAATAGTTAATGTCTATATAAATTATAATAATTTCAGCCAAAATGTTAATTAATTAACTATATAAATAGATAGACCAGTTAATGCCTCCCTTGAAAAATGTACTAATTGCAATTATAACACATTTTTGGGCATGATAAAATATTTATATAATACAATTTTTTTAAAAGATAATAAATGGTTATATATATTATAGTTAAATTTAAATAAATTTTAAAATTTATAACAAACAAAATTATCAAATTTAGACTTTAAATAATAATATCTAAATGATTAAGAGCAATAATAAATACCATTATTCCTGCCTAAAGTCGGAGCAGATGCGACTCCGGCGGAGGGGGAAGCTGCAAATTATAGACACTCCTGATCAGGTCTATCTCATGTTCAAATCTTGCAAGCGGGGGCGTTGAGACCGAGTAATGGTACTGAGGTCGGAAGTAGTAACGCTGAGATCAAGAATCAAACTTGGTGAAAATTGAGCTTGCGAGGAATGCACTTTGGGTCGTTGAAGGGCTCTAAGGCCGAAAGTAAGTGGCACTGAGACTTAAGACCAGACTCTGTGAAAATTGAGCTCGCGAGGAGCGCGCTTTGGGTCATTATAAGGGATCTGAAGTCGGAAGTAGTGGCGCTGAGGTCGAGGATCAAACTCGGTGAAAACCAAGTTCGCAAGGAGCACGCTTTGGATCATTGTGAAGGCTCTGAGACTGAAAGTAGCAACGCTGAGGCTTACGAGCCATGCTGGTGAAAATAGAGTACGTCCTAGTTATGAAAATGCTTTGAGGCCGGAAGTAGCAGCGCTGAAGCCGACGAGTCAGACTGGTGAAACCCGAGTCCTAATCGAATCGATTCATCTTCAATTGTAAGTCTGTTGTATTCAAATCCCTCTCTATAGTTTGTTTAACATATAAGAGATTTTCAGTCAAAGTGTGAACGATGGTTTAACTTTGAAGAAAAAGACTTCCTCATTACATAAGAGGTAGTCATTTTCCAAAAATATGAGACTTCATGTTAATAACATGAAAACATAATATTTCTAACATAAAAAATATAAATTAATCTCAATTAATTTTGAATAATATTACTAAAAAATTAATATTTTAACATATTGATATTATTTTTTAAAAGTTTTTCCAAAAAAAATTAATTAAAACAAAACATTACAATTTTATATTTTAAGAAGCAATACCAACCAATTATAGTCAATATCTCAGTTGTATTTGTTATAGGGAAAATAGTTTCACAAAAACCTACTCGGGACCCGCGAGACGACGTCTTCCTGAAAAGAAGAGGTCATGCGTCTTTGGGTCGGGTGAGACAATGACAATCTTCATTGGCATCAAAGCATATCATAATAGAGTCAAGTAAAAAGTTTCTCATTTGCATACTCAACAACCTACATAAAGCTCAGTCTTGATCAGATCTCTCATACAATATATCAAATTTATTGCTAAAGGATGGGATTCAGTACGTGTTGTATCAATTTATTTATCATGAATGTATGCAGTAAAACAAGGATTTGATAGCTAGGACACAAAAACCTCACTTACAATTCGGTATGCGTGAAATTAATCTACGTGAAAAGACGACACCACGCTCAACTTTCCACTTGCTTAGGATTGATCAAATCAATCTATGGACAACGGGCACGTAGCCTGACGGCTTACCTAGTCGTTGATTCGCGGTTAAGCGTAACACAGACGTTGGTCCAATCCGAACCATTCTTCCTCCGAGGAACAAATTGTGACACAATGCGAAGATGAGATGAGATGTGGCTTAATTTTCTGCGGATCACTAGTGCACCATGACTCGAACTCGCACACCCGTCGTCGCTACCTGAACCACAACCCGCCTTGCCATGTCACCTTCCATCCGTCGAGCTACCCAGACCTGCCTCCTTCATTAGGATGCCCTCGCACTCATCAGGCTACCGTGGGTGGATCCAGAATCTGACGTCTGAGTTATATATATATATATACTCGGAGAATCACTGTTTATTTCTAGTAGATGTCTTTTTTTCTGATGAAAAATTGGCGGGTGTATTCGGGTCGAAATCAATGGGTGGTGTTGACTGAAGCTTCAAGTTCTCATATATTATTATCTTAACGAAGTCAATCATAATACACAACAAGATGTTAATTTGACTACGTGGCGTGCATATATTATTTGCATCGAGAATCGCAGACGTTTGATCGGATGGCCCAAAATTATTAAGCGGGATATATTGAACTATGCAATTAAAGCTTTTGTTCTCCAATCGTGTTTGGTATATTTGGCGAGACACAGAATCGCGACTCTGAATAATTAATGGTGCTGCGTTCACAAGGAGATTTCACTTTTTGGTTCGATATGCATTAGTGATACATTTGCGAATGGTGAGAGAGAAGTGTGCTATACTTTTATCCTTTATTTAACTGTGCTTCCTCGTTTCATTCTTCTTTCTACGCACGTGAAGGTGACAACATTTAGATTATAAGTGCTCTTATTAATTAAATATATTAATTAATCAATTCCAAATTACATCATCCACCTCAGTTCCAAACCCTTCTTCTCCACGACTCAATTCAATTCCAAACCCTTCTTCCTCTTTCCTCTCTCCCTCACTCACCCCACCAGCACGGCCGCACCACTCTCCTACATCTCTCGCCTTCGTCTCGCTGGTGGATCCAGTGCTCTGGATTTCTTGCTTCTTTTTCCACTTACCCATCGCCTCTTTCCTCTCTGCCGCACTCACCCCACCCGCACGGCCGCACCACTCTCCTACATCTCTCGCCTTCGTCTCGCTGGTGGATACATTGCTCTGGGTTTCTTGCTCCTTTTTCCACTTACCCGTCGCCTCTTTCCACTCTCCCGCACTCATCCCAACCGCTCGGCCGCACCACTCTCCTACATCTCTCGCCTTCGTCTCGCCGTTGGATTCGATGCTCTGGATTTTTTTGCTTCTTTTTCCACTTACCCGTGGTTTGTGACGAGGTACTGGCGTATATGATGGTTGCAAAAGAGAGCACTTGAAGAAAGCAGGTTCAATCCTTAGTTTCTTGCTTCTTTTTCCACTTACCCATGGCCTCTTTCCTCTCTCCCGCACTCACCCCAACTGCACGGCCTCTTCTCCAACTGGTGCAAGAAGAGGCATTTGATAAAAAAAGAAGAGCAAGTCAGGCATTTGCTGCTGCAACTGGTGCTGGTGTTTGAGAAAATACTTATGGGCGCCACGAGCCTCTTCTCCAAGGTGTTCAGCCAGTGGGCGGTACAAGTTCGAGCCTATAGGGGATGATTTGGAGGTGGGTTATCCGACTGTGCTTGTGCAAATCCCCATGTACAATGAGAAGCAGGTGAGGCATCATCTTCCTTTCTCTGCTTCTTTTACCCCTTTTTTCTTGGTTACTTTACTCTTTCATTTGCTCCATTCTTTTATCCCCTTTTCCTCAGCTTAGTTAACTTTACTTGCAGGTGTACAAGCTCTCTATTGGGGCTGCCTGCGGGCTGTCGTGGCTGTTGGATCGCTTGATAATCCAAGTGCTGGATGATTCAAAAGATCCAGAGATTAAGGTAATTGTTACGTTTGACTCTTCTCAATTAATGCTGGATTCTTCCTTCTTTTCTGCTTTTTGTTTTCTACTCAAGAACCTGCCATGTTTTATCACTCAATGAGTTCTGCTTGGTGTCTTTCTAACTAATCTAGTAATAATTGCTTAAAGGCAAAACAATGTTTTATACTAACTCTTGACTACTTTCAACTTTATTGACAAGTTGCTCTGGCATCTACGTGTGAAAGGGGTTTAAACCTTGGGCCCCCCTAAGGAGTGTTAGAAGTTATGGTCAGTGGACCTCCCTGTCTCCATATTTACAAAGGCCTTCTAGAAAGGTACATGTGGGGTTATAATTGTGACGAAAAATAAGTATATGAGTTTGTTTCAGATAAAGTGAGCAATACTTGTGGTAGTATATGCTAAAAATGAGTACTAAAGCATATGAAACAAGTAGTATATTCTAAAGCATGTGAAACAAATTCTTGTGGATGTGAGCAATACTTGTGGTAGTATATGCTAAAGCATGTGAAACAAGTTCTTGAAAAACTAATAACATACAGCTTCTAAAACTCCGCAAGACATTATACAAAGAGCTTTTGAGCTGCAGTGATTTTCAAAATTCCATTTGGTCTTTGGCTTATTGGCATTTTTCATGCATAAGGCCCCCATTTTATATATGGTTGCTTAGATCTGGTCTATGATAATTCAGAAATTCATATAGTTTTAATTTCTAGTCAAATTTGGCAATAATTTTTCTCAAACTTTCATTACCATTTTATGTTGTATTACATACTTTTATCTTTTCTATTAAATTAGTGAAGAATTGCACATTTTTCCATTTTTTTTCAAGTCAGGATATACATTGAGTAGATAATCTAGATTTAAGCCATCTAACCTCAAAAGCAAAAAAGAAAGAAAAATGATTAAGCCGCCTATTGATTCACATTGTAATCGGGGCTTGATTAATCCAGACTAGCCATCTATATACATAATTTCATTTTGGTAAAAATATACTTGACATTCCATTTTCACAATTCCTAAAATAATGATGAGTTGTTTGGTATAGTAAACTTTTATAGAAGATATTGTAGATGTTAACTTTTCGTTATCAGGTTGGCTTGAATTTCTAGATGAATATTTTTGAGAAAAATAATCATCTGATCATCTTTTTTCTTCAATTGATTTGTTAAGCTCAAAGTTATCACTTTAATATTACATGGTTCTTTTTAAGCTGTAGAACCTGGGAGAGCAAGAATGCAAGACTTGGGAAAGCAAAGGATTTAGCATAAAGTATGAGATAAGGGACAATAGACATGGATACAAAGCAGGTGCCCTGAAAGAAGGGATGAAGCACAGTTAAGATTACAAACAATTCCTTTTGCTCCTAACAATTCCTTTTCTCATCCACAATCTGGATATTGCTCTAGTACAAACACGATGGAAATTCGGCATGTAGAACCTCTTGATCAGTACATTCTCTTGTGAACAATATATAAGATTACAAAGGGAAACCTCGCTATTTACAATTATCAAAGTTTGGTGCAACTAATTGCGAGAAAAGCTGAAGTTTCTTAGGTCAGTAAAAAAGGTCTTAAGTTAGTTGAGATGCTCATGCTGATAGTTTACCCTAACATGATTAAACTTGTATTGTGCAAAAACACAAACGGGCTGAAGTTGCACAAGGAAATGCTTGATGTGAAAACAAGTTTTCTCTAATATCTTTGCATTTCTTCAACATTCTCTAGTTGGTATTCCTTTGGTTAGTTAAACAAAATTATGATTCTGTCTCTCTTAATTTCAAATTAATTAAGTTCAATGCATAAATGCTCTTTCAAAATCTTTTCATGAGTTTACACAGATCAATTTTCTTTTCTTAGTTTCAAATTTCTTTAACACTCATGGCAGCTACTTTCATTCTTTCTAACTTCTACTTTATTGGATTAATGCTTTTGTTTTCAATCTTACATCAATAATTAATTATTTTTATGATATCACTAATTGATTAGTTTCCATTAGCACTTGTTGAAGGTTAGTAGGTTGCATCCAATGGAATTTTGCTACTGGAATTTTGAAGGTTTGTAGCTTGCATCATTAATTTATATTATATATATATATATATTTATAATGTATGCGAACATGATGGTGGTGCAAGTTTATGTGAAGGTTATTACTCAAGATTATTAATAGTATGTATGCTATTAATAATAGATATATGCTAATGTATTCTAAGTTTTGTTTTGTTTTTTTTCTGTTACATATTTTACTAGTCAATTTTGTCAACTGATTGTGTAATAATATCTTTTACTTTCTAATAATATCTTTACTAGTTCAGCGCTATGACAGTCTGTGTGTATGTGCATGATGTTTGTGCACAAGAAGATATATGCACAAAAGATGACGTTGCTTCAACATGCACAAGGTATTATGCCGATCCAATATTATTTGTAATTTTGTATATTTAAGAGTGTCTCAAAGACTGCTTGATTGATTTAAGTTCAAAATTCTTAGGTTGCACGCAACAATTTATTTATAAGATCTTGTTTCTCCTTCAGCCCTCTCTTTCTACGCCTGTGCGATAATGATTACTCTTTTATGATAATAGATTGTTGGAAAGCGTGGGATATATATTTAAAAATAACAACAAGAAAGCAATTTTTAAATGTGTTGGAATCGTAGCACAGCCTAATTGGTTGATAATTTCGATTCTTGTGTAGCTTCATAGTTTCAAATTCCAATTATTTATAAAATACTTGATAATTCCAATGCTTGTCTAGCTGCTATCTCTTTTCTCGGTAACAGATACCTGTTGAAGTTTTTGGGTTGGAATTTGCAGTTGAATACTTGATAATACTTGGACTGAAGCTGCATTTCTTTTTATTACCAGTAAGTGTGTACTTATTTTTTTAGCAAAACCACACATTTAATATTTTCTTAAATCTCCTCGTCTAGTTGAAACTGCATTTATTTAATTATGTATATTGGAGCATGTTCAATGCTCTGTCATTTATTGCTGTTACTCATTACCACCAAATTTGCCAATTAAATAAATCATAACATAATTAACGAGATTAGTAACATCTAACAATCAAAATAAAAATTCATTTAATCAAAATAGTGTAGTATTTATTTTTCTATTATTAGCTTCCACCATCGTATTTGTATGTTTCAACATCATATTTTACCCCGAGAATATATGGTACTTTCATGAATTGATGGTCACAACACTTTGTCTTCTATGAAGTGATTGTACCATCGTTACTAGATTAAATTTAGGAAAATATCTAAACATAGACTGTCATTTGAGGTTTTTCTCATTTGTGGCTTGTACTTATATTTTGTTTAATTAAATCTTATATTACGAGATTTGTCTCAATTGTGGCATGTAGTTTAATTTGTGTCGACAACGTGGCATGATGACGTGTAATATACAAATTATTTTTTAATATTAAAATTGTATAAATTGAAAACATATATCATAGTCTCTCTCTCTCTCTCTCTCTCTCTCTCTCTTCTTCTTCTTCTTCTTCTTCTTCTTGCTGTCTTATTTCTTCTTTTTTGTGGCCTCTAATGCCATGTTCAACATTGTCTCCACCGAGGATATGGAGGCCACCATGCGTCGCCTTGAGAAGGAGTTCTCTATCATATTCTCGTAGCCAACCGCTCTAGCGTCTCCGAGGACATCGAGGACGATGAGATTCATGCAGCTATGGACTTTAATGTCGAGGATGAGAGCGCTACGGCCAGCGTCATGGTTCACCTCTGCGCCATTGCCGAGATCGTGATCATCGTCGGCTATGGCAATGAGTGCATCGGGGTATACAAGATCCTCCGCAAGTTGATAAAGGGGCTCTATCGTCTCGGGTTCGAGCGATTTACCTCGTCGCAGGTTTAGAGGATGGATTGTTAGCTTCTCGAGAGAAAAATTCAGTTTTGGATTGGCGCCTCGCGGGTGGCGACCACCACCATGTACTTCGATGAGCAGATCCTCTGGCCCACATCTTCCGTGGCTTCAATTCAATCCGGAAGGTTGTCATAGCTAACATCGCTGAAAATGTTGAAGTTCAGCTCCTCCGTTTCTCGGAGTTGGTAAATCCAAGCGGTCGACAGAGAAAATGTTCTGGATACTGAACTTGTACAACACCATCTCTGAGCTATTGTCGGAGATTGATGCATTGTTCTCCTTTGGCTCAACAGCCGCTGTCCAAGAACAGACCACCGCCTCCCCCACCAAGCTCGCCGAGGCCACTCACATCATGTTTGTCGACTTTGAAGCCGTAGTCTAGAAGGGGCACTCAAAGTCAATGCCTCTTGACTCCATGGTTCAAGCACCTACTCGTTACGCCATTGACTACATCACAAAAGCTCCAACTACGAGTCAATTCTCGTCGAGATCTTCACGGAAGTCCCCCTGCATAAATAAAGCCTCCACCTTGACTTCTTATTTGATACATTGCACCCGGATGCGCTGGTTAAAAGGTCGACATTTTCGCGAGACTCCTCTTCATCTTACTCCTTGTCCTTAAACAATGACGAACAACGAGAGAGAGAGATAGAGATATTCAATTTATCAAAATTTAATATTAAAAAAATATTTTTTATTCCACATGAGCATGCCATATCACTAGTTTAATGGGTTGCTCTCGAAAATTAGACGACATATCATAATAGACAAATGTGGTTGTATATGATTGAATTGAGCAAAACAAAAGTACATATCATAAATGAGAAAAACTCAAAACTACAATTAATGGTTAATTAACCTTTCACGAGGCGAGGGGCGCCTGTTAAATTGAAATCGATGCCCCCTTTAAAGGGGCACTTGTTAAATTGAAATAGACTCTTATTATTAGGCGTCATATTTCTCTTTATCAACACAAAATTAATAGAAATTAGCGGCTTTTATATGTGACAATTTTGAAATTTCTTTATTATTATTTTTTACTTCAATACCAAGGTTTTTATAAAGGTCTAAACATAAGTTTAGACCAAAAAAAGGTGCATGCTTTCTACATAATAAAAGCCAATTTCATAAGTTTACTATAGTGGTTGTTGTTTTTCTGGATTCTATGGAAGTTATCAACTCAGGTTATATTTAATTTTGAGAATCTTTGGGTTTTTTTAATTTTTACTTATGTTTTTTCCTTAATATGATAGATTTATATATACATTCTAAAACTTATAGGTGCATACATATTAATTTCTACCACGGGTCTGCCAAGGAAACTTATTTTTATCTTGGAACTACAAATTGTTTGAATTTAGGAGTTAACCTTATTTAAGAATGTGATTATATGTATTTATTGTGCAGTACACACTTAGTTGTATGGTTCAAGTGTTAACCTTAATTAAGGCTTAAGAACGTGATTTTATGCATTAATTTTGCAATACGTATACACTCGAGTTTGCAAAATCTTTGTAGAAGTGGACTTTTAACTCATACTAGAAGTGATTATTTTTTATGGGCTCTATGACCAATTTTTCTAATGACTTTTCTTTAAGGATTGGGAAAATCGGTATTGGAATCTTTAAAACTGTATGGTACGATCGTTTTTCTTTTTCTTTCTATTTTATATCTAAAGAAAATCAGCATATTTATTTTTTTCTGCCTTAGATCTAAAGGAAATTAGTATTTTTCTTTTCTTTAATTTCTCATACTCATTGTTGTTATTAGTACTTCAGGGATGTTTGATATTTGTGCACATGAAGCTGAGGTCAAGTAAATAGATGCAACCTGTATGAGGAAGTTCTTTTATAATTTGGCTAGATTGTTGAATTTATATTTTTGTTAATTATATTCTTGTGCTCTTATCAATTTAAGCATCTTGACTTTACATCACATACAAATATTCTGTAGTATAAACATGTATCTTTAGCATGAAGTTGACTCTAGCAAACATGCCCATATTTTAGGATGTAGTTTTTCAACCTTTGGTCCTCTTCCGGCAACTATAGCCCTCTCCGGTGACTCATCGTTGGCTTCTGGCCTGTCTCGCACCCCATCACAAACAATGCACCACTCTTCAAAGCTTTCCACCGAAAGGCTAAGTAGTTTAAATCTTTTGTCTTTCCTGTGTTTTTCGTTGAACTTAATTCATTTATGGAATTCTTATTTAGAATGAGTCAATAAGTTAGTCCTCCTATATTTGGTTTAAGCCTATTTAATTAAATTGATTATTGATTTCATTTCTGAGAGCTTCTGATGGATAATCTTGAGGGCCAAAATTATGAACATTTAAGAAAGATATAGTCAAATATACTCAGGTTTGTTTCTTAGGTCATGCATCTTTAAAATGTTGTAACAGTTGATGACTAAGGGTTTTGTAATATTGTTTGTTAGAAATTATTACCACTATGTTATCTTGTTTTGCAA
Organism: Canna indica; assembly: GCA_034359265.1. Classification (NCBI taxonomy): domain Eukaryota; kingdom Viridiplantae; phylum Streptophyta; class Magnoliopsida; order Zingiberales; family Cannaceae; genus Canna; species Canna indica. The sequence continues at coordinate 36,521,335 of CP136895.1, read as the reverse complement.
CAATATATTATACTACTATGTTACCTTCTTTTTTTGATCCGTCATCTGTGTCATGCGTATGTATTTAATAGTTCGTGTATTAGAAAACTATGTTACATTGTTTTGTAACAATATATGGTGTTCTTCTAGTCATTTTTGCTAAATAATAAATATATTGTTTCTAATCTACAAAAGGTACTAATGGTCGGGGGCGTTGGACAAGGACCACTTGTAAGAACATCTTTGTTTTCCTTGTCCTTTTTGTTAAACAATAAATATATTATTTCTAATCTACAAAAGGTACTAATGATCGTGGGCGCGGGATGAGGACCACTTGTAAGTGCAGATGTTTTTCCTTCACCTTATGTATCTTTTATATTAAAAAAAGATATGAGTTCAGAATATTGAAAAATAATTATATTCAAAATGTAATGCATGATGATGAATTTCATGATTCCATGACATAATCACAATATCACATTGTTTGATCTACTTCTAAAATCATGATTTGCACTAAAAAGGTGATATTAGGTACTACAAATACATCTCTTGCTCTTTTTGTTTGAAAATCTATTGAATGACTCGTCTAGTTGAAATTGCATTTATTTAATTATTTATATTGGAGCATGTTTAATGCTCATTTTGTCATTTATTGCTCTTTCTCGTTACCTCCAAATTTGCTTATTAAATTAATCATTACAGAATTAATGAGGTCAGTAACATCTAACAATCCAAAAAAAATTCATTTCATCAAAATGGTGTAGTATTTGTTTTTCTATTTTTAGTTTCTACCATCGTATTTGCATGTTACAACATCATTTTTTACCACCAGAATATATGGTAGTTTCATGATTTGATGGTCACAACACTTTGTCTTCTATGAAGTGATTGTACTATCGTTATTAGATTAAATCTAGGGAAAATATCTAAACATAAATTGCCATTTGATGTTTTTCTCATTTGTGGCATGTACTTATATTTTGTTTATTTAAATCTTATATTACGAGATTTGTTTCAATTGTGGCATGTAATTTAATTTGTGTCGACAACGTGGCATGTTGATGTGTAATAAAAAAATTATTTATTAATATTAAAATTTTATAAATTGAAAACTTATATCATAGGTCCTCTTTCTCTCTCTCCCCCTCTCTCTCTCTTCCTGCGGTCCTATTTCTTCTTTATGGCCTCTAGAAGCCATGTTCAACATCGTCTCCATCGAGGATATGGAGGCTGCGGGTCCCACGCGACCTTCGATAGTGTAGGCCACCATGCGTCGCCTCGAGAAGGAGTTCCCTAACATATTCTCGTAGACAACCGCTCTAGCGTCTCCGAGGACACTGAGGATGATGAGATTCCCGCAGTTGTGGACTTTAATGTTGAGGATGAGAGCGCTACGACCAGCGTCATGGTTCACCTCTGCGCCATTGCTGAGACCGTGATCATCGTCGTCTATGGCAATGAGTGCGTTATGGCCAGTTGATCAAGGGGCTCTATCGCCTCGGGTTCTAGCGATTTACCTCGTCGCAGGTTTAGAAGATGGATTGGTAGCTTCTCGAGAGAAAAATCTAGTTTTGGATCGGCGCCTCGTAGGTGGCGACCACCACCATGTACTTTGATGGGCGGATCCTCTTGGCCCACGTCTTCCGTGGCTTCAATTCAATTCGAGAGTTTGTCATTGCTAACATTGATGAAAATGTTGTAGTTCAGCTCCTCCATTTCTCGAAGTTGGTGAAATTGAAGCGGTCGACAGAGAAAATATTCTGGATAATGGACTTGTACAACATCATCTCTTTTATATATGCAAATTTTGAAATTTTATTATTATTATTATTTTTACTTCAATACTAACGTTTTTATAAAGGTCTAAAGATACGTTTAGACCTAAAAAAGGTGTCTGCGTTCTACGTAATTAAAATTAATTTCATAAGTTTACTATAGTGGTTATTGCATTTCTGGATTGTATGGAAGTTATCAACTCAAATTATCTTCAAATTTGAAATTCTTTTGGATTTTTTTTAAATTTTTTCTTATATTTTTTCCTGAATATTATAACTTTATATATATACATTCTAAAATTCATAGGTGCATACATATTAATATCTACCACGGGTCTGGCAAGGAAACTTATTTCTAGATTGAAACTACAAATTGTTTGATTTTAGGAGTTAACCTTAGTTAAGAACGTGATTATATGCATTAATTGTAAAGTTAACCTTAGTTAAAATTTAAGAATGTGATTATATGCATTAATTGTGCAATACGTATACACCTGAGTTCGCAAAATTCTTTGTAGAAGTGGACTTTTAACTCATACTAGAAGTGATTATTTTTGATGGACTGTATGACCAATTTTTCTAATGACTTTACTTTAAGAATTGGGAAAACCGGTACTGGAATCTTTAAAGCTGTATGGTATGATCGTTTTTCTTTTCTTTCTATTTTATATCTAAAGAAAATCAGCATATTTTTTTTTTTTTTTGCTTTAGATCTAAAGAAAATCAACATTTTTCTTTTCTTTTATTTCCCATACACATCGTTGCTATTAATACTTCAGGGATGTTTGATATTTGTGCACATGAAGATGAGGTTAAGTAAATAGATGCAACCTGTATGAAGTTCTTTTATAATTTGGCTAGATTTTTGAATTTGTATTTTTTGTTAATTATATTCTTGTGTTGTTATTAATTTATGCATCTTGACTTTACATCACACACAAATTTTTTGTAGTATATTTTTTTGTCTTCTCCTAATCCTTGTTAAATATTTTTGTTTTCTTTGATTTTGTATTGTAATCGTTTAATTATTATATTTGGCCAATGGTTGGTGAGATAAATTATGAATTTTGATTGATATAGTATTATTAATGACCAATTTATTTGTAAACTTAGGGCATAATCAATTTTTAGTTTTACCTTTTCCTTATTATTATTAAGTTTGTTCAATAGAAGAAATTGATGTCTTTCCATGTAGGATTGAAATAGCATTATTAATGACCAATTGATTTGTAAACTTATGACATAATTAGTCATACTTTTTTTATTTCCTTGTTATTGTCCCCTATTCTCTCTCTCCTGAATAGAAAACTTTGTAAATAGCATCATTATTCATTTCACGTCTTATGTCTCTCACTCTCTCCTTACTAATATGGTGTTGTTCGCTCTCTTGCATTGTATGACTATCGATACTGGGCGATAAAGTGGTGATACAATTGCTAGGTCTAAACTCTTCATCATGGTGTATAGAGGTTCTTGGAACATGTTTTCACCAATGGATAGTTGCATAGAAGAGTGGGTAGTTGGAGTAGAAAGACAGTTCCCCACATTAGATTTTTGTTTGCCTCCTTGACAGAATTTCCTGGACAAGTATTTTACTCTACTAATAAGCCGTTGAACATCTCTCCTGCTAGTCCCTACCTTGTTATCCCTGTTTTGCTTGTTTGCTTGATTTCTGTTCTTGCTTAGATAGATAAAGTTGATGACATACATGTTCGAAAACCTATTTTAGAAGGTAATCTAGATATTTTACAATTATGAGTGTCCTGATACAATTTTACCGTTTTCCCTATTATTTTGTACCAAGAAATATTATGTTGATGTAGTTCTTTACTTTGTTATGATGTTTTATTTTTGTATGCTGCAAGATGGACTTCAGAAATTGTTTTTAGTATTGGTTTCAATGTCGCCTCAATAATTCCAAGTAGTTTTTTCTTCATGTAGTTGTAATCTATGATATCTCAATGATGATTTCTTTTGTATTTGATATTCACTTGTCCTTTTATGGAGATTATCTCAAGGGTACATATATTTTCATTTGTTGTTACTTTATTACTGTTCATTTGTAGAGGATGCTTATGTTTGAAATTTTCATGAGGTCATGTATTCCACAATTACATGGAATTTATGTTGGAATTTGATTCATTAGTGATTGAGAATTGCTGTATAATGAAGTTGTCTTAGAACAAAGTATAACTCAGCCGCGCTCATTTGCTCTTTGACATGCTTCTAAGCTTAATTTTTTGGGATGAATATCTTTTTTGGTTAACTTATATTAAGAATAAGTGTTAATGAAGGCCAATGAGTGGAATATTGTTAACTTTTGCATTTTCATTTATATGCCATTTTATGATAACTTTTGATGAGTGGAAAATTGATAAATTTTAAGTATATAATTTGAACATGTGCGGTAACTATGATGAATTCAAGATTGACTACATATCAGTCTTCATATTCATTCTTAACAAAGGTTACCTTTTCTGCTATTGCTCATTGTACATTCATTGTACTTCAATTGATGCTCAACAATGAAGTTTAGTTACTGTATATGTTGGCTATAAAGACCTTTCCACCTTGAGTCAATTGATTTATTTTTACAGTCGCATTCATCAAAACACATCCTGGTTACACCTTGGTGTTGCATTATTGGGCCATATAAATATTGTCATAAATGTTGTTTTCCCAACATAGTTATATGAGATAAATTTTATGTGTATAATCTGAGTTCACTGTTTTCTGAAATCACATTGTACAAATTGAGCAGTATTCTTCCGAAGTTAATGCTAATGCAATTGAGGTTCTAATAGCCATAATTCAAAATGCCCCCATTAGCTTTAGCAGACTCACTTTCTAGCCAAAGGTGCTGATAAGTATTCAGTGTTTATAGATGTGGTTGCTTGGTGCTATATGTAATATTGTGTTAACCTTAACTATGCATCTATATTTACTTCATATTTCTTTGCAGGTTGTTGCAAGGATATTTGACCATGAATTGGAAAGCTCATCATCCAAATCTGAACATCAATATATCTATCTAGTTTTATTTATATCTTTTATTACTCATTAGGTCTCATGAATCATGAAATTACCTATGATTTTAACTGGCTTTATATGGGGTTGAATATAGAAGCTAGAGAAATTATTGGAAGGATATTAATTGATGACTTTTACTATTGAATCACTAGTTTCAACATTACTTGCAGAAACTTTTTGCTACAGTTAAATAATCTCAAGATAAATACTAGCCTTTCAATTGACTGCTAGTTTCCTACGGCTACTGGTTAGTAGTCTGTAGGTTTATTCATATGACCTCTCTTATGGATACATTAATTCATGAGATCTATCATTAATGTAGTCTTATAAATTCGAAATAGCCAATATGTAGCCAATACTAATTCTGGCCATTACATACTCTCCTTTGACTGATATACGTATTTGATCATTTGTAGTTTTTATATAAAATATTTTATTTAATTTTCTAAATAATTTTGCAATATAGCAGAGATGTGTTGGGAAGAAATTTCTTCTTTAACATCATATTAACTAGTAGAAACGAACCCTTTAAGGGCTAATATTTAATCCAAGTGCACTTTTTAATAGATTATGTCATTAACTCTATCTCGATTATAATGATGTTAGTGCAGCAAATTATATTGCAATTGTTAGACAGTATTATACAATTCCCACATCAAACATTCCAGCTATCAGTGTGAGGATTTGTGGCAAGGTATTTTTTTATGAAGATACCTTATTTATCATTGCTTTTCTTTTCATTTGATTTTGAGACTTGCATAATCTTATTCCTAGGATTTACTGTAGATGTTTTCTTCAACTGAGACAAGATATAAAATAAGGTTGCATAACCTTATTTTACTGTAGATATAAAATATGGTGCAATTTTTGTAGATGTTTTCTTCAATTAAGACAATATTTTCATTTGTTGTTACTTTATTACTGTTCATTTGTAGAGGATGCTTATGTTTGAAATTTTAATTAGGTCATGTATTTCACAATTACATGGAATTTATGTTGGAATTTGATTCATTAGTGATTGAGAATTGCTGTATAATGAAGTTGTCTTAGAATAAAGTAACACAACCGCACTCATTTGCCCTTTGACATGCTTCTAAGCTTAATTTTCTGGGATATATATCTTTTTTGGTTAACTTATATTAAGAATAAGTGTTAATGAAGGCCAATGAGTGGAACATTGTTAACTTTTGCATTTTCATTTATATGCCATTTTTTGATAATTTTTGATGAGTGGAACATTGATAAATTTTAAGTATATAAATTGAACATGTGCGGTAACTATCATGAATTCAAGATTGACAAAATTTTATATCAGTCTTCATATTCATTCTTAACAAAGGTTACCCTTTTTGTTATTGCTCATTGTACATTCATTGTACTTCAATTGATGCTCAACAATGAAGTTTAGTCACTGTATATGTTGGCTATAAAGACCTTTCCACCATGAGTCAATTGATTTGTTTTTACAGTCGTATTCTTCAAAACACTTTCTGTTTACACTTTGGTGTTGCATTATTGGGCCACATAAATCTTGTCATAAATGTTGTTTTCCCAACTTGGTTATATGGGATAAATTTTGTGTATACTCTGAGTTCACTGTTTTCTGAAATCACATTGTACAAATTGAGCAGTATTCTTCTGAAGTTAATGCTAATGCAATTGAGGTTCTAATAGCCATAATTCGAAATGCCCCCATCAGCTTAGCAGACGCACTTTCCAGCCAAAGATCCTGATAAATATTTTGTGTTTATAGATGTGGATGCTTGGTGCTATTTGTAATATTGTGTCAACCTTAACCTTGCATCTATATTTACTTTATATTTTTTTGCAGTTTGGGATATTTGACCATAAATTGAAAAGCTCATCATCCAAATCTGAACTTGTCCACTCTTTATTTATTTGCATTGCCTTGCTGGATCCTAGAAGAGCTGCTTCTACTATTCCACTTCATTACTTGGGTAGCTAGCACTTTTAAGAACTACAGTCATGTGGACCCGGAGACTTTACATGGTATGCTGATGAATTTGGGTATATAGCTAAATATGCTAAATTTGATTATGTGTTAGACATCATTTTGTCGATTATGTCCTTGAAATTTGATTTATTATGATTTTTCAAATGCGTTTCAAGTTATTGAGACAATGAATCATCAACTTTTGGAACCAACAGAGCATGGAAGTCCACGAAGATAGAAATCCAATCCTTATTGGGAAGCTACTCGATGTCAACGAGGCTATGAGCCATTGTGCAGCAACAACATCCCCTAATATTCAATAAATCAAAAACTTGCAAGGCACAAAGACATACTTCATGAGTTTGCACAGGTCAATTTTCTTTTCTTAGTTTCAAATTTTTTTAACACTAGCATATTCGCTACTTTCATTCTTTGTAACTTCTACTTTATTAAATTAGGAGTTTTGTTTTCAATTCTACATCAATAATTAATTATTTTTAAGATATTTAATTAATTAGTTTCCATTAACATTTATTGAAAGTTAGTATATTGCATCAAGTAGAATTTTGCTATTGGAATTTTGAAGGTTTGTAGCTTGCATCATTAATTTATATATATATATATATATATATAATATGGTTGTGCAAGTTTATGTGAAGGTTATTACCAAGGTTGTCAAAAGCGTTAAGCGCACTCAAGGCGCAAAGGGTCCATATCGCCCGAGGCGCAAAGCGCAAAAAAAGCGCGCGCCTGACTAAAATAAGGCGCGCCTTACTAAATTCAAATAAAATATAGAAATTAAGCATAAGTCATAACTCATAAGCAATATAACATACACCAAACAATGATAGCAAATCAAACAATATGAATCCAACATGTACCAAGCAATATAACATACACCAAAGTGACCAAACTACATGAATCCAACATATACCAAGCAATAATAGCAAATCAAACCACAGTTACTACTTACTACATGAATCCAATTATCTAAATTAAAGAGACACAATCACACAAGTACACAACACATCAAATAAAAATTAACTTGAGTCTCAAATCAAAATGCAAGAATTCTAAAGACTTTAATTTAGTGATTCCTCTAATCTCTAAAGCTCAAGCCTCATCCTTGGAGTCCTCATCAGTCATCACTAAAGTTGTCGTCCGTATCACCACCATCCGACTTATTTGCTTCAACATCTTCTTCGGTTTCATATGAATTCGCCTCGCTTTCACCAAGATCAAATCGAGTTGAGCCTTGTGAACTTTCTGGATGAGCGCTACTCTTTCCATGAGATGACTTAGTATGTTTCCTAGACACTCTAGTGGGTTCCCCAACTCCCGATGCTCTAGCTACAAGACCTCACGTCAAGCCTCCTCCACCTTCATCATCACTAAGAAAAACCCCTTCATTTTCAGCAACTTCATCATTCCCTTCACCCATTGTTCCTAACAACCACTCATTGTTATCATCAATGTCCTCCAAAGCAATCGGATCCATGGTATCCTTGCAATCATAGCGAGCCTTAAGCGCTTGATTGTACTTCACAAATACTAGATCATTAAGCTTCTGCGCCTCAAGCTTATTTCTCCTCTTGGTGTGAATCTATATAATCAAAAGAAAATATTACAATTGATAAGAATGATTGTAAGCATAAACATGTTGAAAACTTGAAATGTTAACTTATAAGTTAAAATTAATCACCTGCTCAAATACACTCCAATTTCTTTCACACCCAGATGCACTACATGTGAGGCTAAGAATCTTGATGGCTAGTTTTTGCAAATTGGAAGCGGTGCTCCCGTACAAACTCCACCATTCAGCTGCCATGGAAATAATTCAAAAATTAACAATCAACTTGAGCAAAGCAAAGTAAATTAAGAATGAGGTGATAAATTTTACCCGGTGCCTTCATCTTTCTAGTTTTGATCGCCAAGGGAAACCCGAAAAGACCTTCGGCCTTCTTATATAACGACAACTCATCCATTATCTTCACTTGCACATTTTGATCCGAAACCAACTTTTCTATACAAGCATAAAGGCCACTTGTGATTTCGGAATCAAATTCTATATTTGGATCATCATAGAAGAACCCGGGATTCAAAAAATGACCCGCCGCATGCAATGGATGATGGAGTTGGCATTCCCATCTGTCATCGATGATCTTGAATATGTCTTTGTATTTCTCCTCTCTTCCATTGAAAGCACTCGTGATTGCTTCCTTTGCTCTATCCATGGCTTCATATAAATAGCCCATTGCCGGTTTCCTTTCATTGTCGACTAGACGAAGGACTCGAACAAGAGGTCCCATTGCCTTAAGGATGTATACAGTATTGTTCCAAAAGGAAGGCATTAACACCGTTTCAGCTGAACGCTTCCCCTTTGCCTCCTTTGCCCACTTGCTAGAAACCCATTCTTCCGAGATGAACATTGCCCTTAATGAGTTCTTGTGCTTGTGGATGCTTTTGAGTGTGAGATAGCATGTGGCAAATCTTGTTTTTCCAGCTCTAACAAGATTAGCTTGCTTTGTGAACTTCCTCATCATATTCAAGACAAACACATGGTTATATATATAACCTGTCAAAGCTACGGCCCTTGTCAAAGTTCTTGAAACTAATGGAATTTTCCCAATATCTTCTAACATGAGATCAATGCAATGTGCAGCGCATGGAGTCCAATATAAGTGCGGCCTTTTAGCTTGAAGAAACTTGCCCGCCAACTTAAAATTAGAGCCATTATCGCTAATGACTTGCACAACATTAGCTTCTCCCACATACTCCACAAACTCATCTAGCAACTCAAATGTCTTCTCACCGGTCTTCGAATAGGAAGATGCATCAATGGATTTGACAAACATGCTCCCTGCAGGACAATTCACCAAGAAATTAATGATGCTCTTGCCGGTTCTACTAGTCCAACCATCGGCCATGATTGAACACCCATACTTCACCCACATATCCTTGTGACTTTTCAACAGTTCATTTGTATACTCAACTTCTTTCTTCAAGCAAGTGACTCTCACTTCGTGGTAGCTTGGGGGCTTCAAATTTGGACCATATTGTCCAATAGCTTCAAGCATACATTTAAATGAATCCAACCGAGTAACATTGAATGGAATTCCGGCTTGGTACAAGAACCTAGAAATGTATTGAATGGTCACAGCTCTTCTCTCTTTATCTAACTTCTCATCCACATTTGTTTGCCTCAACCTTTCTTGCTTGCGAAGCTCAACAACAGTTTCCGGCTTCTTGTAGGCAAAAGAATCCATGGGACCTTTCAGCTTGCCTTTTTTTGGGTTTGGCACCAAGATCGCTTTACTCTTGCCTCTATCAATCTGATTTTCTGTCCTCTTTCCATATGCATTTAACTGAACATCATCTTCAACTTCTTGCATATCATCCACATCATCAAAGTCGGGCAACTTATCATAATTAATCTTGTCTTGCTTTTTCTTGTTCATATACTCCATCAACTCCAATCTAACATGCTCGGGGCACTTCAAGCACTTCTTAGCATTCCGGTTACCGCCGACTTGATGCAATTTTGCTCTATAGATGCCTCCATTTGTAATTTTTCCACAAAACACACATTGAACAGAATTTGCATCTTTAGGATTTTGTATAACATTGTACTTCCATGCCGGGTCTTTCTTGTTTGTCGATTCAGATGAAGCACTACCACTAGCTACTGGTGCACTGCCAATTCCACTTCCACCCTCCATATTAATCCACTGCTCACTCAATACACAACTATCACTGTGTCACTGCACTGCTAGTCTACCACAATCAACACACAAGGATGATTATGAGTTTATGACAAGCAATGAAGAAGAAAAGAGTAGAAGTAATGAAGAAGAAGAGGACTAGAGGAGAAGAAAGAAAATTCGGATGAAAATGACTGTGAATACAGAATACATGGCTGGAAGAAAAAAACTCGGCTGAAAATGACTGTGAATACATGGTTGGAAGAAAAAAAAAATTGGCTGGAAAGATTAAAGAAAGAAAACATGGCTGAAAAGAAAAAAAACAGAGATGAAAAGAAAAAAAAAATCTGCTGAGAAAGTGAGAAGAAGAAAATACTAGAAGTAATGAAGAAGAAGAGAACTAGAGGAGAAGAAAGAAAGAAAATGGATGAACTTACTTGAAGAAAGTAGAAATTGGGCAGCACTCCGGCGGCTGGGCGACACTCCGGCAGATTTGGTGGCTGGACGAGTGAAGGAGAAGAAGAGAAGAGTCACTCGTCGGCTGAAACGAGTGAGGAGAGAAAAAAAAATTGACTTATGAAGCCCTAATATTTTTTTAATATTTTACTTAGTGGGTAGGCCCCCACTTAAAGGCAGGAACCACCGGTTCACCCAGGCGCACGCCTGATGCGCCTGGGGCTTCAAACGTGAAGCGCTGAAGCGCTGCCAAGGCGCGCGCCTGGATGAAGGCGCTGCGCCTTGGCCGCGCAGAGGCGCTGAGCCTCTGGTGCGCCTCGCCTGGTGCGCCTAGGCGCCCAGGCGCGCGCTTTTGTCAACCTTGGTTATTACTCAAGATTATTAATAGTATGTATGCTATTAATAATAGATGTATGCTAATGTATTCTAAGTTTTGTTTTATTTTTTTCTGTTACATATTTTACTAGTCAATTTTGTCAACTGATTGTGTATTAATATCTTTTATTTTCTAATAATGTCTTACTTTCTTATCGTCTAGTTGAAGCTGCATTTATTTAATTATGTATATAGGAGCATGTTCAATGCTCTTTTTGTCATTTATTGCTCTTACTCGTTACCACCAAATTTGCCAATTAAATAAATTATAATATAATTAATGAGGTTAGTAAATCTAACAATAAAAAAAAAATTCATTTCATAAAAATACTATAGTATTTGTTTTTCTATTATTAGCTTTCACCATTGTATTTGCATGTTTCAACATCATATTTTACACCAAGAGTATACGGTACTTTAATGAATTGATAGTCACAACACTTTGTCTTCTATGAAGTGATTGTACTATCGTTACTAGATTAAATCTAGGGAAAATATCTAAACATAGATTGCCCTTTGAGGTTTTTTCTCATTTTTGGTTTGTGCTTATATTTTATTTAATTAAATCTTATATAACGAGATTTGTCTCAATTGTGGCATGTAGTTTAATTTGTATAGACAACGTGGCATGCTGATGTGTAATAAACAAATTATTTTTTAATATTAAAATTTTATAAATTTAAAACTTATATCATAGGTCCTCTCTCTCTCTCTCTCTCTCTCTCTCTCTCTCCTTCCTACTGTCCTATTTCTTCTTCTATGTGGCCTCCAAAATGCCATGTTCATCATCGTCTCCACCGAGGATATAACGAGATTTGTCTCAATTGTGGCATGTAGTTTAATTTGTATAGACAACGTGGCATGCTGATGTGTAATAAAAAAATTATTTTTTAATATTAAAATTTTATAAATTTAAAACTTATATCATAGGTCCTCTCTCTCTCTCTCTCTCTCTCTCTCTCTCTCTCCTTCCTACTGTCCTATTTCTTCTTCTATGTGGCCTCCAAAATGCCATGTTCATCATCGTCTCCACCGAGGACATGGAGGCCGCGGGTCCCACGCGACCTTCGATCTTGTAGGCCACCATGCGTCGCCTCGAGAAGGAGTTCTCTATTATAATCTTGTATCCAACCGCTCTAGCGTCTTCAAGGATACCGAGGACGGTGAGATTAACGCAGTTGTGGACTTTAATGTTGAGGATGAGAGCGCTATGGCCAGCGTCATGGTTCACCTCTACTCCATTGCCGAGATCGTGGTCATCATTAGCTATGGCAATGAGTGCGTCGGGGTATACAAGATCCTCCGCAAGTTGATCAAGGGGCTTTATCGCCTCGGGTTCGAGCGATTTACCTCGTCTCAAGTTTAGGGGATGGATTGGTTGCTTCTTGAGAGAAAAATCTAGTTTTGGATCGGCCCCTCGCAGGTGACGACCACCACCTTGTACTTCGATGAGCGTATCCTCTTGGCCCATGTCTTTCGTGGCTTCAATTCAATTAAGGAGATTGTCGTAGCTAACATCGCTGAAAATGTTGTAGTTCAACTCATCCGTTTCTCGGAGTTGGTGAAATCTAAGCGATGAACAGAGAAAATGTTCTGGATACTAGACTTGTACAACACCATCTCTGAGCTATTGCCGGAGATAGATGCATTGTTCTCCTTTGGCTCAACAGCCGCTGTCCAAGAATAGGCCATCACCTCCCCCTCCAAGCTCGCCGAGGCCACTCACACCATATTTGTCGACTTTGAAGCCGTAGTCAAGAAGGAGCACTACAGGCCATCACCTCCCCCTCCATGCTTCTATATGTGTCAATTTTGAAATTTCTTTATTATTTTTTTTACTTCAATACTGACGTTTTTATAAGGGTCTAAACATAAGTTTAGACCTAAAATAGGTGTTTGCTTTCTACATAATAAAAGCCAATTTCATAAGTTTACTATAGTGGATGTTGCATTTCTGGATTGTATGGAAGTTATCAACTCAGGTTATCTTCAATTTTGAGATTCTTTGGGTATTTTTAATTTTTTCTTATGTTTTTTCTTGAATATGATAACTTTTTATATATATACATTCTAAAACTCATAGGTGCATACATATTAATATCTACCATGCGTCTGGCAAGGAAACTTATTTCTACTTTAAAACTACAAATTGTTTGGGGTTAGGAGTTAACCTTAGTTAAGAATGTGATTATATGCATTAATTATGCAGTACACACTTAGTGCTATAGTTCAAGAGTTAACCTTAGTTAAAAATATGATTATATGTATTAATTGTGCAATACGTATTCACCTGAGTTAGAAATTTTTTTGTAGAAGTGGACTTTTAACTCATACTGCAAGTGATTATTTTTGATGGACTCTATGACCAATTTTTCTAATAGCTTTTCTTTAAGGATTGGGAAAACCGGTACGGGAATCTTTAAAGCTGTATGGTATAATCGTTTTTCTTTTTGTTTTTGTTTTATATCAAAAGAAAATAGGCATTTTTCTTTACTTTCTACTTTAGATCTAAAGGAAATCAGCATTTTTCTTTTATTTTATTTCTCATACTCATCGTTGCTATTAATACTTCAGGGATGTTTGATATTTGTGCACATTAAGCTGAGGTCAAGTAAATAGATGCAACATGTATGAGGAAGTTCTTTTATAATTTGACAAGATTATTGAATTTATATTTTTGTTAATTATATTCTTTTGTTATCAATTTATGCATCTTGACTTTACATCAAATACAAATACTCTGTAGTATAAACATGCATCTTTAGCAGGAAGTTGAATCTAGCAAACATGCCCATGATTTAGGATGTAGTTTTTCAACCTTTGGTCCTCTTCCGGCAACCACAACCCTCAAAAGTGACTCATCGTTGGCTTTTGGTATGTCTCGCACCCCATCACAAACAATGCACCACTCTTCAAACTTTCCACCGAAAGGCTAAGTAGTTTAAATCTTTTGTGTTTCCTGTGTTTTTCGTTGAACTTAATTCATTTATGGAATTCATATTTAGAACGTGTCAATAAGTTAGTCCTCCAATATTTGGTTTAAGCCTATTTACTTAAACTAATTATTGATTTCATTTCTTAGGGCTTCTGATGGATAATCTTGAGGGCGAAACTTATGAACATTCAAGAAAGATATAGTCAAATATACTCAGGTTTGTTTTCTAGGTCATATGCTTCTTTTAAAATGTTGTAACAGTTGATGACGAAGGGTTTTGTGATATTGCTTGTTAGAAACTATTATCACTATGTTACCTTGTTTTGCAATAATATATTATACTACTATGTTACCTTCCTTGTTTGATCTGTGTCATGCGTATGTATTTAATAGTTTATAAATTAGAAAAGTATATTACCTTCCTTGTTTGGCAACAATATATAGTGTTCTTCTAGTCGTTTTTTATAAACAATAAATATATTGTTTCTAATCTAGAAAATATACTAATGGTTTATTCATATGACCTATCTTATGGATACATTAATTCATGAGATCTATCATTAATGCAGTCTTATAAATACGAAATAGACAATATGTAGCCAATACTAATTCTGGCCATTACACACTCCCTCCTTTGACTGATATACGTTATTTGATCATTTGTAGTTTTTATATAAAACATTTTATTTAATTTTCTAAATAATTTTGCAATATAGCTGAGATGTATTGGGAAGAATTTTCTTCTTTAACATCATATTAACTAGTAGAAACGAACCCTTTAAGGGCTAATATTTAATCCAAGTACCATTTTTAATAGATTATGTCATTAACTCTATCTCCATTATAATGATGTTAGTGCATCAAATTATATTGCAGTTGTTAGACAGTATTATACAATTCCCACATCAAACATTTCAGCTATCAGTGTGAGGATTTGTGGCAAGATATTCTTTTATGGAGATACTTTATTTATCATTGCTTTTTTTTCATTTGATTTTGAAACTTGCATAACCTTATTCTTAGGATTTACTGTAGATGTTTTCTTCAACTAAAACAAGATATAAAATAAGGTTGCATAATCTTATTTTACTGTAGATATAAAATAAGGTGCAATTTTTGTAGATGTTTTCTTCAATTAAGACAATATTTTCATTTGTTGTTACTTTATAATTGTTCATTTGTAGAGGATGCTTATGTTTGAAATTTTCATGAGGTCATGTATTCCACCATTACATGGAATTTATGTTGGAATTTGATTCATTAGTGATTGAGAATTGCTGTATAATGAAGTTGTCTTAGAACAAAGTAATACAGCCGCACTCATTTGCTCTTTAACATGCTTCTAAGCTTAATTTTTTGGGATGCATCTTTTTTGGTTAAACTTATAATAAGAATGTGTTAATGATGGCCGATGAGTGGAACATTGTTAACTTTTGCATTTCCATTTATATTCCATTTTTTGAGAACTTTTGATGAGTGGAATATTGATAAATTTTAAGTATTTAACTTGCACATGTGCTGTAACTATCATGAATTCAAGATTGACTATATATCAGTCTTCATATTCATTCTTAACAAATGCTATCTTTTCTTTTATTGCTCATTGTACATTCATTGTACTTCAATTGATGCTCAACAATGAAGTTTAGTCACTGTATATGTTGGCTATAAAGACCTTTCCACCTTGAGTCAATGGATTTGTTTCAACAGCCACATTCATCAAAACACATCATGTTTATACCTTGGTGTTGCATTATTGGGCCATATAAATCTTGTCATAAATGTTGTTTTCCCAACTTGATTATATGGGATAATTTTTATGTGTATACTCTGAGTTCACTGTTTTCTGAAATCACATTGTACAAATTGAGCAGTATTCTTCTGAAGTTAATGTTAATGCAATTGAGGTTCTAATAGCCATAATTCGAAATGCCCCCATCAGCTTTAGCAGACGCACTTTCCAGCCAAAGGTGCTGATAAGTATTATGTGTTTATAGATGTGGTTGCTTGGTGCTATATGTAATATTGTGTCAACCTTAACCTTGCATCTATATTTACTTTATATTTCTTTGCAGCTTTGTTGCAAGGATATAACTAAATATACTAAATTTGATTATACGTGATAGACATCATTTTGTCGATTATGTCATTGAAATTTGTCGATTATGTCATTTTGTCGATTTTGTCGATTAAGGGTTCTATTTTCAATCTTACATCAATAATTAATTATTTTTATGATATCATTAATTAATTAGTTTCCATTGACACTTGTTGAAGGTTAGTAGGTTGCATCAAGTTGAATTTTGCTACTGGAATTTTGAAGGTTTGTAGCTTGCATCATTAATTTATATTATATATATATATATAATGTATGCAAACATGATGGTGGTGCAAGTTTATGTGAAGGTTATTACTCATGATTATTAATAGTATGTATGCTATTTATAATAGATGTATGCTAATGTATTCTAAGTTTTATTTTATTTTTATTTTATTACATATTTTACTAGTCAATTTTGTCAACTGATTGTGTATTAATATCTTTTATTTTCTAATAATGTCTTTACTTTCTTTTCGTCTAGTTGAAGTTGCATTTATTTAATTATGTATATTGGAGCATGTTCAATGCTCTTTTTGTCATTTATTGCTCTTACTCGTTACCACCAAATTTGTCAATTAAATAAATCATAACAGAATTAATGAGGTTAGTACATCCAACAATCCCAAAAAAAATCATTTCATCAAAATACTATAGTATTTGTTTTTCTATTATTAGCTTCCACCATCATATTTGCATGTTTCAATATCATATTTTACCCCAATAATATATGGTACTTTGATGAATTGATGGTCATAACTTGGGTTGTTCATGGGTCAAATCCGACCCAATAAACCTGAGAAATTGACCCGACCCGAACCAATCGGGCCGGGTCGGGTACGGGTTTCAATATTTAAAATCCGATGACCCGAGACCCGACTTGATTATCCGAATTATTTATTTTATTTTATTTTAATTTTTTAAAAATAAAAATCAACCCAGGAAGACGCGGTTCCGCATCTTCCTGAGGATACGCGGCCCACGTGGCCGCGTGCCGCTTCTTCTCCCCGAGAAGAGGCGTGGCTGCCTCCTCTCGGGAAGACGCGGCCACGCAGGCTTCATAAATGAGTGGTGAGACATGCAGACACGTGCCTCATTTATAGGTTTTTTTAACGGGTACCCGATTACCCGACCCGATTCGATTTTGGGCGGGTCGGTTCGGGTCGGGTTCAAAAATAATAATCTTTAAACCCGACCCGACCCGTGAACAGCCCTAGTCACAACACTTTGTCTTCTTTGAAGTGATTGTACTATCGTTACTTGATTAAATCTAGGGAAAATATCTAAACATAGACTGCCCTTTGAGGTTTTTCTCATTTTTGGCTTGTAGTTATATTTTGTTTAATTAAATCTTATTTAACGAGATTTGTCTCAATTGTGGCATGTAGTTTAATTTGTATAGACAACGTGGCATGCTGATGTGTAATAAAAAAATTATTTTTTAATATTAAAATTTTATAAATTTAAAACTTATATCATAGGTCCTCTCTCTCTCTCTCTCTCTCTCTCTCTCTCTCTCTCTCTCTCTCTCTTTCCTACTGTCCTATTTCTTCTTCTACGTGGCCTCTAAAATGCCATATTCATCATCGTCTTCACCGAGGACATGGAGGCCGTGGGTCCCACGCGACCTTCGATCTTGTAGGCCACCATGCGTCGCCTCGAGAAGGAGTTCTCTATTATATTCTTGTATCCAACTGCTCTAGCGTCTTCAAGGACACCGAGGACGATGAGATTCATGCAGTTGTGGACTTTAATGTTGAGGATGAGAGCGCTACGGCCAGCGTCATGGTTCCCCTCTACTCCATTGCCGAGACCGTGGTCATCGTCAGCTATGGCAATGAGTGCGTCGAGGTATACAAGATCCTCCGCAAGTTGATCAAGGGGCTTTATCGCCTCGAGTTCGAGCGATTTACCTCGTCGCAGGTTTAGAGGATGAATTGGTAGCTTCCTGAGAGAAAAATTTAGTTTTAGATCGGCGCCTCGCGGGTGTCGACAACCACCTTGTACTTCGATGAGCGGATCCTCTTGGCCCACGTCTTTCGTGGCTTCAATTTCAATTCAATTCGGGAGGTTGTCATAGCTAACATCGTTGAAAATGTTGTAGTTCAGCTCCTCCGTTTCTCGGAGTTGGTGAAATCTAAGCGGTCAACAGAGAAAATGTTCTGAATACTAGACTTGTACAACACCATCTCTGTACTATTGCCGGAGATAGATGCATTGTTCTCCTTTAGCTAGGGATGTCAACGGGGCGGGGCGGGTACAGGGGGTGCCTACCCGCTACCCGCCCCGCGAAATAAATGGGTACTGGCTACCCGTTTATTTTCTGCGGGTATCAAAAATGGATACCCATTTAATTACCCGCGGGGGGACGGATACCCACGAGTATTGGCGGGTACCCATGACACTTTAAAAATATATAAATTATAATATTTTAATGACACTTTAACTCTTCAAGTATTTTGATAACAACTTCAACTATAATAACTTCATTTTGATAAACACAACATTTTGATAACAACATTATCATAAGGTTTCAAAACATAAAGTATATGGGTGTTGAATTAGGTTAGAGTTTTTTTAGTATATGTACCGAGGGTAATATTATAATTTATTAATTTTCGCGGGTAACGGGTACACGCGGGTACGAGTAGTATAATACCCGTACCCGCCCCATATAATAAACGGGTAAGAAAAATTATTCGCGAGTAGAAAACTACGCCCCATACCAGTCATAAATGGGTAAATACCCGCGGGTACCCGCCTAAATGGGTAATATTGCCATCCCTACCTTTGGCTCAACAGTCGTTGTCCAAGAACAGGTCATCACCTCCCCCACCAAGCTCGTCGAGGCCACTCACACTATGTTTGTCGACTTTGAAGCCGTAGTCCAGAAGGAGCACTCCAAGTCAATACCTCTTGACGCCATGGTTCAAGCGCCCACTCGTCACGCCATTGACTACATCGCAAAAGCTCCGACTACGAGTCAACCCTCGCCAAGATCTTCACAGAAGTTCCCCTGCAAAAAGAAAGCCTCCATCTTGACTTCTTATTTGATACATTGCACTAGGAGGCGCTGGTTCAAAGGTCGACATTTTCGCGAGACTGCTCTTCCTCTTACTCCTCCTTGTCCTTAAACGATGACGAACAACGAGAGATAGAGATATTCAATTTACTAAAATTTAATATTAAAAAAACTATTTTTTATTCCACATCAGCATTCCATATCATTAGTTTAATGAGTTGCTATAGGAAATTAGACGACAGGGTCACAATTGAGACAAATGTGGTTGTATATGAGTGAATTGAGCAAAATAAAAGTAGATATCATAAATGAGAAAAACCCAAAAATACAAGTCAACATTAATTATTGGTTAATTAATCTTTCAAGAGGCGAGGGACGCCGGTTAAATTGAAACCAGTGCCCCTTTAAAGGGGCACTTGTTAAATTAAAATAGGCTCTTATTATTAAGCGTCATATTTCTCTTTATCAACTCAAAATTAATAGAAATCAGGTGCTTCTATATGTGTCAATTTTGAATTTTCTTTATTTTTACTTCAATACTATCGTTTTTTATAAAGGTCTAAACAAAAGTTTAGACCTAAAAAAAGTGTTTGCTTTCTACATAATAAAAGCCAATTTCATAAGTTTACTATAGTGGTTGTTGCATTTCTGGATTGTATAGAAGTTATCAACTCGGGTTATCTTCAATTTTGAGATTCTTTGGGTATTTTTAATTTTTTCTTATGTTTTTTTTTTAATATGATAACTTTTTATATATATACATTCTAAAACTCATAGGTGCATACATATTAATATCTACCACGCGTCTGGCAAGGAAATTTATTTCTACCTTCAAACTATAAATTGTTTGGGTTTAGGAGTTAACTTTAGTTAAGAATGTGATTATATGCATTAATTATGCAGTACACACTTAGTGCTATGGTTCAAGAGTTAACCTTAGTTAAGAATGTGATTATATGCATTAATTGTGCAATACGTATTCACCTGAGTTAGAAATTTTTTTATAGAACTGGACTTTTAACTCATACTGCAAGTGATCATTTTTGATGGAATGTATGACCAATTTTTCTAATAACTTTTCTTTAAGGATTGGGAAAATCGGTACGGGAATCTTTAAAGCGGTATGGTATGATCATTTTTCTTTTTCTTTTTGTTTTAGATCAAAAGAAAATAGGCATTTTTCTTTTCTTTCTACTTTAGATCTAAATGAAATCAGCATTTTTCTTTTATTTTATTTCTCATACTCATCGTTGCTATTAATACTTCAGGGATGTTTGATATTTGTGCACATTAAGCTGAGGTCAAGTAAATAGATGCAACATGTATGAAGAAGTTCTTTTATAATTTGACAAGATTATTGAATTTACATTTTTGTTAATTATATTCTTGTGCTGTTATCAATTTATGCATCTTGACTTTACAAATATTCTGTAGTATAAACATGCATCTTTAGTAGGAAGTTGAATCTAGTAAACATGCCCATGCTTTAGGATGTAGTTTTTCAACCTTTGGTCCTCTTCCGGCAACCACCACCCTCAAAGGTGACTCATCGCTGGCTTCTGGTATGTCTCGCACCCCATCACAAACAATGCACCACTCTTTAAAGTTTCCATCGAAAGGCTAAGTAGTTTAAATCTTTTGTGTTTCTTGTGTTTTTGCATTGAACTTAATTCATTTAGGGGGCGTTTGGTTGCCCGCAAGTACAAATGCTGCAACTCTAGTTGCAGCATTTAGATAACAAATTTGTTTGGTTGGCTGCAAAATCATTTTGCAGCATTTACTACTTGCAACTTGTATTTCAAATATCATTTGCGGGCCGCAAGTGGAATTGCAGCCCAAAAAGCCCGCAATACAAGATTGCGGGCTGCAAATGCAATAATTTAAGTATTGAAAAATAATTAATTTTGGCGACGTAGAGTCGTCGGATGAAGACGAGATAAATATCAAAGTTGTAGGTTTTTGCGTGCTGAACCTGATGGTAGTGTCAGATTTTACATCTGATGTCATTTGATAGATTTTTTAACATATTTTCAGTATTATACAAAAATTAAAAATTATTAATTTGTCAGACAAATCGTGTCGGGCCTAAGTTTTTAGCCTGGCCCGAAAAAATTTGTCCCAGGCTCGACCCAAAAAATTTATGCCCGACCCGGTCCAAAAAAGTTCGTGCCCAGCCTGGCCCGAAAAAATTTGTGTCCGGCCCGGCCCGAAAAAATTCGTGTCCGTCCCGCCCCAAAAAAATTTGTGTCCGACCCGATCCAAAAAATTCGTGCACTACACGGCCCGTCCCAGCCCGGCTCGGTCCGAAAAAATTCGTGCCCAACCCGGCCTGAAAAATTTCGTGCCCAGCCCGACTCAAAAATTTCGTGCCTGGCTTAGCCCGAAAAAATTTGTGCTCGGCCAGGCCCGAAAAAATTCGTGCTCAGCCTGGCTCGAAAAAATTCACTGTCGGCCCGACCCTGCCCAAAAATAATTCGTACCTCGGCCCGGCCCGAAAAAATTCATGCTCGACCCAAAAAAATTCGTGCCCAACCCAGCCCTGCCCGAAAAAATTTATGCACTGCCCGACTCGTGCCGACCCGAAAAAATTCGTGCCTTGCCCGACCCAAAATTATTCGTGCACGGCCCAACCCCAAAAAATTCGTGCCCAACCCGGCCCAAAATATTTTGTGCTCGGCCTGCCCCAAAAAAATTCGTGCCCGGTCTGGACCGAAAAAATTCTTGCCTGGCCCTGCTCGAAAAAATTTGTGGTCAGCCCTGCCCAAAAAAATTCGTGTCCCGACCCGACCCGAAAAATTTGATGCCTAGTCCGAAATATTCGCATCGGGCCCAACCTTGCCCGAAAAAATTCGTGCACTGCCCATCTTGACTCGGCTCGGCCCAAAAAATTTATGCCCGACCCCGCATGAGAAAATTCGTTCCCGGCCAAAAAAAATTCGTGCTCGGCCCGGCCCGAAAAAATTCCTGCCCGACCCGGCCTGAAAAAATTCGTTTCCCGGCCCAGCTCAAAAAAATTCATCCCCGGCCCGGCCTGACCAGAAAAAAAATTCGTGCCCAGCCCGAAAAAAAAATTGTGTTCGGCCCAGCCTTGCCCGAAAAAATTCGTGCATTGCCCAACCTGTCCTGGTCTGGCTCGGGCCGACTCGAAAAAATTCGTGTTCGGCCCGGCCCAAAAAGATTTGTGCATGACCCGACCCGAAAAGTTCGTGCTTGGCCCTGCCCGAAAAAGTTTGTACCCAGCCCGAATAAATTCGTGCATGCTCGGCTCGTCCCGTCCCGGCCCGACTCAGCCCGACTTGAGAAAATTCGTGCCCGACCCGACCCGAAAAATTTCGTAAGATGCAAGTTGCACGTTGCAAGTTGCAAGTGTAATTACAACTTCCATTTGCGGCCAACCAAATGCTTGCAAATAGAAGTTGCAACTCTACTTGCGGGCAACCAAACGGTAGGCTGCAAAATCTATTTGCGGGCATTTGCTTTTGCATGCAAATAGATTTTGCAGTATTTACACTTGCGGGTAACCAAACGCCCCCTTATGGAATTCATATTTAGAATGAGTCAATAAGTTAGTCCTCCAATATTTGGTTTAAGCATATTTAGTTAAACTGATTATTGATTTCATTTCTTAGGGCTTCTAATGGATAATCTTGAGGGCCAAACTTATGAATATTCAAGAAAGATATAGTCAAATATACTCAAGTTTGTTTTCTAGGTCATATGCATCTTTTAAAATGTTGTAACAGTTGATGACGAAGGGTTTTGTGATATTGCTTGTTAGAAACTATTACCATTATGTTACCTTGTTTTGCAACAATATATAGTGTTCTCCTATTTGTTTTTGCTAAACAATAAATATATTATTTCTAATCTATAAAAGGTACTAATGGTCGGGGGCGCTAGACGAGGACCACTTGTAAGAGCTTCTTCGTTCTCCTCGTCCTATTTTTTAAACAAAAAATATGTTGTTTCTAATCTACAAAAGGTACTAATGATCGTGGGTGCTGGATAACGACCACTTGTAAGAGCAGGTGTTTTTCCATCACCTTATGTATCTTTTATATTAAAAAAAGATATGGGTTTAGAATATTGAAAAATAATTATCTTCAAAATGTAATACTTGATGAGTAATTTTATGATTCCATAACATAATCACAATATCATATGGTTTGATCTCCTTTTAAAACCATGATTTGCACTAAAAATGTGATATTAGGTGCCACAAATACCTCTCTTGCCCTTTTTGTTTGAAAATCTATTGAATGACTCGTCTAGTTGAATATGCATTTATTTAATTATGTATATTGGAGCATGTTCAATGCTCTTTTTGTCATTTATTTCTTTTACTCGTTAACATCAAATTTGCCAATTAAATAAATCATAACAATCCAAAAAAAAATTATTTCATCAAAATAGTGTAGTATTTATTTTTCTATTATTAGCTTCCACCATCGTATTTGAATGTTTCTTTACCCCAAGAATATATGATACTTTCATGAATTGATTGTCACAACACTTTGTCTTCTATGAAGTGATTGTACTATCATTACTAGATTAAATCTAGGAAAAATATCCAAACATAGATTGCTCTTTGAGGTTTTTCTCATTATTGGCTTGTACTTATATTTTGTTTAATTAAATCTTATATAACGAGATTTGTCTCAATTGTGACATGTAGTTTAATTTGTGTCGACAAGGCATGCTGACGTGTAAATTTTTTTTTTTAATATAAAATGTTATAAATTGAAAACTTAGATCATAGGAACTCACTCTTTCTCTCCTCTCTCTCTCTCTTGTTCATGCTGTCCTATTTCTCCTTCTTTGTGGCCTCTAGAATGCCATGTTCAACATCGTCTCCACCGAGGATATGGAGACCGTAGGTCGCGCGTGACCTTCGATTTTGTAGGCGATCATGTGCCGCCTCGAGAATGAGTTCTCTATCATATTCTTGTGGCCAACCGCTCTAGCTTCTCCGAGGATACCGTGGACGATGAGATTCACGCGGCTGGGGACTTTAATGTTAGAGGATCAGAGCGCAACGGCCGGTGTTATGGTTCACCTCTGTGCCATTGCCGAGACCATGGTCATCGTCGGCTATGGCAATGAGTGCGTCGAGGTATACAAGATGCTTTGCAAGTTGATCAAGGGGCTCTATCGTCTCGGGTTCGAGCAATTTAGCCTGTTGCATGTTTAGAGGATGGATTGGTAGCTTCTCGAGAGAAAAATCCAGTTCTGGATCGGCGCCTCGCAGGTTGCGACCACCACCATGTACTTCGATGAGCGGATCCTCTCGGCCCACGTCTTCCGTGGCTTCAATTCAATTCGGGAGGTTGTCATCGCTAACATCGATGAAAATGTTGTAGTTCAGCTCCTCCGTTTCTCGAAGTTGGTGAAATCAAAGCGGTCGACAGAGAAAATTTTCTGGACACTGGACTTGTACAACACCATCTCTGAGCTATTGTCGGAGCCGCTGTCCAAGAACAGGCTATCGCCTCCCCTTCGATATTAGTTGTTTTGTGATATTAGTTGTTAGAAACTATTACCACTATGTTATCTTATTTTGCAACAATATATTATACTACTATGTTACCTTGTTTGATTTGTGTCATGCGTATGTATTTAATAGTTTATGTATTAGAAAACTATGTTACCTTCCTTGTTTTGCAACAATATATATTGTTCTTCTAGTCGTTTTTGCTAAACAATAAATATATTGTTTCTAATCTACAAAAGGTACAAATGGTCGGGGGCGCTGGACGAGGACCACTTGTAAGAGCACCTTTGTTCTCCTTGTCCTTTTTGTTAAACAATAAATATGTTGTTTCTAATCTACAAAATGTACTAATGATCGTGGGCGCTGGATGACGACCACTTGTAAGAGCAGGTGTTTTTCCTTCATCTTATGTATCTTTTATATTAATAAAAGACATGGGTTTAGAATATTGAAAAATAATTATCTTCAAAATGTAATGCATGATGAGGAATTACATGATTCCATGACATAATCATAATATCACATGGTTTGATCTCCTTCTAATACCATGATTTGCACTAAAAAGATGATATTAGGTGCTACAAATATCTCTCTTGCCCTTTTTGTTTGAAAATCTATTGAATGACTCGTCTAGTTGAAGTTGCATTTATTTAATTATGTATATTGGAGCATTTATTTAACATCAAATTTGTCAATTAAATAAATCATAGCAGAATTAATGAGGTTAGTAACATCTAACAATCCAAAAAAAAAATTATTTCATCAAAATAGTGTAGTATTTGTTTTTCTATCATTAGCTTCCACCATCGTATTTGCATGTTTCAACATCATATTTTACCCCAAGAATATATGATACTTTCATGAATTGATTGTCACAACACTTTGTCTTCTATGAAGTGATTGTACTATCATTACTAGATTAAATCTTGGGAAAATATCTAAACATAGACTATCATTTGAGGTTTTTCTCATTTGTGGCATGTACTTATATTTTGTTTATTTAAATCTTATATTTCAAGATTTGTCTCAATTGTGGCTTGTAGTTTAATTTGTATCGACAACGTGGCATGCTGAGGTATAATAAAAAAATCATTTTTTAATATTAAAATATTATAAAATAAAAACTTATATCATAGGTCCCCACTCTTTCTCTCCCCCCCCCTCTCTCTCTCTTGTTCCTGTTGTCTTATTTCTTCTTCTTTGTGGCCTCTAGAATGCCATGTTCAACATCGTCTCCACCGAGGATATGGAGGCCGCAGGTCCCACCCGACCTTCGATCTTGTAGGCCACCATGCGTCACCTCGAGAACGAGTTCTCTATCATATTCTTGTAGCCAACCGCTCTAGCGTCTTCGAGGACACCGAGGACGATGAGATTCACACACCTGTGGACTTTAATGTTAGAGGATGAGAGCGCTATGACCAGTGTTATGGTTCACCTCTGCGCCATTGCCGAGATCGTGATCATCGTCGGCTATGGCAATGAGTGCGTCAGGGTATACAAAATCCTTCGGAAGTTGATCAAGGGGCTCTATCGTCTCGGGTTCGAGCGATTTACCTCGTCGCAGGTTTAGAGGACAGATTGATGGCTTCTCGAGAGAAAAATCCAGTTTTCGATCGGTGCCTCGCAGGTCTTCGATGTGTGGATGCTCTTGGCCCACGTCTTCCGTGGCTTCAATTCTATTTGGGAGGTTATCATCGCTAACTTCGATGAAAATGTTGTAGTTTAGCTCCTCCGTTTCTCGAAGTTGGTGAAATCCCAGTGATCGATAGAGAAAATATTCTGGATACTGGACTTGTACAACACCATCTTTGAGCTATTGCCGAAGATAGATGCATTGTTCTCCTTTGGTTCAACAACCACTGTCCAAGAACAGGCCATCGCCTCCCCCTCGATGCTCACCGAGGCCATTCACACCATATTTGTCGACTTTGAAGCCGTAGTCCAGAAGGAGCACTCCAAGTCAATGCCTCTTGACACCATGGTTCAAGTGCCCACTTGTCACGCCATTGACTACATCGCTAAAGCTCCGACTACGAGTCAACCCTCGTCGAGATCTTCACGAAAGTCCTGCTACAAAAAGAAAGCGTCGACTTTGACTTCTTATTTTATACATTGCACTCGGAGGTGCTGGTTGAATGGTCGACTTTTTCGCTAGACTCCTCTTTCTCTTACTCCTCCTTGTCCTTAAACGATGACGAACAACGAGAGATAGAGATAGAGATATTCAATTTATTAAAATTTAATATTAATTTTTTTTTATTCCACATCAGCATGTCATATCATTAGTTTAATGGGTTACTATCGGAAATTAGATGACAGGTCACAATTGAGACAAATGTGGTTGTATATGATTGAATTGAGCAAAATAAAAGTACATATCATAAATGAGAAAAAGCCAAAAATACAAGCTAACATTAATTAATGGTTAATTAACCTTTCAAGAGGCGAGGTGCACTTGTTAAATTGAAATCGGTGCCCATTTGAAGGGGCACTTGTTAAATTGAAATTGGCTCTTATTATTAAGCGCCATATTTCTTTTTATCAACTCACGATTAATACAAATCGTGTGATTTTATATGTGCCAATTTTGAAATTTCTTTATTATTATTTTTTTACTTCAATATTGATGTTTTTATACCTAAAAATGGTGCCTGCTTTCTACATAATAAAAGCCCAATTTCATAAGTTTATTGTTGTGGATGTTGCATTTCTGAATTATATAGAAGTTATCAACTCAGGTTATCTTCAATTTTGAGATTCTTTTGGATTTTTTAATTTTTACTTATATTTTTTCCTTGAATATGATAACTTTATGTGTATACATTCTAAAACATATTAATCTCTACCACGCGTCTGGCAAGGAAACTTATTTCTACCTTGAAACTACAAATTGTTTGAGTTTAGGAGTTAACCTTAGTTAAGAATGTGATTATATACATTAATTGTGCAGTGCACACTTAGTGCTATAGTTCAAGAGTTAACCTTAGTTAAGACTTAAGAATGTGATTATATGCATTAATTGTGCAATATGTATACACATGAGTTAGCAAAAATTTTTGTAGAACTGGACTTTTAACTCATTGCAAGTGATTGTTTTTGATGGACTGTATGATCAATTTTTCTTATGACTTTTCTTTAAGGATTGGGAAAACCGGTGCTAGAATCTTTAAAGCTATATGATATGATCGTTTTTCTTTTTCTTTCTACTTTCGATCTAAAGAAAACCAACATTTTTTTTTTCTTTCTACTTTAGATCTAAAGGAAACCAACATTTTTCTTTTCTTTTATTTCTGTTACTCATCGTTGCTATTAATACTTCAGGGATGTTTGATATTTGTGCACATGCGGAAGTTTTTTATAATTTGGCTAGATTATTGAATTTGAATTTTTGTTAATTATATTCTTGTGCTGTTATCAATTTATGCATCTTGACTTTATATCATATACACATTTTTTGTAATATAAACATGCATCTTTAGCAGGAAGTTGACTCTAGCAAACATGCCCATGCTTTAGGATGTAGTTCTTCAACCATTGGTCCTCTTCTGGCAACCATAGCTCTCTCCGGTGACTCATCGTTGGCTTTTGGCCTGTCTCGCACCGCATCACAAAAAATGCACCACTCTTTAGAGCTTTCTACCGAAAGGCTAAGTAGTTTAATTCTTTTGTGTTTCCTATGTTTTTCATTGAGCTTAATTCATTTATGAAATTCATATTTAGAATGAGTCAATAAGTTAGTTCTCCAATATTTGGTTTAAGCCTATTTAGTTAAACTGATTTTTGATTTCATTTCTTAGAGCTTCTTATGGAGAATCTTGAGGCCCAAACTTATGAACATCCGAGAAAGATTAATATGAGATAACCTAAAGAATCTCAAAGTTGAATAGAGTTTGTGCTTTGTTGCATATCCAACGTCTCCGAGGACGATGAGATTCACGCAGCTGTTAGGATTGAAGATTGTCATGTTATAGGCTCTTCATGTATAATTAACTTGTTTGATATGGAGTTAGTCATATGTCTATTATAGGCTGTTCTTTTCAATGGTTTTTATGTTTCTTCCTCCATGTATAATTTTTCAAGTTACTTGTCTAATATGGGTTATGTGCAATTCCTTCTCAAGTTACTTATAATTTTTCATGTTATCTCAATCAAATATTAATAATGAATTGACTTTGTGATCTAATCATGAGTGGGTAAAAATGACTATTCCACTATTTCATAAATCCAATATGCAACAAATTCCAAATATAATTTGTAGGTCTTGAACATGTCTCTTGCATGTGAATGGTGGAGTATTAATAGGACAAGGCTTGAAAATAAAGATAGCAATGAAAAGCCAAAAACTACGGACCAAAATGGTGGAGTATTAATTGACCTTGTTGAGGTAGGGGCATAGGAAAGTTTAAAAGTATTTTCACACTACAGTAAAATTGATTTTAAGCTACACTTGATTAGCTGCAATTTTAAAAACCACATCCATAGAGGTATTTAGCCAACAATTTTTTTTTGTTGTCCAAAAAAATACCTAAACCAGTCATTTTTAATAAATCACAGCTTAAGTAATGGAGGATTTTTATGCCTATGTCTTCCCTTACCTTTGGATCTAGTGGGTAATAATGAATTGACTTTGTGATCTAACAATGAGTGGGTAAAAATAACTATTCCACTATTTCATTAATCCAATATGCAACAAATTTCAAATATAATTTGTAGGTTTTAAACATGTTTGTTGCATGTGAATGGTGGAGTATTAATAGGACAAAGGCTTGAAAATAAAGACCAAAAACTACATACCAAAATCGTGGAGTATTAATTGACCTTGTTGAGGTAAGTGCACAGGAAAGTTTAAAAGTATTTTCATTGGTCAAGAACTAAGTATATTCCTACAAAACGAACTTCATTCTATTTATCCTCATAACCACAAAACATGGTTAGACACAAATTTGGTGAGTTTCTTTTATTTGAAAAATTTGCAGCCTGTAATGGTTGTTCCATTTTTTATAGTTGTTGATCAAGAATCTATTGAACCAATCACCTATTCTTTCTTGCTGTGCTTGTTTCTTTTTCTAGCAAAATGGGTTCTTGGCCCTCTTGAACATCTATAAATAATTAGGTGTTATTATTACTTTTTTTAAATTGTTCACTATGAGTATGCATCGGATTCCCATGTGCTCTGTTTATTAATTTATTTTAGATAGAGCGAAAATTGTTCTTCTATATGATTTTAAATTTTTCATTGTCATCTTATATCTCAATCAATCAATAGCTAATGCAACATTTCCTCAAGTTGCTCCTACTAGCGTGCATCGTATTAATCTTTCCTTTGCTTCCCTTATTTGTTTGATTGATATCTATTTTCTAGCTAAAACCATGACTTGTATTTTATATTATAAATTATAATAATTAAATTGGTTGGAACTTATATAATTTTTTTGGTTACCAATATATGGCTGCTCATGCATGTGGTGTGAAAGATGTGTAGACAACTTTTCTATTAATTTTCAATTTATATTTAATTTGAACAATGTCAAAATTTTAAATTTAATGCATATTTCAATTTTAAAATGATTGTACCAAGGCCGTGTATAGGAGAAGTGGAGCCATCGGCAATGCGAACATGTGGTGGGTTAGACTCAAGGTTATAGTTAGAGAAAAGATTAATATTACATGACATATGATTGAAAGCACTTGAGTCAAGAATTCAAGACATACCAGAAGAAACAATAGTCGTAGTCCCTTAGGAGGAAGCCATAGTTGAGGACGTGATTGCTTGCATAAATTTTTCATATTCAGATTTGGAGATACTGATAGTCTCCTCTTTTTGATTTTCGTCATTACTATTAGAAGGAACTTGAGTAGAGATTGCAGCCTTGGCATGAGGGGTCTCCCAAACTTCTACCAGCATCTATCGGGAGGATGATTGGTTCTTCCACAATGTATGCAGGGAGGAAACGAATTTCTACCTCTCCCTCTTCCTCTGGTTCTGCGACCACCACGACCCTAGTGGCCTCTACCTCCGACTATGAGCGCTAAGTTATCTCCCATAGGAAAAGATGCCGGAGTAGGATTAGTTCAGTAACTCTCAAAATTATGGCTATAGCACTTCTGAGATTTTAAATAGTATTATCTGCCATGAGTTGGGACTTGACATGATGAAGAGAAAATGATAGGGCGAATAAAAACCTTGCCACAAGAAATTCATCTCTTTGTTTCCTTTGCATTGAAACATTAGCAATGAAGGGATGATATTCAGTTAATTCATCTGCTTATCCCTTAAAGGTGGCATAAAACTCCTAGATTGATGCGTCATTCTCAAGTTTCATATTAAAAATATTAGAGAACAAGGTGTAAACCCAGGAGATGTTTGCATCTTGAAAGTAGCTTATTTTTAGAGAATCTCACATGTTTTTGGGAACCACAGAAAACACAGAAAGCATGAGACCAAATAATATAATTTGTGTCATTAAGCTTAATATATGTACCAATAGTAGCAGTTTTAGGATCCACAATAGAGTTTGACATATTTAAAGTAAAACGGCACTAAACGGAGCAGTAGAGAACAAAATTATGAGATTATGGAACCAAAAACCTAGAGCGGGTCGCATCGAGCGTAGGGCTGGATAAAACAGTGCAGAAAAGAGACGCGACGAGCGAGAGCCGTGTAAGGCACGGTTCTCAAGGCAAGTGGCTCCTTGTGAGCCTCGTCAAGAACACCACCGAGAGCAAAAATAGGTTCCTTGTGAGTTGTGTAAGGCACGATTTCCCAAGGCAAAAATCGATTACGAACAGAACCCAAAAAGCAGCGCCTCTATTGATCACATGAAGGTGTCTTGTGTTGGCAGAAGACAGAGAGGGAAATCAATGGATCACGTGAAGCAAAGAGCAGACGCCTGTGAAGTAGAAAAAATGAGGGCAGTCAATGTCCTCATCGATCGTGCCTCGTCACAGGCATGTGAAGAGAACAAAACTCTTGCGACTCGTGATGAGAAGACGCACGTCGCAGAGAGGCTCCTCGTCGATCGAGCCTCTCTTTGGCGGTGAGGAGAACACGCGGCTTCGTTATCCAAGAAATGTGGAGCCCGAACAATGTTAAAGAAGTACAATAGCTCACTAGAAGAACGACTGCTTTGTCTAGATTCTTCTCCAGGTTGGCCGATAGGGCCGCTCCTTTATTCAAAATCTTGATAAAGAAGCAGGACTTCCAATGGACTAGAAGTGTGAATAAGCATTTGGAGAGCTCAAACACTTCCTCACCAGCCCGCCAGTGTTGGACAAACCACAACCACGAGAAACACTCTTCTTGTACTTCACAGTCACATAGAACACCCTCAGCTCAGTATTGTTCCGAGTATAGGGAAGGGATCAAAAACCGATCTACTTTATCAGCAAGGTCCTCCAATGGCCCGAAACTAGATACCCGAGGCTAAAGAAGCTCGCCTTCACCCTGATCATCTCGGCTAAAAGGTTAAGGTTGTATTTCCAAAGCCACCACATCTAAGTACGCACAGAGCAGCCAAGCAAACAAGTATTGGCCAAGCCCGAGCTCGTTGGGCGAATGATATCTTTATTAGTAGAGCTCTCGGAGTTCAACATTGAATACTAGCCCAGAGGTCCCATCAATTCTCAGGCATTGGCAAACTTCGTCGCCGAATTCATAGTCTTTGAAAGCATCCCCGACCAAGTCGAAACTTGAACAATGTTCGTCGACAGCGCTTCCAATGACTAAAGGGAGTGGAGCCAGTATCATTTTGGAGAATGGCTAGGGAATCGCCCTAGAGCAATCCCTTCAGTTCCAAGTCTAATCCAGCAACAATCAGGCAGAATACGAAGCCTTGATCGTCGGGTTGATGCTTGCCCAAGACGTGAAAGCCCAAAAAGTGGTCATAAAAAGCAACTCACAGTTCGCTATTGGACAAGTCAACGACACTTGCCAAGCAAGGGACCCCTCCCTCGAAATGTACCTCTCACTAGTACATCCCTTAATCGATAATAGTGACAATTGCGTGATTGAGCATACCTAAAACACATGAGCCGACCAAAAATCCAAGCTTGCCAGCACCAGAAAACCTCAAAACAATAGGCCAGACATCCAACAAATCTGCGGGCAACCGAGCATCAAGCTAGTCGATACTTCGGCCAAGGTCCAAACAATTGAACATGGTACACACTAGAGGACCCCCTACATAATCTACCTCAGGCAAGGGAAATTTCGAGGCACACCTCTAACCCGAGAAAATTCAAAAGGATGGTGAGTTATTACACCCTCCTCGACGATCAACACTACAAGAGAGGATACTCTCGATCGCTGCTCAAATGCATTAGGCAACCCAGAACGACCATCCTTAATGACTAAAGTCCATGACGATATCTACAACAATCACATTAAAGGAAGATCTTTGGCTGCCAAGATCCTCCAGGTCGGGTATTTTTGGCCAACCATGAAGACGGATTGCAACCTTTATGTCAAAAGGTGCAACAAATGCGATAGATTCTCTGAAGTCTCACAACAACATCCTAAGACGTTGCATAGCTCAGAAGTCAGTTGGTCATTCCACAAGTGGAGCATCGACCTCCTCAGCCCTTTCCCTCGCGCACCAGGACAAATCAAATATTTGGTAGTAGCTATTGACTACTTCACCAATTGGATAGAATCCGAACCCCTATCCTCAATTGTGATCGAAAAGGTCCAGAAGTTTGTATGGAAGAACGTCATTTGGATGTATGACATACCTCGCGAACTCGTCAGCGACAAAGGGACGCAATTCACATTCCAATGATTTCGAGAATTTTGCTCGGACATCGATATTTAACAACTCTTCTCATCATTATAGCACCCCTAGACAAACGATCTAGCCGGAGCAGCCAACAAGGTCATCTTCACGGGACTCCGAAGGAAACTCGACCAGGTCAAGGGGCACTGGGTCGAAGAACTACTCGAAGTGCTTTAGAGCTACAATACAATTGCCCAATCTTCTACCTTGGAAACTCCCTACATGCTCGTTTATGGAGTATAGGCCATGATCTCTGTCCAGATCGCAAAACCCAGCCTTCGTAGAACTACCTTTGAGGAGCAAAATAACTTAAAAATTCGTCAAGCCGAGCTCGACCTCACTAAGGAAGAGTGAGAGCTCGTTAGAATCACATAAGAGACTATGAAGCTCATAATAGCTCGGAAGTACATCAATCATGTTAGGCCGAGGAGCTTCACCGAAGGAGACCTCGTCCTCCGAAGGAAGTCAGCCGGAGAAGGGAAAAGCTCGCCCCGAATTGGGAAGGCCCCTACTCCATCATAGAGTTCCTCGACAAAGGCGCTTACAGAATCGTCGAAATCTCCAGACGAGAACTCCCACGATCGTGAAACACGACCTCCTTGTGGACCTACTACAACTAACCTTTTCCTCTTAAACTATAAGTGGTGACCGGTACTCTTTTTTCCTTCATGGTGGTTTTCTCACACTGGGGTTTTCCCTTGAAAGATTTTAACGAAACACCACCATGCATAGGCCGAGCTCAACTCTCGGTGGGGCATGATGTGCTAATATGTACAATCATTATATAATATTGTTCTATCTTTTTTGCTTATTTTCTTTGTGTCCAAATTGTTTGCAGCTATCTCATAGCACATGTAGGAGGAACCTATAGGTCTCGCGATAGCTCTTGCATTGCGCCTGTGCGACACACTAATCCTCCTTGGCCTCAAGCGCCTCTCTCGGGCTCCCATAGCGACCAGAGTTTGGTCTTCATGAGTCTGGCTTGCCGACCTCAGTGCCTATCTCGGGCTCCCATGTCCTCAACAGCTAGGACTCGGTTTTTACCGACTTGGCTCGTCGACCTTAGCGCCACTACTTCCTGCCTAAGAGCCCTTACGCGATCACGACTCAATTTTTAATAGCCTAGCTCGCCGACCTCATCAGTGCTTCTACTTTTAGCCTTAGAGCCCTTACACGACCAAGACTCGATTTTTCCTAGCCTGGCTCGTCGGCCTCAACACAGCTACTTCCAATCTCAGAGCCCTTACACGGTCATGACGTAATTTTTACTAGCCTCGCTCCGTCGCTCGTCGTCCTCAGCACAGCTACTTCTACCCTCAGAGCCCTTACACGATTAGGACTCGGGTTTCACCAGTCTGGTTCGTCGGCTTCAGCGCTGCTACTTTCGGCCTCAAAGCCATTTCATAACCAGGACTCGATTTTTACCAGCCTGGCTCGTAGGCCTCAATGTCGCTACTTCTAATCTCAGAGCCCTCACAACGACCCAAAGCGCTCCTTGCGAGCTTGGTTTTCACCGTGTCTGATTGTCGAACTTAGCGTCGCTACTTTCGGCCTCAGAGCGAGTGGCCCAAAGTGCGCTCCTCGTGAGCTCGGTTTTCACCGAGTCTGATCCTCGACCTCAGCGCCACTACTTACGGCTTCAGATCCCTTATAACGATCCAAAGCGCGCTACTCGCGAGCTCAATTTTCACATAGTGTGGTCATCAGTCTCGGCGCCACTACTTCCGGCCTCAGAGCCCTTACAACGACCCAACGCACGTTCCTTATAAGCTTAATTTTCACCAAGTCTGGTTCTCGACTTCAGCGCTACTACTTCCAGCCTCAGTGCCATTACTCGGTCTCAATGCCCCCGCTTGCAAGATTTGAACATGAGATAGACCTGATCAGGAGTGTCTTTAATTTGCAGCTTCCCCCTCCGTCGGAGTCGCACCTGATCAAGAGAGGGACCGCCCTGCTCCGACTTTAGGCAGGAATAATGATATTTATTATTGCTCTTAATCATTTAGATATGCATATTATTATTTAAAGTCTAAATTTGATAATTTTGTTTGTTATAAATTTTAAAATTTATTTAAATTTAACTATATATATAACCATTTATTATTTTTTAAAACAATTGTATTATATAAATATTTTATCATGCCCAAAAATGTGTTATAATTGCAATTAGTACATTTTTCAATGGAGACATTAACTGATCTACCTATTTATATAGTTAATTAATTAACTTTTTGGCTTAAATTATTATCATTTATATAGACATTAACTTTTCGGTCAGCTTTGTTCTATGCGAAATATA
The DNA here is from genome assembly GCA_034359265.1 of Canna indica. Taxonomy (NCBI): domain Eukaryota; kingdom Viridiplantae; phylum Streptophyta; class Magnoliopsida; order Zingiberales; family Cannaceae; genus Canna; species Canna indica. Next base: position 36,485,446 of record CP136895.1, on the reverse strand, counting down.
TGTTGAGAAAAGAGTAATTGATAAGTCAAGGGAAAAAAAGAAACAGCCTATCATTAATTCTACTAGTCGAAAACCCATGCGTTGCGTAATTTTATATGCATATAATTTAATAATATAATAGTAATTAAAAAATATTTTTTAAAAAAGTAAGGTTACAAAATAAATAGTAATGAATTAAATTTTGAAAAAAATTATCAAAATTAAATTAAATTGAAATGATACTTTAGATAGTAATCTTCACACTTAAATAATGGTAACATTTTAAAAAATTTGACAAAAATTATTAAAATTAATTTTAAATGAAATTATACTTTAAATAGCAATATTCATACCTAAATAAATAAAAATAATAACATATATCATATATGTGAAAAATATAAGCGTAGAGAAAAATAATAAATATTAATTTAATTTAATTTATATAATTATAAAATTAAAATATATATGATTTGCATTTTTTATTTTAACTTGGAAAATCAAAATTTAACTAAATACACCAATATATAGATGAAATGTAAAAAAGTGCCTAAATTATAGTCATCATAATGAATTATTATATTTGAATATGATAATTATAATAATGGTAGTTGAATTATTATCGTATAAAACAAATATATAAAATATTTTTGTCGTTATCATAATATTTTTTCTTACATTAACTCGAATTTAAGTTACTTAGAATTATCAAACAAAAGTCAATTTTCTTAAACTAAATCAATCCAATTCTAGTAACATGTATATGTTTTCATATTTGCAATGCCCAATATTTAATCTCGGTAATAAGAATACTATATCCAAGAATTAAATGTTTATTTATTTTATTTTACTTTTTAGCACATGAGGTGGCATTTTCTAATTTAAATGAATCACTAAAATAATTAATTATTCAAAAATAAAAGATTTTTAAGATTTTGGAGGTTAAATTTAAATTATTATGAGATAGTTAATTTATGACTCTTGAATTTATTTAAAATTAAATTAATCTTTGAAATGCTTTAAATTGAAATTTTCCTACTATAAAATAATAGTTAATTTTATGTTAATATAATTTTTATCGTAAATTTAATTTTATTGGGCGAATCAATTATTGACACCAATTGCTCGTAATATACTATTATTTTCATTTTTTGTCATATTTAGACTATATTTTTTCTATAAAAAATTAAAATACAAATTAATTTTTGAATAAAAAAATCAACTATTTCAAAACAAATAATACTTTATAATATAAAATATATAAAATATATAAAATTAAAATTAAAAAATATTAAAAAATTTGAGAGAAAATATCAAATATAACACAAATATAAAATAAATTATGCCAATCAAATTTGCATAAGTATAGATAATTAATTCAAAAATAAAAAATCTTAATTATATAAGTTTTATTTAAAAACAAAGGGGAAAAATCAAATTTTAAAAGCACTAAATTAACATAAAAATAATTCTAACATAAAAAATTATTTTCAACAATTATTCAATAAATCTATAACTATTAGCATAAAAAAAATAGGTTCAAAGAATAAATATTGAAATATATACATAAATGAAGTTAAATTTATAATCATAAAGAAGTAAAATATTAATAATATATAAATCTAGAATAGAAACTAATATTTTTAAGGGAAAAAAATTGACTTCAATACATAAATAATGCTTCTATATAATTGTATACATTCATTTTATAATATCTTTATTTTTTACTATAAAAAATTAAAATACTAATTAATTTTTTGAATTAAGAAGTCAATTATTTATAAACAAATAATATTTTATAATAAAAATATATGAAAAATATATAAAAATAAATTTTAAAAATATTAATAAATTCGAGTATAATACTTTATAACAAAAAATATATAATAAATTCGAGTATAATACTTTATAATAATACTTTATAATAAATATATATATAAAATATATAAAATTAAAATTAAAAAATATTAAAAAAATTGAGAGAAAACATCAAATATAACACAAATATAAAATAAATTATGCCAATCAAATTTGCGTAAGTATAGATAATTAATTCAAAAATAAAAAAATCTAAATTATATAAGTTTTATTTAAAAACAAAATTTAAAAATCAAATTTGAAAAGCACAAAATTAATAAAAAAAATAATTCTAACATAAAAAAACATTTTCAACAATTATTCAATAAATCTATAACTATTAGCATAAAAAAAATAGGTTCAAAGAATAAATATAGAAATATATACATAAATGAAGTTAAATTTATAATCATAAAGAAGTAAAATATTAATAATATATAAATCTAGAATAGAAACTAATATTTTTAAGGAAAACAATTTGACTTCAATACATAAATAATGCTTCTATATAATTGTATACATTCATTTTATAATATCTTTATTTTTTTCTATAAAAAATTAAAATACTAATTAATTTTTTGAATAAAAAAGTCAATTATTTTGAAACAAATAATAATTTATAATAAAAATATATGAAAAATAAATAAAATTAAAAATTAAAAATTAAAAATATTATAAATTTTTTCAGTAAATCTATAGTGATTAGCATAAAAAAATAAGTTCAAAGAATAAATATAAAAATATTTACATAAATAAAGTAAAATTTATAATCATAAAGAAGTAAAATATTAATAAAATATAAATTAAGAATTGAAACTAATATTTTTAAGGGAAAAAATTGGACTTCAACACATAAATAATACTTCTATATAATTATAAGCATTCATTTTATAACATCTCTATTCATGGAAAGTAATTTTTTAATAAATTTTTTCATAGTAACGATACATGCAAAAAAATCAAAGTAATTATAATAATATTTGATAAATTTCAAAATTAAAATATACAAAAAAGTAAAGTTGAACAATAATAATATTTTAATAGATAAATATCAAAAATAATATATGTATATATATAACAAATTAAGACAAATCAGAGAATAAGACATTAAAATTATTTTAGAATACATAAATTTATTTGGTTTTAAAATACTGCTAAAAACAAATTAAAAAAATGACATTTCAACAAATAATATAAAATATGATTCAATATGTAAAAAAATATTTTCAATATTGTTATAAATAATAATAAATGGAAAATTAATAACAACAAAAATAGGTCCATACCAAAAAAAATATATACAATTAGACTAATTTTTTAAATCTTAAAATAGTAACATTAGCAAGTATTAATAAAATGAAAATCAAAAAGAAAAAAAACCACAGCAATATTATATAATAAATTTATATAGATTTCAAAAATTAAAATATATAAAAATAAATAAAGTTGCAAAGTAATAAATTTTTTATATATAAAAATCACCTGCCCTTCGATCATCATAGATGGTAGACAATTAATGGGTGATAAAAATTGACTTGATGTTGTGGTAGTTGAATTGAAGAACTCCAAAAAGCCAAAATTAAAATTCCCGATCAAAAATAAGAAGATAAATAAATTCATGGAGGAACCATTTCTAATTAAGAGATTCAACTTATACTAATTAATCTCGTACAATATTAAAATACTAATTAATGAGAACATTAAATTGATAATACTAATCGACAACATTAATAAGATTTTTTAAAAATATTATTTTTAGTTGTAATTAATATTGACAAATTGATTCCTAAATGATTTAATGACTCTTTATTTTTTTTATAATTAATATTGTCAATAAACGAATATGGAAAGCAAAATATTACTATTTTAATACTCTCTCATTTGGGCTGATAAATGTGGTTTAATTTAATTTTTAATTAGTATCATCTATCGACGTCCTCTCCTCTCTTTTTCTTTCTCATGAAGTTAATGCAAAAGAAATATTGTGAAGAAGAAGAAGGTTCAATTACTATTGTATTTGAATAATATTATTAACCGTTCAAATTGATTATATCATAGTAAATACAATTTATGCAACATCAAATTAATATGTTGCACAATTTAATAATGCAATGTAATTAGTATAGAATTAAATCGATAACATTAATTAGAAATTTAATTGACAACATTAATAAGAATCAGAAAAATAAAAATATTAATAAAAGATAATATTCATATACCTAAGCAAAAAAATTAAATAAAAATTAAATAAATAATTAAATGTGTGATAGAGAGAGAATGAGAATGTTAATTAAAATAAAAAAAATAAAAAATAAAATAAAATGAGAGAGAGGATGTTAATGAAAAATTAAATCATATTTAAATAAGAAAGAGAATGATAGAGAAGATGTTAATGGAAAATTAAATTATATTTAAATACAAAAGAGAATGAGAGAGAAAATAAGAGAATTAATGTTAATTAAAATTTAAATTATAAAAAAATAAAACAAAAATTTGCTACGTCAGTCAAAATTGCCACCTAACATTTTGAATCTTGCTTTTATATATAAAAAGAGAGAGGAGATGAGAGGTTAATGAAAAATTAAATGAGAAATAGAATATGAAGAGAGGGGAGAATGCTGTGCATGCAGTTTAATGAGAGAGAGAGATTCAAAATTATTGAACGAGAGAGTTAATAAAAAATTAAATGCGAAGTAGAATAGAAATAAGGGGATTTAATCCGCACCACTCTCCTATATCTCTCGCCTTCGTCTCGCTGGTGGATCCAGTGCTCTGGATTTCTTGCTTCTTTTTCCACTTACCCATCGCCTCTTTCCTCTCTCCCGCACTCACCCCAACCGCACGGCCGCACCACTCTCCTACATATCTCGCCTTCGTCTCGCTGTTGGATCCAGTGCTCTGGGTTTCTTGCTTCCTTTTCCACTTACCCATCGCCTCTTTCCTCTCTCCCGCACTCACCCCAACCGCACGGCCTCTTCTCCAACTGGTGCAAGAAGAGGCATTTGATAAAAAAGAAGAGCAAGTCAGGCATTTGCTGCTGCAACTGGTGCTGGTGTTTGAGAAGATACTTATGGGCGCCACGAGCCTCTTCTCCAAGGTGTTCAGCCAGTGGGCGGTACAAGTTCGAGCCCATAGGGGATGATTTGGAGATGAGTTATCCGACTGTTCTTGTGCAAATCCCCATGTACAATGAGAAGCAGGTGAGGCATCACCTTCCTTTCTCTGCTTCTTTTACCCCTATTTTCTTGGTTACTTTACTCTTTCATCTGCTCCATTCTTTTATGCCCTTTTTCTCAGGTTAGTTAACTTTACTTGCAGGTGTACAAGCTCTCTATTGGGGCTGCCTGCGGGCTGTCGTGGCTGTTGGATCGCTTAATAATCCAAGTGCTGGATGATTCAAAAGATCCAGAGATTAAGGTAATTGTTACGTTTGACTCTTCTCAATTATTGCTGGATTCTTCCTTCTTTTCTGCTTTATGTTTTCTACTCAAGAACCTTCCATGTTTTTTCACTCAATGAGTTCTGCTTGGTGTCTTTCTAACTAATCTAGTAATAATTGCTTAAAGGGAAAACAATGTTTTATACTAACTCTTGACTACTTTCAACTATATTGACAAGATGCTCTTGCATCTACATGTGAAAGGGGTTTAAGCCTTGGGTCCCCCTAAGGAGTTAGAAGTTATGGTCAGTGGACCTCCCTGTCTCCATATTTACAAAGGCCTTCTAGAAAGGTACATGTGGGGTTATAATTGTGAAGAAAAATAAGTATATGAGTTTGTTTCAGATTAAGTGAGCAATACTTGTGGTAGTATATGCTAAAAATGAGTACTAAAGCATATGAAACGAGTAGTATATGCTAAAGCATGTGAAACAAGTTCTTGTGGATGTGAGCAATACTTGTGGTAGTATATGCTAAAGCATGTGAAACAAGTTCTTGAAAAACTAATAACATACAGCTTCTAAAACTCCGCAAGACATTATACAAAGAGCTTTTGAGCTGTAGTGATTTTCAAAATTCCATTTGGTCTTTGTCTTATTGGCATTTTTCATGCATAAGGCCCCCATTTTATATATGGTTGCTTAGATCTGGTCTATGATAATTCAGAAATTCATATAGTTTTAATTTCTAGTCAAATTTGGCAATAACTATTCTCAAACTTTCATTACCATTTTATGTTGTATTACATACTTTTATCTTTTCTATTAAATTAGTGAAGAATTGCACATTTTTCCATTTTTTTTCAAGTTAGGATATACATTGAGTAGATAATCTAGATTTAAGCCATCTAACCTCAAAAGCAAAAAAGAAAGAAAAATGATTAAGCCGCCTATTGATTCACATTGTAGTTGGGGCTTGATTAATCCAGTCTAGCCATCTATATACATAATTTCATTTTGGTAAAAATATACTAGACATTCCATTTTCACAATTCCTAAAATAATGATGAGTTGTTTGGTATAGTAAACTTATATAGAAGATATTGTAGATGTTAACTTTTCGATATCAGGTTGCCTTTAATTTCTAGAATAATATTTTTGAGAAAAATAATCATCTGATCATCTTTTTTCTTCAATTGATTTGTTAAGCTCAAAGTTATCACTTTAATATTACATGGTTCTTTTTAAGCTGTAGAACCTGGTAGAGCAAGAATGCAAGACTTGGGAAAGCAAAGGATTTAGCATAAAGTATGAGATAAGGGACAATAGACATGGATACAAAGCAGGTGCCCTGAAAGAAGGGATGAAGCACAGTTAAGATTACAAACAATTCCTTTTCTCATCCACAATCCGGATATTGCTCTTGTACAAACACGATGGAAATTCGGCATGTCGAACCTCTTGATCAGTACATTCTTTTGTGAACAATATATAAGATTTCAAAGGGAAACCTCGCTATTTACAATTATCAAAGTTTGGTGCAACTAATTGCGAGAAAAGCTGAAGTTTCTCAGGTCAGTAAAAAAGGTCTTAAGTTAGTTGAGATGCTCATGCTGATAGTTTACCCTAAGATGTTTAAATTCAACATGATTAAACTTGTATTGTGCAAAAACACAAACTGGCTGAAGTTGCACAAGGAAATGCTTGATGTGAAAACAAGTTTTCGCTAATATCTTTGCATTTCTTCAACATTCTCTAGTTGGTATTCCTTTGGTTAGTTAAACAAAATTATGATTCTGTCTCTCTTAATTTCAAATTAATTAAGTTCAACACATAAATGCTCATTCAAGATCTTTTCATGTTTGAAATACTTCAAACTCTTGTTGTAGAAGAAATTGTTGAAATTACGGATTTTTTAACCCTGCTCCACTTTACATTCATTTCATTATTGCTACTGATTATTGCACCTGATTAATGAATATCTTTATAGGATCATATTGTTCTAATTTTGCCTCTATGCATCTTTTATTTTTCTCAAGACTCTACGGGGAGGAATAGTGTTAATGAGAAGAGTTTCAATGAGAGAAGAGTTTGTCACCATTGGAGTTGTGTTAATGAGAAGATTTCTCATCTCTCTCAAGCATGCAGTTGTTGAGTGGAGAAATAACCAGAGGAATTCAAAGGGGTAGGAATGGAAAGCTACGAACCGCAGTTTGGGATCATTTGCGAGGATGAAGAGAAGATGATGCCAGATCCATCAATTAATAACTCCACGACGCCTCCTCCTCAACTTGTTGCCTTGGAAGCCTTCTACTCTTCTTGTGGCCTATCATGTCCCTTTAACGGTGAGCTCAAAAAAGGAACAACAGAGAACTCATAGATCCATAACAATGTAACTAACAAGTGAAAATAAAACTGTCTATTATCTTGTATTCAATTTGAATGAAAGCAGTAGTATTTATAGTTATACAAGTTATTCATTGCTTCATTTCAGCAGTAGTATTTATAGATATGCCAGCCATTGACTTGTAAAGGTTCAACAAAATGCAATTCTTGATCAAATTATATGGTTGTGCTGTTGCTTTGTTAATCATTACTATCTCTTTTTAGCCATTGCATAACTATTCTACTTGCAGCTAGAAGATTGGGATGAGGAAGAAGATGGTGAATGGACAGCTCCAACCATCCCAAACCCTGAATACAAGGGACCCTGGAAACAAAAGGTTTAGATAGCATATTCTTCTTTGACAGAATAAGTATTAGAGCAGGAATAGAAAATTCTAATTTTCTTTTATGATTTCATTATAGAAAATTAAGAATCCTAATTACAAGGGAAGTGGAAGGCACCAATGATTGACAACCCAGGTAATTTTATATTTTCTTTTGTCATTTCTTTTGTAATTTTATATTATCTCATATCGATTCCTTCTTCCCATCTCCCTGCATTCTTCTTCTTCTCCCTCTAATTAAACCCTATTTCCTTGCATCCTTCTGGATTAGCCGATCTGTGCTGACATATCCAGCTCGATTTCGCAGATCTGTGCCGTGCCGGCTTTGCCAATCTGCAACTTCTAGGGTTTGTGTTTCACATGTTACTTTGGTCGTTCATTTGCCTCCATGAGTGCATCCGCAATTCCCACGGACTAAGATGTTTAAGGAATCCTCTGTTACCAAAGTTGCAGATGTAAGTTTCATTGCTCTTTTTGGAGTTAGTTCTTGTTTGTAAAAGGAACATTTATTACTCTCTCTGCTTCTAGGGTTTTCTCCAGCTTCTGTTAAGACATAAAATCTCACTTTTCTACTATTTATCAAATCCAAAGTATGATATACCTAGTTAATATTTAACTGCTGTTGCATGTGTTGAGTTTAGTAGTAGATGCTATTGTTCCAGAAGGTCCAATCGCAATCTTAGGTTTGGTAATTCACTTCAACGATTATCCCTAATTTATTCATGCCTAACAGATCACAAAATTGGACTCAACTATTGAAGAATGCATATTTCTCCAGGGTGGTGGAACAGCAGCACATATAATGCTTAAACTATGGCCAAACCTGCAATGGGAAGGTTTGGAGATTGATGAGATAGTAAGGAATACTCATGTTGCAAAATGAATGGTATTCTCTACTTCATTTATTGGCAACTATAATCATTGGTAATATAGTGGTTGTGGTCCTTGTGGATGCCATAAATTCTCAAAATTATAGGAATATATCTATTATCTAATATATCAAATTCGAGTTCAATAATTAAATATATATAATTCGGTACCGATTTCGGGTCCCGACGTGTTGGACCCGGAAACAGAACCGACTTTAACTGGTTCCTTGATTTGTTACCCGGATCCTACCCGAATTTAATTCGGGTCTACTCGGAACCTACCCGATCGGGTTGGTTCCAATCGGTTCCGGGTCTACCCTGTACCCATGCACACCCCTAGAACTTATTCTAATTTGGTTAGTAATGTCTCTAACATGGTGACATTTTACTTACATTCTCTAATAGTAATTAAGTATCAAAGTTATCTTTTTCCTCTCTTTTTGAATCGATATTTGAATCAAGCTCAATTAAGTATCAAATTTTGTCTTCAATATGTACAAGCGTCATTCAACATGTACAAACACTACAGACATTATGTTTTTCAATATATTGTTCAACATGTATTGTTCAACATGTATGGCTATTATGTTAATATTTAATCAACGTGTTTGTCAATTTTATTGCGCTTCTTTTTCAAATATAATATAATTATTATAAAAATAATATAATATATATTATTAAATTTATCATAAACATAAAAAATATAATATGTAATAAATATAATTCATACAATTAATATTTAATATATATATTATATATTTCTATTATAAAAATGTTCATATATAATACAAATTAAATATTCAATATGTATAATATATTATATATTAAATTAATATATTCAATATAATAATTTGTAATATGATAATATATATTAATATATTACATATTATTTATATTTTATATATTATTGGTGGAAACCGGTGCCTCTTTATAAGAGGCATCGATTTTTGTGAGCTGGCGCCACTTTTTAGGGGCGCTCGTATAAAGAAAACCAACGCAACTTTTAAAGAGGCATCAATTTTTTTTATACGGGCGCCCCTAAAAAGGGGTGCCTGTTTCTCTTGTACAGGCGCCCCTTTTAGGGGCGCCAATTTTTTTTTACCAACTTTTTTTTCATGTGTCGATTTTTATATTTATTCTCCCCGTGATTCTGACATTAAAATCGGCGCTTTTGATAACGCCTGAATATTAGTTTTGACGGTAAAAATATGCCAATTTTTCTATATAAAAAAAGTGTCTGTTTTTAATTGTTTTCCTGTAGTGGATCTATGAGGAAGATATTTCAAGTTGAACATTCACTTACATGCGATTGTTTAGAGCCAGGAGGAGGTAGAACAAGTTCCCAAGTTTGTCTGGATCTGAGAGCATTCAAAAGGTCGGGTATTTTTGGCCAACCATGAAGACGGATTGCAACCTTTATGTCAAAAGGTGTGACATATACGATAGATTCTCTGAAGTCTCACAACAACATCCTAAGCCGTTGCATAGCTCAAAAGTCAACTGGTCATTCCACAAGTGGAGCATCGACCTCCTTAGCCCTTTCCCTCGTGCACCAGGCAAATCAAATATTTGGTAGTAGCTATTGACTACTTCACCAATTGGATGGAGGCCGAACCCCTATCCTCAATTGTGATCGAAAAGGTCCAGAAGTTCGTATGGAAGAACATTATTTGCATGTACAACATACCTCGCAAACTCGTCAGCGACAAAAGGACGCAATTCACAGACCAACGATTTCGAGAATTTTGCTCGGACATCGATATTCAACAACTCTTCTCATCATTATTGCACCTCTAGACAAACGATCTAGCCGAAGCAGCCAACAAGGTCATCTTCACGGGACTTCGAAAGATCTCGACCAAGTCAAGGGGCACTGGGTCGAAGAACTACTCGAAGTGCTTTGGAGCTACAGTACAATTGCCCAATCTTCTATCTTGGAAACTCCCTACATGCTCGTTTATGGAGTAGAGGCCATGATCCCTGTCCAGATTGCAAAGCCCAGCCTCCGTAGAACTACCTTTGAGGAGCAAAATAACTTAAAAATCCGTCAAGCCGAGCTCGACCTCACTAAGGAAGAGTGAGAGCTCGTTAGAATCACATAGGAGGCTATGAAGCTCATAATAGTTGGGAAGTACGACAATCATGTCAAGCCGAGGAGCTTCACCGAAGGAGACCTCGTCCTCCGAAAGATTGAACCCAAAGGAAGTCAGCTGAAGAAGGAAAAAGCTCGCCCCGAATTGGGAAGACCCCTACTCCATCATAGAGTTCCTCGGCAAAGGCGCTTACAGAATCGTCGAACTCTTCAGACGAGAACTCCCACGATCGTGAAACACGACCTCCTTGTGGACCTACTACAACTAACCTTTTCCTCTTAAACTACAAGTGGTCGGTGTACTCTTTTTTCCTTCATGGTGGTTTTCTCACAATGGGGTTTTCGCTTGAAAGATTTTAACGAAACACCATCATGCATAGGTCAAGCTCAGCTCTCGGCGGGGCATGGTGTACTAATAGGTACAATCATTAAATAATATTGTTCTCCCTTTTTTGCTTATTTTCATTGTGTCCAGATTATTTGTAGCTATCTCATAGCACACGTAGGAGGAACCTATAGGTCTCGCGACAGCTCTTGCATTGCGCTTGCGCGACACACTAATCCTCCTTGGCCTCAAGCGCCTCTCCCGGACCCCCACAACGATCAGAGTTTGGTCTTCATGAGTTTGGCTTGCTGACCTCAGTGCCTATCTCTGGCTCCCACGTTCTCAACAGCCAAGACTCGGTTTTCACCGGCTTGGCTCGTCGACCTCAGCACAACTATTTCCTGCCTAAGACCCCTTAGACGACCACAACTCGATTTTTAATAGCCTAGCTCGCCGACCTCATCAGTGCTGCTACTTTCGGCCTCAAAGCCCTTACACGACCAAGACTCGATTTTCACTAGCCTGGCTCGTCGGCCTCAACGCAGTTACTTCTAGTCTCAGAGCCCTTACACGGTCATGACGCAGTTTTTACTAGCCTCGCTCCGTCGCTCATTGTCCTCAGCACTACTGCTTCTACCCTCAGAGCCCTTACACGATTAGGACTCGGGTTTCACCAGTCTGGCTCATCAGCTTCAACGCTGCTACTTCCGGCCTCAAAGCCCTTTCATAACCAAGACTTGATTTTCATCAGCCTGACTCGTAGGCCTCAACGTCGCTACTTTCACCCTCAGAGCCCTCACTACGACCCAAAGTGCGAGCTTGGTTTTCACTGAGTCTAGTACTCGAACTTAGCGCCGCTACTTTCGGCCTGAGAGCGAGTGACCCAAAGTGCGCTCGTCGTGAGCTCGATTTTCACCGAGTCTGGTCCTCGATCTTAGCGTCATTACTTTCGGCTTCAGATCCATTATAACGACTTAAAGCGCGCTCCTCGTGAGCTCAATTTTCATAGAGTGTGGTCCTCAGTCTCAGCGCCATTACTTCCGGCCTCAGAGCCCTTACAACGACCCAACACGAGTTCCTCGCAGGCTTAATTTTCACCAAGCCTGGTTCTCGGCCTCAACGCTACTACTTCCGACCTCAGTGCCATTACTCGGTCTCAACGCCCCCGCTTGCAAGATTTGAACATGAGATAGACCCGATCATGAGTGTCTTTAATTTGCAGCTTCCCCCTCCGTCGGAGTCGCACCTGATCAAGAGAGGCACCGCCCTGCTCCGACTTTAGGCAGGAATAATAGTATTTATTATTGCTCTTAATTATTTTGATATGAATATTATTATTTAAAGTCTAAATTTGATAATTTTGTTTGTTATAAATTTTTAAATTTATTTAAATTTAACTATATATATATATAACCATTTATTATTTTTTTAAAAGAATTGTATTATGTAAATATTTTATACTGCCCAAAAATGTGTTATAATTGCAATTAGTACATTTTTCAAGGGAGATATTAACTGATCTACCTATTTATATAGTTAATTAATTAACATTTTGGCTGAAATTATTATCATTTATATAGACGTTAACTATTCGGTCAGCTTTGTCCTATGTGAAATATATGTTGAGAATAATGTTTTAATATTGAGAATAATAACATCAATATTTATTTGATTTTTTTAAGGATCGCATAAACATAATTAAACAATTTTAATGTAAGCATAAATATTATGTTTTAATTAATTAAAATATATGAAATAGATCCAGGAAAGGAAAATAAATACCTTGGGTGTTCTTGACAACCTTTTAGCTAGGGGTGTTCGTTGGGTCGACTCGGCCCAAACCAATCGGGTCGGGTCAGGTTAGGTAATCGGGTCGGGTTGAGTTCAATTTATTCAAACATGACCATAATCGGGCTGGATCTCGGGTTTTAGTATTTGAAATCGGATGACTCGAGACTCGACTCGATTACTCGATTATGTATATATATTTTTATTTTATTAAATAATGTATTAAACAAGTACTAAAAACCTACTCGGGAACCGCGGGACAACATCTTCCCGAAAAGAAGAGGTCATGCGCCTTTGGGTCGGATGAGACAATGACAATCTTGATTGGCATCAAAACATATCATAATAGAGTCAAACAACAAGTTCCTCATTGGCATAATCAACAACCTACATAAAACTCAGTCTTGATCAGATCTCTCATACAACATATCAAATTTATTGCTAAAGGATGCGATTCATTACGTGTTGTATCAATTTATTTATCGTGAATGTATGCAGTAAAACAAAGATTTGATAGCTAGGATAAAGAAACCTCACTTACAATTCGGTATACATGAAATTAATCTACGTGAAAAGACGACACCACGCTCGGCTTTCCACTCACTTAGGATTGATCAAATCAACCTATGGACAATGGGCACGTAGCCTGACGGCTTACCTAGTTGTTACTTGGCGGTTAAGCGTAACACAGACGTCGGTCCGATCCGAACCCTTTTTCCTCTGCGGAACAAATCGTGACACTAGCCGAGGATGAGATATGATGTGGCTTAATTTCTTGCGAATCGCTAGTGCACCATGACTCGAATTCGCACACCCGTCGTCGGTACCCGAACCACAACCCACCTCGCCATGTCACCTTCCATCCGTCGAGCTACTGGGACCCGCCTCCTTCATTAGGCTGCCCTCGCGCTCATCGGGCTACTGTGGGTGGATCCAGAACCCGACGCCTTAGTTATATATATATATACTCGGAGAATCACTGTTTGTTTTTGGTAGCTGTCTTTTTTTCTGACGGGAAATTGGCGGGTGTATTCGGGTCTAAATCATTGGGTGGCGTTGACTGAAACTTCAAGTTCTCGTATATTATTATCTTAACGAAGTCAATCATAATACACAACAAAATATTAATTTGACTACATGGTGTGCATATGTTATTTGCATCGAGATTCGTAGACGTTTGATCAAATCAACCTATGGACAATGGGCACGTAGCCTGACGGCTTACCTAGTTGTTACTTGGCGGTTAAGCGTAACACAGACGTCGATCCGATCCGAACCCTTTTTCCTATGCGGAACAAATCGTGACACTAGCCGAGGATGAGATATGATGTGGCTTAATTTCTTGCGGATCGCTAGTGCACCATGACTCGAATTCGCACACCCGTCGTCGGTACCCAAACCACAACCCACCTCGCCATGTCACCTTCCATCCGTCGAGCTACCGGGACCCGCCTCCTTCATTAGGATGCCCTCGCGCTCATCGAGCTACTGTGGGTGGATCCAGAACCCGACGCCTTAGTTATATATATATATATATATACTCGGAGAATCACTGTTTGTTTTTGGTAGCTGTCTTTTTTTCTGACGGGAAATTGGCGGGTGTATTCGGGTCTAAATCATCGGGTGGCGTTGACTAAAACTTCAAGTTCTCGTATATTATTATCTTAACGAAGTCAATCATAATACACAACAAAATATTAATTTGACTACATGGTGTGCATATGTTATTTGCATCGAGATTCGTAGACGTTTGATCGGATGATCCAAAATTATTAAGCCGGATATATTGAACTCTACAATTAAAGCTTTTGTTCTCCCATCGTGTTTGGTATTTGGCGAGGCACAAAATCGCGGCTCTGAATAATATGGTGCTGCGTTCGCATGGAGATTTCACTTTTTGGTTCGATATGCATCAGTGATACATTTGAGAATGATGAGAGAGAAGTGTGCTATACTTTTATCCTTTATTTAACTGTGCTTCCTCGTTTCATGCTTCTTTCTACGCACGTGAAGATGACAACATTTAGATTATAAGTGCTCTTATTAATTAAATATATTAATTAATCAATTCCAAATTACATCATCCACCTCAGTTCCAAACCCTTCTTCTCCACGACTCAATTCAATTCCAAACCCTTCTTCCTCTTTCCTCTCTCCCTCACTCACCCCACCCGCACGGCCGCACCACTCTCCTACATCTCTCGCCTTCGTCTCGCTGGTGGATCCGGTGCTCTGGATTTCTTGCTTCTTTTTCCACTTACCCATCGCCTCTTTCCTCTCTGCCGCACTCACCCCACCCGCACGGCCGCACCACTCTCCTACATCTCTCGCTTTCGTCTCGCTGGTGGATCCAGAGCTCTGGATTTCTTGCTTCTTTTTCCACTTACCCATCGCCTCTTTCCTCTCTGCCGCACTCACCCCACTCGCACGGCCGCACCACTCTCCTACATCTCTCGCCTTCGTCTCGCTGGTGGATCCATTGCTCTGGATTTCTTGCTTCTTTTTCCACTTACCCATCGCCTCTTTCCACTCTCCCGCACTCACCCCATCCGCTCGGCCGCACCACTCTCCTACATCTCTCGCCTTCGTCTCGCCGTTGAATTCGCTGTTCTGGATTTCTTGCTTCTTTTTCCACTTACCCGTGGTTTGTGACGAGGTACCCGTGGCTGCAAAAGAGAGCACTTGAAGAAAGCAGGTTCAATCCTTAGTTTCTTGCTTCTTTTTCCACTTACCCATCGCCTCTTTCCTCTCTCCCGCACTCACCCCAACCGCACGGCCTCTTCTCCAACCGGTGCAAGAAGAGGCATTTGATAAAAAAAGAAGAGCAAGTCAGGCATTTGCTGCTGCAACTGGTGCTGGTGTTTGAGAAGATACTTATGGGCGCCACGAGCCTCTTCTCCAAGGTGTTCAGCCAGTGGGCGGTACAAGTTCGTGCCCATAGGGGATGATTTGGAGGTGGGTTATCCGACTGTGCTTGTGCAAATCCCCATGTACAATGAGAAGCAGGTGAGGCATCATCTTCCTTTCTCTGCTTCTTTTACCCCTATTTTCTTGGTTACTTTACTCCTTCGTCTGCTCCATTCTTTTATGCCCTTTTTCTCAGGTTAGTTAACTTTACTTGCAGGTGTACAAGCTCTCTATTGGGGCTGCCTGCGGGCTGTCGTGGCTGTTGGATCGCTTGATAATCCAAGTGCTGGATGATTCAAAAGATCCAGAGATTAAGGTAATTGTTACGTTTGACTCTTCTCAATTAATGCTGGATTCTTCCTTCTTTTCTGCTTTTTGTTTTCTACTCAAGAACCTTCCATGTTTTATCACTCAATGAGTTCAGGTTGGTGTCTTTCTAACTAATCTAGTAATAATTGCTTAAAGGGAAAACAATGTTTTATACTAACTCTTGACTACTTTCAACTTTATTGACAAGATGCTCTTGCATCTACGTGTGAAAGGGGTTTAAGCCTTGGGCCCCCCTAAGGAGTGTTAGAAGTTATGGTCAGTGGACCTCCCTGTCTCCATATTTACAAAGGCCTTCTAGAAAGGTACATGTGGGGTTATAATTGTGAAGAAAAAAAAGTATATGAGTTTGTTTCAGATAAAGTGAGCAATACTTGTGGTAGTATATGCTAAAAATGAGTACTAAAGCATATGAAACAAGTAGTATATGCTAAAGCATGTGAAACAAGTTCTTGAAAAACTAATAACATACAGCTTCTAAAACTCCGCAAGACATTATACAAAGAGCTTTTGAGCTGTAGTGATTTTCAAAATTCCATTTGGTCTTTGGCTTATTGGCATTTTTCATGCATAAGGCCCCCATTTTATATATGGTTGCTTAGATCTGGTCTATGATAATTCAGAAATTCATATAGTTTTAATTTCTAGTCAAATTTGGCAATAATTTTTCTCAAACTTTCATTACCATTTTATGTTGTATTACATACTTTTATATTTTCTATTAAATTAGTGAAGAATTGCACATTTTTTCATTTTTTTTCAAGTTAGGATATACATCGAGTAGATAATCTAGATTAAGCCATCTAACCTCAAAAGCAAAAAAGAAAGAAAAATGATTAAGCCGCCTATTGATTCACATTGTAATCGGGGCTTGATTAATCCAGTCTAGCCATCTATATACATAATTTCATTTTGGTAAAAATATACTTGACATTCCATTTTCACAATTCCTTAAATAATGATGAGTTGTTTGGTATAGTAAACTTATATAGAAGATATTGTAGATGTTAACTTTTCGTTATCAGGTTGGCTTGAATTTCTGGATTAATAATTTTGAGAAAAATAATCATCTGATCATCTTTTTTCTTCAATTGATTTGTTAAGCTCAAGGTTATCACTTTAATATTACATGGTTCTTTTTAAGCGGTACAACCTGGGAGAGCAAGTATGCAAGACTTGAGAAAGCAAAGGATTTAGCATAAAGTATGAGATAAGGGACAATAGACATGGATACAAAGCAGGTGCCCTGAAAGAAGGGATGAAGCACAGTTAAGATTACAAACAATTCCTTTTGCTCGAAACAAATCCTTTTCTCATCCACAATCCAGATATTGCTCTAGTACAAACACGATGGAAATTCGGCATGTAGAACCTCTTGATCAGTACATTCTCTTGTGAACAATATATAAGATTACAAAGGGAAACCTCGCTATTTACAATTATCAAAGTTTGGTGTAATTGCGAGAAAAGCTGAAGTTTCTTAGGTCAGTAAAAAAGGTCTTAAGTTAGTTGAGATGCTCATGCTGATAGTTTACCCTAAGATGTTTAAATTCAACATGATTAAACTTGTATTGTGCAAAAACACAAACTGGCTGAAGTTGCACAAGGAAATGCTTGATGTGAAAACAAGTTTTCTCTAATATCTTTGGATTTCTTCAACATTCTCTAGTTGGTATTCCTTTGGTTAGTTAAACAAAATTATGTTTCTGTCTCTCTTAATTTCAAATTAATTAAGTTCAATGCATAAATGCTCTTTCAAGATCTTTTCCTGAGTTTACACAGATCAATTTTCTTTTCTTAGTTTCAAATTTCTTTAACACTCATGGCAGCTACTTTCATTCTTTCTAACTTCTACTTTATTGAATTAAGGGTTCTGTTTTCAATCTTACAGCAATAATTAATTATTTTTATGATATCACTAATTAATTAGTTTCCATTAGCACGGTTAGTAGGTTGCATCAAGTGGAATTTTGCTACTGGAATTTTGAAGGTTTGTAGCTTGCATCATTAATTTATATTATATATATATATATATATATATATATATATTTATAATGTATGCAAACATGATGGTGGTGCAAGTTTATGTGAAGGTTATTACTCAAGATTATTAATAGTATGTATGCCATTAATAATAGATGTATCCTATTGTATTCTAAGTTTTGTTTTATTTTTTTCTGTTACATATTTTACTAGTCTATTTTGTCAACTGATTGTGTATTAATATCTTTTACTTTCTAATAATGTCTTTACTAGTTGAGCGCTGTGACAGTTTGTGTATGTGCATGATGTTTGTTCACAAGAAGATATATGCACAAAAGATGACGTTGCTTCAACATGCACAACAGCCGGAGATAGATGCATTGTTCTCCTTTGGCTCAACAGCCGCTGTCCAAGAATTGGCCATCACCTCCCCCTCCAAGCTCGCCGAGGCCACTCACACCATATTTGTCGACTTTGAAGCCGTAGTCCAGAAGGAGCACTCCAAGTCAATGCCACTTGACGCCATGGTTCAAGCGCCCACACGTCACGCCATTGACTACATCGCAAAAGCTCCGACTACGAGTCAACCCTCGTCGAGATCTTCATGGAAGTCCCCCTGCAAAAAGAAAGCCTCGACCTTGACTTCTTATTTGATACATTGCACTCGGGGGTGCTGGTTGAAAGGTCGACATTCTCGTGAGACTCTTCCTTTTCCTTAAATGATGACGAACAACGAGAGATAGAGGTATTCAATTTATTAAAATTTAATATTAAAAAACAATTTTTAATTTCACATCAGCATTCCATATCATTAGTTTAATGAGTTGGTATCGAAAATTAGACGTTTGGGTTCACAATTGAGACAAATGTGGTTGTATATGATTGAATTGAGCAAAATAAAAGTACATATCATAAATGAGAAAAACCCAAAAATACAAGTTAACATTAATTATTGGTTAATTAACCTTTCAAGAGGCGAGGGGCGCTCGTTAAATTGAAACCAGTGCCCCTTTAAAGGGGCACTTGTTAAATTAAAATAAGCTCTTATTATTAAGCGCCATATTTCTCTTTATCAACTCAAAATTAATAGAAATTAGCGGCTTTTATATGTGACAATTTTGAAATTTCTTTATTATTATTTTTTACTTCAATACCGACCTTTTTATAAAGGTCTAAACATAAGTTTAGACCTAAAAAAGTGCCTGCTTTCTTCATAATAAAAGCCAATTTCATAAGTTTACTATAGTGGTTGTTGCATTTCTGGATTGTTTGGAAGTTATCAACTCAGGTTATATTCAATTTTGAGATTCTTTGGGTTTTTTTAATTTTTACTAATGTTTTTTCCTTAATATGATAGCTTTTATATATATACATTCTAAAACTCATAGGTGCATACCTATTAATCTCTACCACGGGTCTGGCAAAATTTATCAACTCATGTTTTCTTCAATTTTGAGATTCTTTGGGGTTTTTTGTTTTAATTTCTATGTATGTTTTTTTCCTGAATGTGATAGTTTTATATATATACAGTGCATACATATTAATCTCTATCATGCGTTTGGCAAGGAAACTTATTTCTATCTTGAAAGTGCAAATTGTTTTGAGTTTGTTATGAATGTGATTATATGCATTAATTGTGCAGTACACACTTACTGCTATTGTTCAGGAGTTAATCTTAGTTAAGATTTAAGAATGTAATTATATGCATTAATTGTGCAGTACGTAATCACCTCAGTTAACAATTTTTTTTGTAGAAGTGGACTTTTAACTCATAATGCAAGTGATTATTTTTGATGGACTGCATGACTAGTTTTTCTAATGACTTTTCTTTAATGATCGAGAAAACTTGGTACTGGAATCTTTAAAGCCGTAAGGTATGAATGTTTATCTGTCTTCTGTTTTAAATGTGGATGTATTTGCCATGTTATGAATAAATGTGATAGAATAAATGCATCTACTTTAAATACTAAGTAAGGATGACAATAATATTATTTATGCCGAAAATCCTGTTCAAGAAAAATTTATTGAGGTTCTTTTTAATAATCTTAAGGATATATCTTTGACTAATGAAGCTCCCAAATCAGATGCCTAACACCCCTCAAACTAGAGATCAGTCTATTGGTACGAAAAATATGGACATGAGGGGAAAAAATAAACTTGAGTAGCCCTTTGTTGTTTACTATTGCATTATTTGTTCCAAACTTTATATTCTGAAGGTGCCAGTATTTTTTTAAACTTATTTATGCAAAAAATTATTGTTCACTCAAACAGAAACTAGCATCATGTTTTGAAGTTGTCAATTTTTTACTTAATGATACAAGTTTCTTAGTTTCTTTATTACCTGGAGCATTTTGCAAATCATGCAACTAATGAGCAAATTTCAATTATGATCTATTCTTACTTTCAAATTTAAAATGGATGGTTTATTTGCTGCCATTTGCTAAATAGTTCTTTTTTTTCGCTTTAGATCTAAAAAGAACCAGTATTTTTCTTTTCTTTCTTCTTTAGATCTAAAGAGAACCAGCATTTTTCTTTTCTTTTCTTTCCCATACTCATCGTTGCTATTAATACTTCAGGGATGTGTGATAATTGTGCACATGAAGCTGAGGTTAAGGAAATAGATGCAACTTGTATGAGGGAGTTCTTTTATAATTTGGCTAGATTATTGAATTTATATTTTTGTTAATTATATTATTGTGATGTTATCAATTTATACATCTTGATTTTACATCACATACATATGTTCCGTAGTATATATATATATATATATATATATAGAGAGAGAGAGAGAGAGAGAGAGAGAGAGAGAGAGAGAGAAATGTCTTTAGATATCATAGCTTATTTATATACATAGAGAGAAACCTCTTTAGATATCATAACTTATTTATAAAAGTAACAAAATTATGGCAAACAAAAAAAAATTAACTTAGTTATCAGATGGGTATAAGTATTGGTAGATATCCCAGAAGCCTAAATGTAGGTTAGCGAAACAATATTCTCTGAAGCAGAAGTTGCAAAAAAATAAGTCAAAACAATTAGGACTACCAATGATCTTAGTAGTGTCTGCATCATTCGGCGGAATATTGTATGTCTCTGGTCTTCCTGCTACTTTTGCTAACGAAACGGTAACATTATCCTTCTATAATTTCAACTAGTACTCTGTATTTGACATGTTGAAGATATATTACAGCATAAATCTTCTAGAGAGCGTAAGCAGATATGGTGGTTTACGTGTTCCATTAAAAATCTGCAAATCTGGGGTCTTCCAGAAAATAAATTTGATTCTAATGTGCCAGATAATTTCAAATTTTGTTCTTGCAGACTCTTGAAAAGAAAGAATTCTTTGGAAAATATGGCAAAGTTCTAAAGATTTCTCTAGTTCCAGCTGTCAAGGGATTTCTAAATTCTCGTGTTGTGTAAGTATTTAACACTTCAAAGTGGTTCTTATTTTGTCATATTCTAAAAGTAAAATAGTTTTAATGCTATTAATATGTCCTGACGAAGCCCTTGACCAATCATTAAGATGTTGGTTTATAAAGTGCATTTATGATATAAGCAATTTTTTGGCGAAACCCTTGACTAATCATTTTCTTAAACCAATAAACTTCATAAATCTTGAGGATCTGCTTCAAATAGTCTTATATCACGGTTTGGAAGCATGCTGTAGTAGCAGTACTGGGAAAAAGGACTTCCAGAATCCTTAGCTCATGTAAGTTTTTTAGTGAATTAACTAGTGGTAGAGTGCATTGTGTATTTTAGCTTTTTTGATTAATTTTAATTTTTATAAATGCACCCACGGAACGTTGAGTGCCCTTCCATCAACAGTTTCATGGTACATAACTGAGAAATACTCATTTCTAATATTTTTGTCTTAATGTTCAATAGTATTTATTATAATTTCTACCGGGCTTCTGCTCCCACATCTAGTAGGTTATCATATGCTTGTATGACAGTGTCTCAAGGGCCCCTTTTTCGAGCTCAAATACCAACATCTTCTCAAAATGTTAATCAAAGTGATGACGGAACCTTCAAATCTAGTCATTCCATGATGGTGACCAATCTACCCATCAATGAGTTTGCCTTATTAGGTTTTCCAAATTTTTGGGCAAGTTATCTGGCTAACATTGGTATTAAAAGTGCTGCATGCAGATTATCTTGTGAAAATAGTACTGCAAAATAAAGTTTGTCTAAATTCTTTTTTCATCAGCTTCTCAACTTACCATGGTGCTGAATTGCTTAGTCTTCCTGATTACCATGGTTGGAATTCATTGTGTTGTTTCCCATTTCAACTGCTATTGACATTATAATGTTCTAGTTTTCTAGATTTTACTTTTTGAAATAGTTATTTGAAGTTCAGTGCCCTTAAATATCAACATTTGATGTACTTGTTATATATTCCTATACCATGGGGATGCTAAGTGGGGTATGCCATATAGCAGATATAATGATGAGATTGAATCCTGGGTGGGAGAGAGTAAGCTTGACTGTCGCGTTCCTTAAGTCCTATAATGGGTGTGCTTGAAGACCTGGATGCTTGTACAAGACTAGATATTTAAATTAACACTTATGGTTTTTCTTTTGTTTAGGTTGAAAAGTTTTTTTTCTTTTTCTTAAGATTGGAAGAGAACCATAGAGTGCTATCATGAGAGGTCCTGAAAGAAAAATGTGCTATTATTATTTTTTAGCCCTTCGGAATCTCTCCACTTGATTCCAATTTGTTGTACCTTGAAAAGAACAGTACATATTAGTTTTTAATAAGCATCAAATCAACTTCAGGTTACCTTGAAATACTTTCAAATATGATAAAAAGTTCAAGTTTCAATTAATTAATTAATTGTGCATAGAAGTCTAGCTTGTGCATAGAAGATGAAATGACTATTTATTAATTATTTTTAATGCTATTTATCCCTGCTATTTATCTTGTGTTAATATCTTAGTATTAGTATATTACAGTATCCAATCACTTAATATTGAATATACATACAATATTGATAATTTGTTATTTAACATGTCTTCATTTATAATTAATTTTTCATGTTAATTCACTTGTACCTTCATGTTAATTAATTTGTCCTCATTGTTAGGATTGAAGATTGTCGTGTTATAGACTCTTCGTGTATAATTAACTTGTCTGATATTGGAATCTTTAAAGCTGTATGGTATGATCGTTTTTCTTTTTCTTTCTGTTTTATATCTAAAGAAAATCAACATATTTATTTTTTTATGCTTTAGATCTAAAGGAAATTAGTATTTTTCTTTTCTTTAATTTCCCATACTCATTGTTGCTATTAATACATCAGGGATGTTTTATATTTGTGCACATGAAGCTGAGGTCAAGTAAATAGATGCAACCTGTATGAGGAAGTTCTTTTATAATTTGGCTAGATTGTTGAATTTACATTTTTGTTAATTATATTCTTGTGCTGTTATCAATTTAAGCATCTTGACTTTACATCACATACAAATATTCTGTAGTATAAACATGTATCTTTAGCAGGAAGTTGACTCTAGCAAACATGCCCATGTTTTAGGATGTAGTTTTTCAACCTTTGGTGGTCCTCTTCCGGCTACCACAACGCTACCACAACGCTCTCCGGTGACTTATCGTTGGCTTCTGGCCTGTCTCGCACCCCATCACAAACAATGTACCACTCTTCACAGCTTTCCACCGAAAGGCTAAGTAGTTTAATTCTTTTGTGTTTCCTGTGTTTTTCATTGAACTTAATTTATTTATGGAATTCATATTTAGAATGAGTCAATAAGTTAGTTCCCCAATATTTGGTTTAAGCCTATTTAGTTAAACTGAATATTGTTTTCATTTCTTAGAGCTTCTAATGGATAATCTTGAGGGCCAAACTTATGAACATTCGAGAAAGATATAGTCAAATATACTCAAGTTTGTTTCCTAGGTCATATGCATTTTTTAAAATGTTGTAACAGTTGATGACTAAGGGTTTTGTGATATTGATTGTTAGAAACTATTACCACTATGTTACCTTGTTTTGCAACATATTCTCCCCACCTCTCTCTCTTGTTCTTGCTGTCCTATTTCTTCGTCTTTGTGGCCTCTAGAATGCCATATTCAACATCGTCTCCACCGAGGATATCGAGGCCGCAGGTCCCACGCGACCTTCGATCTTGTAGGCCACATTGTGTCGCCTCGAGAACGAGTTCTCTATCATATTCTCGTTACCAACAGCTTTAGCGTCTCCGAGGACATCGAGGACGATGAGATTCACGCAGTTGTGGACTTTAATGTTAGAGGATGAGAGCGCTATGACTAGTGTTATGGTTCATCTCTGCGCCATTGCCGAGATCGTGGTCATCGTCGGCTATGGCAATGAGTGCGTCAGGGTATACAAGATCCTCCGCAAGTTGATCAAGGGGCTCTATCTTCTCGGGTTCGAGCGATTTACCTTGTCGCTGGTTTAGAGGATGGATTGGTAGCTTCTCGAGAGAAAAATCCAATTTTGGATCGGCGCCTCGCAGGTCTTCGATGAGCGAATCCTCTTGGCCCACGTCTTCCGTGGCTTCAATTCAATTCGGGAGGTTATCATCGCTAACATCGATGAAAATGTTGTAGTTCAGCTCCTCCATTTCTCGAAGTTGGTGAAATCCCAGCGGTAGACAGAGAAAATATTCTGAATACTGGACTTGTACGATACTGGACTTGTACAACATCATCTTTGAGCTATTGCCGGAGATAGATGCATTGTTCTCCTTTGGTTCAACAACCACTGTCCAAGAACAGGCCATCGCCTCCCCCTCGATGCTCACCGAGGCCATTCACACCATATTTGTCGACTTTGAAGCCGTAGTCCAGAAGGAGCACTCCAAGTCAATGCATCTTGACACCATGGTTCAAGCGCCCACTTTTCACGCCATTGACTACATTGCAAAAGCTCTGATTACGAGTCAACCCTCGCCGAGATCTTCACGTTAGTTCCCCTGCAAAAAGAAAGCCTCGACCTTGACTTCTTATTTCATACATTGCACTCGGAGGTGCTGGTTGAATGGTCGACATTTTCGCGAGACTCCTCTTCCTCTTACTCCACCTTGTCCTTAAACGATGACGAACAACGAGAGATAGAGATACAGATATTCAATTTATTAAAATTTAATATTAATTTTTTTTATTCCACATCAGCATGCCATATCATTAGTTTAATGGGTTGCTATTGAAAATTAGACGGCAGGTCACAATTGAGACAAATGTGGTTGTATATGATTGAATTGAGCAAAATAAAAGTACATATCATAAATGAGAAAAACCCAAAAATACAAGCTAATATTAATTAATGATTAATTAACCTTTCAATAGGCGAGGTGCACTCTTCGGTGACTCATTGTTGGCTTTTGGCCTGTCTCGCACCGCATCACAAATAATGCACCACTCTTCAGAGCTTTCTACCGAAAGACTAAGTAGTTTAATTCTTTTGTGTTTCTTGTGTTTTTCATTGAGCTTAATTCATTTATGGAATTCATATTTAGAATGAGTCAATAAGTTAGTTCTCCAATATTTGGTTTAAGCCTATTTAGTTAAACTGATTTTTGATTTCATTTCTTAGAGCTTCTGACGGATAATCTTGAGGCCCAAACTTTTGAACATTTGTGAGGCCCAAACTGGTTTAATCTTGTTTTCCTTGTAATTTGATATCTCAACAATTGTGAATTCTTCAATCATTATAAGCTGTTTTTTTACTAACGGTTACAGCTCTCAAATGCATGCTCTATTAAGGTGCATAGTTATTGCATGTGAACCTTATAAAGTTATATGAAGAGACTTTAAAAGAACAGGTTGGAGGTATGATTTATTCTTTGGATTCATAAGCTCAACAAGTAATAATTAAGCAAGAATTCATAAGCTCAACAGTAATAATTTATTTGATATTTTTTTGATCTTATGCTATAGTTCTTGCTTTCTATTTTTCTATTTAGTTATTATCAATGTTTCATTAAAGCCCTCGCTGCACTCAACATCGATACTCATCAGTTTCCTGTTATTAGTGTGTTCTTTTTTTTTGGCTTTGTATATATGTTTTCTATCTTCTAGTTAGTTGTAATCCATATTTCACTAAAACCTTCATATCTATGTTGTACTCAAATGTTATACTGTTCAGTGTTGTTTTTTTTGTTAGTGTTTTTATTTGGTGTCTTTCTTCTAATTTTTTCTTAACATTTTGTATTAGTTGTGTGAGTACTAGTGAGTTTTAATTCGTCATTCTGTTGATTTGATTGTTGAGCACAATAAGTAATATGCACAATAAGTTAATTCTTCGTTTTTTCTTACTGCCCAGCAATTGATGTTCCCCAATTTGCCAAGTATATGCTCTTCATCAAGGATATTCTAAGGTATAGTAACTATAAATGCATTTCTTCTGCCATATGCAAGTATTCTAGCACATTATGATATATTTAGCATCTTTCAGAAAGATAGAAGTACAAAAGTTATATGAGGTGCACCACCAAATGAGCTTCATTCTGAACAATTACCTAAACCAAGATCACAAAATTCATCAACAAAGGGCAAGCCTTGATGGGATGAAGACGGGGATCATGAAGACTGGGATCCCGCAACCCTTTGCTTCCCTTGGAAGCCAACCTTAAAGAAGCTGAACAGTCATTGCCAATTGCACAGCAGACAAATGCTGTTAATGAGAATCAAAATTCCATAGGAATTTCCAATAATTCTTTCGAAAATCTGGACCCTTTTGCCAATTGGCCACCTAAGCAAAAATTTTGCAAGAAATTTAGGCCTTGCATCTCTGCCAACCCAAAATTATAGAATTTCAGAACCAACAGATTGGCCAGTCAAAAACCATAGAAAGAGAACTTAAACTCCAACAAACAGAGTGGTTTGCCCATGAATGGTCAAGAGTTAGGACAGTTGAACCTTGCATCTGCATCAAGTATGAGAAACTTAGTCTTATCATCTAACATGAGTTACTTGAACTCTAATAGCAATACTACTATTTAATAGAAAATTATTCACTTTTACGTACTTTTGTGCTATTTTTTTCGGCTATCCAACTTGGCCAAGATTTTTCTCTATCATGTCCTCCTAACTCTGTAGAACATGGTTCCTGGGAGACACCCAGATTGAAGTATGACAAAAATCCTATTTTGCGGGATAAAAAGTTCCCGGCTTGGTATGTCTAGAACATATATAAATATAATTACCGTTATATATATAAATAAAATAATATAGTTTTAAAATTATAATTTGCCTCATCCGCAACTTGTGTTATTATGAAACAAAGGCCACATTAATACTCCACTTACCTCTTTCCTTTTCATTCCTTGTCTTTTCACCTCTATTCTAATATGTTGTGAATTTCCAAAATCTGGATCAATTCTTTTTTATGCTATGGTACTTGGAAATTAGAATATGATTTTTTTGGTGTTGCTTCTGGCATATATTGACTTCTCAGTCTTCACGCAAAAGGATCCGAGCTTGTTGATGAAGTAGGATCCGGACTTGTTGATGAAGTTGTTGCTTTATGGTTAGCTTTTTTGGTGACTGACCTTCTCCAAGTTGTTGCTAAAGGTAGCAGGTCAAAGACTCAAAGTATCACTGACACTCTTGTGGAATTACTCTAACCAAGTATGTCCTCAATTAAATTACATTTGTGCACCTAAACCCTGTGATAAAAAGATATTTTGATGAGTGAAAAATCTATTATTTATGGTATCATTGATTAACACCGGACATCCATCAAATGCTTTCAATATTTACTCTGGTATTATTATTAATACAAAATGATGATGTTTGACTAAATAAGACATTTACAAAATGAGGTGGTGATGCTCCGTTGGTTTCGTCACTCATGGTGTGACCATATACATCGACTACCTCGCAGGTGTCGGCTCCAAGTCAAGCTTCAAGGTTATCTCGTTACTCTTATCCATGTTTCTTTTCTTATTCTTTGTATTTTCCTGTGTACTCAGAAATTTTTCTCTTCTTGTCGAGGTGGAAGAAAATTTTCTGAAATTTACTTTCTTCTTTGTGTTATCAAATTTCCTCTTTCCTTTCGAGATGAAAGATTAGAGCAATGATTGATTGCAACAATCGTGATGAAGATGGCTGTGGTGGCGCTGCTCTGTCGGTTCTGCCACTCACGGTGACAATATACATCTGTGGTGGCGCTGCACTATGCTGTTTTTATTACCAATTCCTTGTTTCAATATTCATGCTTTTAACTTGTTGATTATCTGTTTCTTTGGTAGCTTTAAATTCAAAGTTGAAGGGTTCTCAAATTAAACCAACTCCTGGTTTTCATCCTGCAGTAGCAGACAACCCAGATCCACTGTTTCACAGTAGTAGTCCAATTTATGGTAACTTTCACATCATATTACTTAAAAGAACTCTTGTCATGCTTGACGCAGAAGTTAGCATATCAGAACTATTGATAACAATGGAAATCTTGTTCGTAATGTGCAGGTTCTGGTTTTAATGAATATACAATAGCATAAGTGACTCTTAGGAGATAAACAATAATAGCAGCTTTAATTGTCATAAGATGAACAATTATGCTACAACTGAATTTTCATGTGGAAATTTATTTCATTCAGGTCAGTTGATTTCTCCTAAGTCTGGCCCTAGCACTATTGATTTCACCCGAGGTGAACAAATGTCATCGAGATTGAGAAATTTTGTGGAGAACCCAGTCGGATTAGCAAATGAGAGCACGACGTCTATGATGAACAACTTATATTGGCAAAATGGAGGTAAGGATCATGATATTTCTGGGACATCTTATACGACGTGCAGTTTTACAACTAGTGTGTCTGAGGTCAGAGAAAGTGGTTTTCCTGAAATTATAAATAGCCTTATTCCTCGATCAAAGTATGGATATCTAAGGTAGAGCATATTATTTTGGCCTGTTCCTTGTGGAAGCACACTAAATGAGGGAAGGTAAAAGGTTTTGACTGTTGTTGTAGTACCTCTGATCTTGCACAGTTGCACAGCAGTGATGCTGGCAGAAATTTTTTCTCTAGAAGCACCATAACTAGGAATGTTCTTTGTTCGAAAGCTTATTAAGGGCACTAATTAGGTACACAATTTTCTTTCAAATGCCTGCTAAGGTCTCTCATATTCTTTCTCTATTTGTTGCCAAGTGTTCTAGGGTGCTTATACTATAGGTTTCGCGTTACTCACTGAAACTTGTATGTAGACAAATTATTGGGAATGCGAAGTATTATAAAGTGAAAATAATACCTAGCTGTTTGTCAGATGTTCTGCTTGATTTGACATTGAAACCTTACGAGTGATTTTTCTTTTTGCTTTGCAAGTAAATTTCTTGTCTGTTTCGTTTTCTAGATCAATACGGATTGCTCGCCATTCTGTATTTGGTTCTTATTATATAGTTGTGTAAATTTAGTCTAATTATTGTCAATCAGGTACTTGTGTTTCTTTTATTTTCTCATCTGAACATTATCACTTCAGTTGTTCAAACTTAAAGGTATGTGTGTTTATTTGTGGGCACACCCTAATTTCACATTCATTCCTAACTTACGTGGATAATCTCACCTCACCTGCCTTCAAACCTAGTCCTCTGTTACTGCTTCTTCCACCTGTTCCTAATTTTGGTAAAGCAAAAGTTACCAATATACTCTACACAATTACTATTACATTAATATTCTGTGAAATATAAATGAGATGAAATCTGAAATTGACATTCCAGATGATCTAATTTAGAAATTTGAGCAATTCTGGGTACACTACAGAGATACTTCACTCAGAGGTGCTTTGGACATGAAAAATTAAATTTATATCTCTCTTTTTTTTTAAAATTAAGACATTGATATGTTTCCTAATTTTGACCAATGTTTGGAAGGGCAAAGTGAAGGTTTATGCTCTTTAATTAGTTTCTATTATTTCTCAATAAAATGGTCTATGAATCACTTTGAATTTCTATCATAAGGTCATAATTCATAGTGTATAACATCTTTGTAATGTCTTAGCAGCCTTGTTTCCAGTATCATAAGGTTAACATTAAACGGAAATTCTCCACTATCATCATCCAAGAGAATAAAAGGAAAGAAGGCAAGGGTAGTGGGAGGTGTCACTCACCTTCATTTGTAGCTCCATTTG
Organism: Canna indica; assembly: GCA_034359265.1. Lineage (NCBI taxonomy): Eukaryota > Viridiplantae > Streptophyta > Magnoliopsida > Zingiberales > Cannaceae > Canna > Canna indica. The sequence goes on along the minus strand of CP136895.1, from coordinate 36,455,121 downwards.
TTCTTTTATTCTCAAACTGAATACAACTTTGTTTTATTTTTAAGTATTTCATTTCTTCTGATATCCGTTTACTGTTTTTCATAATTCTTTAAGTTCAGTTGCTTTAAGACTTATTGTTGGTGTCCAACATGTTGATGCTTCTGGAACAAAAATTTGTGGAGAATCTCACTTGCTTCTTGTTGGTGATCCAGGTACCACTTGCTACATGGTTGGTAACTTATATCAGGCCCGAGTAATACAATCTTCTAAGAATTCAAACCATTTACTTTTTGAATATGATGAGTTAGGCATGTAGTACATGTTATAGTATTATGTTACTGGTTCCATAAAGGACCCATACGTGAGTGTACCACCCCCACCATGTATTGCTGGGACGAGAAAGTAATATATATCTTGTACATAATGGGTTTTATAACTTAGCACTATACTGCCTGATACATTGCTAATTTGCTACAGTACTAGTTCCATTTAAGATTGATGCCAACAAGGATCGTGAGAGTTTGTCTGTGCCTATTGCGAGAACAAGAACAAAGACATGTGAGATGTAATTTCTTTGAGGCACATGACATGAACTCATCCCAATGACTGGATGCTAGATGCCTAGATGTCTGCCATAAAGTTAGAAAGAATCTTTAAGATCTAAGGATTAGTTGAATCAATTACTTCGTCTAAGGGTCCAAACAGTCATGACTGCATGCTAGATGCCTAGATGTAGAGGACATAAAGATAAGAAGAATCTTTAAGATCTAAGGATTTGTTGAATCAATTACTCCATCTGTTTAAGGGTCCAAACAATCATGACTGCATGCTAGATGCCTAGATGTCGATGACATAAGGATAAGAAGAATCTTTAAGATCTAAGAATTAGTTGAATCAATTACTCCGTCTGTTTCCAAACAGTCATCGACAAACACTTCCTTTTCTATGTTTGATTCATAGTCTTTTTTTTCTAGGTTTCTAAACCAATTTGTTGGAATGAAGTCTTCAATCAATCCCCACGCTAAACCAATTTGTTTGAATGAAGTCTTCAATCAATCCCCACATTTCATTGTCTTTCATATTTGTACTTCTTTAGTTCTTCCTTTTTCTTCTTATTGGTAATCAAGATAAATCTATGTAGGTGCTCTAAGATATTTTGTCATCAAGATGCAGTAAAGAATTTTCTCTATTCATTCTATATAATCTCTTACTATGACATACTTTCTGCAAATTAACAATGCCAAATATAAAATTGTAGACAAGAAGCAAGCTTATGTTTGTTTATGTTTTATCAGAAAAGTTTCTAGTAGTTTGAACATTGAACACTAGAAGAACATTTGCATTGAAATTGTGCCTTGACCATTGGCAAAATTAAACCTTAATATTCAGTATCAATGTGAGCTCAAAACACACTTAAACTAAATTCGAGAAATAAGTTGAACTTTTTTTAATGGTAAGTATATTTTAGAAAGAAGATATAAAAATGTAAAGTATGAGCACATCTATCGTGGGGATTCGATGGATGATAATAATTGAAAATCAAAACTAGGGCTGTGCTAGAAATTTCCCATACATAAGTACATTTAAGCTGAAAAATAGTCTAATGCAAATTTAGTTACAGAAAAATTTGGCAATATAAAGTTTGGCTGAATTTTTTCTTCATCAGCTTCTCAATTTCCATAGTGCTGAATTGTTTAGTCTTTCTGAATACCATGGTTGTAATTCATTGTGTTGTTTCCTATTTCAGCGGCTATTAACATCATAATGCTCTAGTTTTCTTGATTTTACTTTTTGAAATAGTTATTTGAAGTTCGGTGCTCTTAAATATCAACATATTATGTATTTGTGATAATTCCTATCCTATGGGGATGATAAGTGGGGTATGCCATATAGCAACTGTAATGATGAGATTGAATCATGGGTGGGAGAAAGCTGTAAGCATGACTGTCGCGTTCCTTAAGTCCTATAGTGGGTGTGCTTGGAATACATTGATGCTTGTATAGGATTAGATATTCAAATTAACACTTATGGTTTTCCTTTTATTTTGGTTGAAATTTGTTTTTCTCTTTCTGAAGATTGAAAGAGAATCATAGAGTGCTATTATGAGAGGTCTTGAAAGAAAATAATGTTATTATTATTTTTCAGCCCTTCGAAATCTCTCCACTTGATTCTTATCATGTATCATCTTACACGGATGCTTATCAACAGGGGAATGGATGCTCAAAGTTGGAGCACTTGTTTTGGCTGATGGAGGACTTTGTTGCATAGATGATTTTGACCGGTTAGTTGCTAACTATCTTAATGCTTATTTCTCTCCTTATTTTTTACTGCCAACATTATTTTCTTATGAAAGATTTTTTAAAATTTGATGCAGCACATGTTCCTTTTAGTGCTCATTTTTTCACTTAGTGTATTAAGATTTCTTATCCTGTAATTCGAGTATATCTATAGTTATATGGTTTCTTTTACAATTTTAAATTCTTATCCTATAATAGCTTTTCTTAGGTTATTAAATTTTCAAAGTTGGTCTATCTCTTGATTATCTCTATGTCACTCTTCGCCCTATTATTTTCTCCTCTTCTCTCGTGTTCCTCTCCCTCATCTCTTGTTCTTCCACTATGGTTTACTTTCTTCCATCTTCTCTTTTTTCCCCTTACATTCTCTTGCATGTTGATTTGCACCGGCAAAAGAGAGCAAGAAATAGTTATTAATTTAATGAGATGTTGATAACGAAATAGTTATTAATTTATTTTTGGTTAATGTTTTGGTTTATTAATTTGTGACCGGGGTATTGAATAATTATTAAGTTGTTTAAAGTTGTTATGTATAGTAAGATCTCATAATTGAAGTATCAAAGGTGGTAATAGATTTGTTTATGTTCTGCTGTTGATTTATTGAAAATGGTAAATAAATTTATGAAGAAGCTCAAGAAGTATGGATGTGTATGAAATCAGATGTGGACGCGTTGGCATAAATTTGCATGGAGGTAAGTAATTGTTTATTTTTTTTAATATGTTCATGAATTTTCTGGCCTCTCTCTCTCTCTCAAGCTTGCCCGAACTCCAGTTGATCTTTCAATCCGATCAGCTCGACCGTAATGTATGTTCAAGAATATTTCACGGAGAGCTTTTAGTCTGCTTTCCTATCTACTAAACTTATTATCCAGCTGAATTGAATGGCTTTTTGTGCTTACTTTTTTTGGAGTCAGTAACATAGTTGGATATTTATTGCACATTGTAAGTACTCATCCTACCCTGTTAATAGGAAAATTAGCTGAAAATGTGAATATAATCTAGCTATGTTCGGAGAGCTTTTAGTCTGCTTTCCTATCTACTAAACTTATTATCCAGCTGAATTGAATGGCTTTTTGTGCTTACTTTTTTTGGAGTCAGTAACATAGTTGGATATTTATTGCACATTGTAACATAGCTAGATTATATTCACATTTTCAGCTAATTTTCCTATTAACAAGGTAGGATGAGTACTTATTTTTTTTAGCAAAGCACCACACTTAATATTTTCTTGAATCTCCTCGTCTAGTTGAAGCTGCTTTTATTTTTATTACAGATATAAGATGTTACTTGCATTATGTATAATGGAGCATGTTCAATGCTCTTTTTGTCATTTATTGCTAATGAATCATAACAGGATTAATGATGTTAGTAACATCTAACAATCCAAAAAAAATTCATTTCATCAGAATAGTATAGATGTTTTTATTTTTCTGTTATTAACTTCCAGCATCGTATTTTCATGTTTCAACATCATATTTTACCCCAAGAATTTATGGTACTTTCATGAATTGGTGGTCAGGACACTTTGTCTTCTATAAAGTGATTGTAGTGTGCCCTTTGAGGTTTTTCTCATTTGTGACTTGACTTATATTTTGTTTAATTTAATCTTATATTACGAGATTTGTTTCAATTGTGGCATGCAGTCTAATTTGTGTCGACAACATGGCATGCTAACGTGTAATAAAAAAAATAATTTTTAATATTAAAATTTTATGAATTGAAAACTTATATCATGGGTCCCATCTTTTTTTCTCTCTCTCTACTATATTTCTTCTTCATTGTGGCCTCTAAAAGGATATGTTCAACATCGTCTCCATCGAGGATATGGAGGTTGCGGGGTCCCACGCGACCTTCGGTCATGTATGCCACCATGTGTCGCCTCGAGAAGGAGTTCCCTATCATATTCTTGTAGTCAACCGCTCCAACGTCTCCGAGGACACCGAGGACGATGAGATTCACGCAGCTGTGGACTTTAATGTTGAGGACGAGAGTGCTACGACCAGCGACATGGTTGACATCTGCGCCATTGCCGAGATTGTGATCATCGTCGGTTATGGCAATGAGTGCATCGGGGTATATGTATACCGCAAGTTGATCAAGGGGCTCTGTCGTATCGGGTTCGAGCGGCTTACGTCGTCGTAGGTTTAGAGGATGGATTGGTAGCTTCTCGAGAGAAAAATCCACTTTAGGATCAACGCATCGCGGGTGGCCACCACCAGCGTGTACTTCGATGAGCAGATCCTCTTGGGCCACGTCTTCCGTGCCTTCGATTCAATTCGGGAGGTTGTCATAGCTAACATCGCTATAAAATGTTGTAGTTCAGCTTCTTTGTTTCCCGGAGTTGGTGAAATCCAAGTGGTCGACAGAGAAAATGTTTTGGATACTGGACTTGTGCAACGCCATCTCTAAGCTATTGTCGGAGATAGATGCATTGTTCTCCTTTGGCTAAACAATCGCTGTCCAAGAATAGGCCATCGCCTCTCCCTCCAAGCTCGCCGAGGCCAGTCACACCAAGTTTGTCGACTCCGAAGCCGTAGTTCAGAAGGAGGACTCCAAGTCAATCCCTCTTGAAGCTGTGATTCAAGCGCCCACTCGTCATGCCATTGACTATATCGCCAAGATCATCACGGAAGTCCCCTTGCAAAAAAAAAGCCTCCACCTTGACTTCTTATTCGATACATTGCACTCGGAGGCGCTAATTGAAAGGTCGACGTTTTCGCGAGACTCTTCCTCTTGCTCCTCCTTGTCCTTAAACGATGACGAACAAAGAGATATAGAGATAGAGATATTTAATTTATTAAATTTTAATATTAAAAAACTATTTCTTATTCCACATCAGCATGCCATGTCATTAGTTTAATGGGTTGCTGTCAGAAATTAGACAGCACATCACAATTGAGACAAATGTGGTAGTATAGGATTGAATTGAGCAAAATAAAAGTACATATAAAAAATGAGGAAATCCCAAAAATACAAGCTAATATTAATTAATGGTTAATTAACCTTTCAAGAGGCGAGGGGCGCTGGTTAAATTAAACCGGTGCCCCTTTACAAGGGCAGTTGTTAAATTGAAATAGGCGCTTATTATTAAGCGCCATATTTCTCTTTATCAACTCAAGATTAATAGAAATCAGGTACTTTCATATGTGCCAATTTTTAAATTTCTTTATTATTAATTTTTTACTTCAATATTGACGTTTTTATAAAATGTCTAAACATAAGTTTAGACCTAAAAAAGGTGATTGTTTTCTACATAATAAAAGTAAATTTCAGTAAATTTCATATGTTTACTGTAGTGGTTGTTGCATTTCTGGATTATATGGAAGTTATCAACTCATGTTTTCTTCAATTTTGAGATTCTTTGGGGTTTTTTGTTTTAATTTCTATGTATGTTTTTTTCCTGAATGTGATAGTTTTATATATATACAGTGCATACATATTAATCTCTATCATGCGTTTGGCAAGGAAACTTATTTCTATCTTGAAAGTGCAAATTGTTTTGAGTTTGTTATGAATGTGATTATATGCATTAATTGTGCAGTACACACTTACTGCTATTGTTCAGGAGTTAATCTTAGTTAAGATTTAAGAATGTAATTATATGCATTAATTGTGCAGTACGTAATCACCTCAGTTAACAATTTTTTTTGTAGAAGTGGACTTTTAACTCATAATGCAAGTGATTATTTTTGATGGACTGCATGACTAGTTTTTCTAATGACTTTTCTTTAATGATCGAGAAAACTTGGTACTGGAATCTTTAAAGCCGTAAGGTATGAATGTTTATCTGTCTTCTGTTTTAAATGTGGATGTATTTGCCATGTTATGAATAAATATGATAGAATAAATGCATCTACTTTAAATACTAAGTAAGGATGACAATAATATTATTTATGCCGAAAATCCTGTTCAAGAAAAATTTATTGAGGTTCTTTTTAATAATCTTAAGGATATATCTTTGACTAATGAAGCTCCCAAATCAGATGCCTAACACCCCTCAAACTAGAGATCAGTCTATTGGTACGAAAAATATGGACATGAGGGGAAAAAATAAACTTGAGTAGCCCTTTGTTGTTTACTATTGCATTATTTGTTCCAAACTTTATATTCTGAAGGTGCCAGTATTTTTTTAAACTTATTTATGCAAAAAATTATTGTTCACTCATACAGAAACTAGCATCATGTTTTGAAGTTGTCAATTTTTTACTTAATGATACAAGTTTCTTAGTTTCTTTATTACCTGGAGCATTTTGCAAATCATGCAACTAATGAGCAAATTTCAATTATGATCTATTCTTACTTTCAAATTTAAAATGGATGGTTTATTTGCTGCCATTTGCTAAATAGTTCTTTTTTTTCGCTTTAGATCTAAAAAGAACCAGTATTTTTCTTTTCTTTCTTCTTTAGATCTAAAGAGAACCAACATTTTTCTTTTCTTTTCTTTCCCATACTCATCGTTGCTATTAATACTTCAGGGATGTGTGATAATTGTGCACATGAAGCTGAGGTTAAGGAAATAGATGCAACTTGTATGAGGGAGTTCTTTTATAATTTGGCTAGATTATTGAATTTATATTTTTGTTAATTATATTATTGTGATGTTATCAATTTATACATCTTGATTTTACATCACATACATATGTTCCGTAGTATATATATATATATATATATATATATATATAGAGAGAGAGAGAGAGAGAGAGAGAGAGAGAAATGTCTTTAGATATCATAGCTTATTTATATACATAGAGAGAAACCTCTTTAGATATCATAACTTATTTATAAAAGTAACAAAATTATGGCAAACAAAAAAAAATTAACTTAGTTATCAGATGGGTATAAGTATTGGTAGATATCCCAGAAGCCTAAATGTAGGTTAGCGAAACAATATTCTCTGAAGCAGAAGTTGCAAAAAAATAAGTCAAAACAATTAGGACTACCAATGATCTTAGTAGTGTCTGCATCATTCGGCGGAATATTGTATGTCTCTGGTCTTCCTGCTACTTTTGCTAACGAAACGGTAACATTATCCTTCTATAATTTCAACTAGTACTCTGTATTTGACATGTTGAAGATATATTACAGCATAAATCTTCTAGAGAGCGTAAGCAGATATGGTGGTTTACGTGTTCCATTAAAAATCTGCAAATCTGGGGTCTTCCAGAAAATAAATTTGATTCTAATGTGCCAGATAATTTCAAATTTTGTTCTTGCAGACTCTTGAAAAGAAAGAATTCTTTGGAAAATATGGCAAAGTTCTAAAGATTTCTCTAGTTCCAGCTGTCAAGGGATTTCTAAATTCTCGTGTTGTGTAAGTATTTAACACTTCAAAGTGGTTCTTATTTTGTCATATTCTAAAAGTAAAATAGTTTTAATGCTATTAATATGTCCTGACGAAGCCCTTGACCAATCATTAAGATGTTGGTTTATAAAGTGCATTTATGATATAAGCAATTTTTTGGCGAAACCCTTGACTAATCATTTTCTTAAACCAATAAACTTCATAAATCTTGAGGATCTGCTTCAAATAGTCTTATATCACGGTTTGGAAGCATGCTGTAGTAGCAGTACTGGGAAAAAGGACTTCCAGAATCCTTAGCTCATGTAAGTTTTTTAGTGAATTAACTAGTGGTAGAGTGCATTGTGTATTTTAGCTTTTTTGATTAATTTTAATTTTTATAAATGCACCCACGGAACGTTGAGTGCCCTTCCATCAACAGTTTCATGGTACATAACTGAGAAATACTCATTTCTAATATTTTTGTCTTAATGTTCAATAGTATTTATTATAATTTCTACCGGGCTTCTGCTCCCACATCTAGTAGGTTATCATATGCTTGTATGACAGTGTCTCAAGGGCCCCTTTTTCGAGCTCAAATACCAACATCTTCTCAAAATGTTAATCAAAGTGATGACGGAACCTTCAAATCTAGTCATTCCATGATGGTGACCAATCTACCCATCAATGAGTTTGCCTTATTAGGTTTTCCAAATTTTTGGGCAAGTTATCTGGCTAACATTGGTATTAAAAGTGCTGCATGCAGATTATCTTGTGAAAATAGTACTGCAAAATAAAGTTTGTCTAAATTCTTTTTTCATCAGCTTCTCAACTTACCATGGTGCTGAATTGCTTAGTCTTCCTGATTACCATGGTTGGAATTCATTGTGTTGTTTCCCATTTCAACTGCTATTGACATTATAATGTTCTAGTTTTCTAGATTTTACTTTTTGAAATAGTTATTTGAAGTTCAGTGCCCTTAAATATCAACATTTGATGTACTTGTTATATATTCCTATACCATGGGGATGCTAAGTGGGGTATGCCATATAGCAGATATAATGATGAGATTGAATCCTGGGTGGGAGAGAGTAAGCTTGACTGTCGCGTTCCTTAAGTCCTATAATGGGTGTGCTTGAAGACCTGGATGCTTGTACAAGACTAGATATTTAAATTAACACTTATGGTTTTTCTTTTGTTTAGGTTGAAAAGTTTTTTTTCTTTTTCTTAAGATTGGAAGAGAACCATAGAGTGCTATCATGAGAGGTCCTGAAAGAAAAATGTGCTATTATTATTTTTTAGCCCTTCGGAATCTCTCCACTTGATTCCAATTTGTTGTACCTTGAAAAGAACAGTACATATTAGTTTTTAATAAGCATCAAATCAACTTCAGGTTACCTTGAAATACTTTCAAATATGATAAAAAGTTCAAGTTTCAATTAATTAATTAATTGTGCATAGAAGTCTAGCTTGTGCATAGAAGATGAAATGACTATTTATTAATTATTTTTAATGCTATTTATCCCTGCTATTTATCTTGTGTTAATATCTTAGTATTAGTATATTACAGTATCCAATCACTTAATATTGAATATACATACAATATTGATAATTTGTTATTTAACATGTCTTCATTTATAATTAATTTTTCATGTTAATTCACTTGTACCTTCATGTTAATTAATTTGTCCTCATTGTTAGGATTGAAGATTGTCGTGTTATAGACTCTTCGTGTATAATTAACTTGTCTGATATTGGAATCTTTAAAGCTGTATGGTATGATCGTTTTTCTTTTTCTTTCTGTTTTATATCTAAAGAAAATCAACATATTTATTTTTTTATGCTTTAGATCTAAAGGAAATTAGTATTTTTCTTTTCTTTAATTTCCCATACTCATTGTTGCTATTAATACATCAGGGATGTTTTATATTTGTGCACATGAAGCTGAGGTCAAGTAAATAGATGCAACCTGTATGAGGAAGTTCTTTTATAATTTGGCTAGATTGTTGAATTTACATTTTTGTTAATTATATTCTTGTGCTGTTATCAATTTAAGCATCTTGACTTTACATCACATACAAATATTCTGTAGTATAAACATGTATCTTTAGCAGGAAGTTGACTCTAGCAAACATGCCCATGTTTTAGGATGTAGTTTTTCAACCTTTGGTGGTCCTCTTCCGGCTACCACAACGCTACCACAACGCTCTCCGGTGACTTATCGTTGGCTTCTGGCCTGTCTCGCACCCCATCACAAACAATGTACCACTCTTCACAGCTTTCCACCGAAAGGCTAAGTAGTTTAATTCTTTTGTGTTTCCTGTGTTTTTCATTGAACTTAATTTATTTATGGAATTCATATTTAGAATGAGTCAATAAGTTAGTTCCCCAATATTTGGTTTAAGCCTATTTAGTTAAACTGAATATTGTTTTCATTTCTTAGAGCTTCTAATGGATAATCTTGAGGGCCAAACTTATGAACATTCGAGAAAGATATAGTCAAATATACTCAAGTTTGTTTCCTAGGTCATATGCATTTTTTAAAATGTTGTAACAGTTGATGACTAAGGGTTTTGTGATATTGATTGTTAGAAACTATTACCACTATGTTACCTTGTTTTGCAACATATTCTCCCCACCTCTCTCTCTTGTTCTTGCTGTCCTATTTCTTCGTCTTTGTGGCCTCTAGAATGCCATATTCAACATCGTCTCCACCGAGGATATCGAGGCCGCAGGTCCCACGCGACCTTCGATCTTGTAGGCCACATTGTGTCGCCTCGAGAACGAGTTCTCTATCATATTCTCGTTACCAACAGCTTTAGCGTCTCCGAGGACATCGAGGACGATGAGATTCACGCAGTTGTGGACTTTAATGTTAGAGGATGAGAGCGCTATGACTAGTGTTATGGTTCATCTCTGCGCCATTGCCGAGATCGTGGTCATCGTCGGCTATGGCAATGAGTGCGTCAGGGTATACAAGATCCTCCGCAAGTTGATCAAGGGGCTCTATCTTCTCGGGTTCGAGCGATTTACCTTGTCGCTGGTTTAGAGGATGGATTGGTAGCTTCTCGAGAGAAAAATCCAATTTTGGATCGGCGCCTCGCAGGTCTTCGATGAGCGAATCCTCTTGGCCCACGTCTTCCGTGGCTTCAATTCAATTCGGGAGGTTGTCATCGCTAACATCGATGAAAATGTTGTAGTTCAGCTCCTCCATTTCTCGAAGTTGGTGAAATCCCAGCGGTAGACAGAGAAAATATTCTGAATACTGGACTTGTACGATACTGGACTTGTACAACATCATCTTTGAGCTATTGCCGGAGATAGATGCATTGTTCTCCTTTGGTTCAACAACCACTGTCCAAGAACAGGCCATCGCCTCCCCCTCGATGCTCACCGAGGCCATTCACACCATATTTGTCGACTTTGAAGCCGTAGTCCAGAAGGAGCACTCCAAGTCAATGCATCTTGACACCATGGTTCAAGCGCCCACTTTTCACGCCATTGACTACATTGCGAAAGCTCTGATTACGAGTCAACCCTCGCCGAGATCTTCACGGAAGTTCCCCTGCAAAAAGAAAGCCTCGACCTTGACTTCTTATTTCATACATTGCACTCGGAGGTGCTGGTTGAATGGTCGACATTTTCGCGAGACTCCTCTTCCTCTTACTCCACCTTGTCCTTAAACGATGACGAACAACGAGAGATAGAGATACAGATATTCAATTTATTAAAATTTAATATTAATTTTTTTTATTCCACATCAGCATGCCATATCATTAGTTTAATGGGTTGCTATTGAAAATTAGACGGCAGGTCACAATTGAGACAAATGTGGTTGTATATGATTGAATTGAGCAAAATAAAAGTACATATCATAAATGAGAAAAACCCAAAAATACAAGCTAATATTAATTAATGATTAATTAACCTTTCAATAGGCGAGGTGCACTCTTCGGTGACTCATTGTTGGCTTTTGGCCTGTCTCGCACCGCATCACAAATAATGCACCACTCTTCAGAGCTTTCTACCGAAAGACTAAGTAGTTTAATTCTTTTGTGTTTCTTGTGTTTTTCATTGAGCTTAATTCATTTATGGAATTCATATTTAGAATGAGTCAATAAGTTAGTTCTCCAATATTTGGTTTAAGCCTATTTAGTTAAACTGATTTTTGATTTCATTTCTTAGAGCTTCTGACGGATAATCTTGAGGCCCAAACTTTTGAACATTTGTGAGGCCCAAACTGGTTTAATCTTGTTTTCCTTGTAATTTGATATCTCAACAATTGTGAATTCTTCAATCATTATAAGCTGTTTTTTTACTAACGGTTACAGCTCTCAAATGCATGCTCTATTAAGGTGCATAGTTATTGCATGTGAACCTTATAAAGTTATATGAAGAGACTTTAAAAGAACAGGTTGGAGGTATGATTTATTCTTTGGATTCATAAGCTCAACAAGTAATAATTAAGCAAGAATTCATAAGCTCAACAGTAATAATTTATTTGATATTTTTTTGATCTTATGCTATAGTTCTTGCTTTCTATTTTTCTATTTAGTTATTATCAATGTTTCATTAAAGCCCTCGCTGCACTCAACATCGATACTCATCAGTTTCCTGTTATTAGTGTGTTCTTTTTTTTTGGCTTTGTATATATGTTTTCTATCTTCTAGTTAGTTGTAATCCATATTTCACTAAAACCTTCATATCTATGTTGTACTCAAATGTTATACTGTTCAGTGTTGTTTTTTTTGTTAGTGTTTTTATTTGGTGTCTTTCTTCTAATTTTTTCTTAACATTTTGTATTAGTTGTGTGAGTACTAGTGAGTTTTAATTCGTCATTCTGTTGATTTGATTGTTGAGCACAATAAGTAATATGCACAATAAGTTAATTCTTCGTTTTTTCTTACTGCCCAGCAATTGATGTTCCCCAATTTGCCAAGTATATGCTCTTCATCAAGGATATTCTAAGGTATAGTAACTATAAATGCATTTCTTCTGCCATATGCAAGTATTCTAGCACATTATGATATATTTAGCATCTTTCAGAAAGATAGAAGTACAAAAGTTATATGAGGTGCACCACCAAATGAGCTTCATTCTGAACAATTACCTAAACCAAGATCACAAAATTCATCAACAAAGGGCAAGCCTTGATGGGATGAAGACGGGGATCATGAAGACTGGGATCCCGCAACCCTTTGCTTCCCTTGGAAGCCAACCTTAAAGAAGCTGAACAGTCATTGCCAATTGCACAGCAGACAAATGCTGTTAATGAGAATCAAAATTCCATAGGAATTTCCAATAATTCTTTCGAAAATCTGGACCCTTTTGCCAATTGGCCACCTAAGCAAAAATTTTGCAAGAAATTTAGGCCTTGCATCTCTGCCAACCCAAAATTATAGAATTTCAGAACCAACAGATTGGCCAGTCAAAAACCATAGAAAGAGAACTTAAACTCCAACAAACAGAGTGGTTTGCCCATGAATGGTCAAGAGTTAGGACAGTTGAACCTTGCATCTGCATCAAGTATGAGAAACTTAGTCTTATCATCTAACATGAGTTACTTGAACTCTAATAGCAATACTACTATTTAATAGAAAATTATTCACTTTTACGTACTTTTGTGCTATTTTTTTCGGCTATCCAACTTGGCCAAGATTTTTCTCTATCATGTCCTCCTAACTCTGTAGAACATGGTTCCTGGGAGACACCCAGATTGAAGTATGACAAAAATCCTATTTTGCGGGATAAAAAGTTCCCGGCTTGGTATGTCTAGAACATATATAAATATAATTACCGTTATATATATAAATAAAATAATATAGTTTTAAAATTATAATTTGCCTCATCCGCAACTTGTGTTATTATGAAACAAAGGCCACATTAATACTCCACTTACCTCTTTCCTTTTCATTCCTTGTCTTTTCACCTCTATTCTAATATGTTGTGAATTTCCAAAATCTGGATCAATTCTTTTTTATGCTATGGTACTTGGAAATTAGAATATGATTTTTTTGGTGTTGCTTCTGGCATATATTGACTTCTCAGTCTTCACGCAAAAGGATCCGAGCTTGTTGATGAAGTAGGATCCGGACTTGTTGATGAAGTTGTTGCTTTATGGTTAGCTTTTTTGGTGACTGACCTTCTCCAAGTTGTTGCTAAAGGTAGCAGGTCAAAGACTCAAAGTATCACTGACACTCTTGTGGAATTACTCTAACCAAGTATGTCCTCAATTAAATTACATTTGTGCACCTAAACCCTGTGATAAAAAGATATTTTGATGAGTGAAAAATCTATTATTTATGGTATCATTGATTAACACCGGACATCCATCAAATGCTTTCAATATTTACTCTGGTATTATTATTAATACAAAATGATGATGTTTGACTAAATAAGACATTTACAAAATGAGGTGGTGATGCTCCGTTGGTTTCGTCACTCATGGTGTGACCATATACATCGACTACCTCGCAGGTGTCGGCTCCAAGTCAAGCTTCAAGGTTATCTCGTTACTCTTATCCATGTTTCTTTTCTTATTCTTTGTATTTTCCTGTGTACTCAGAAATTTTTCTCTTCTTGTCGAGGTGGAAGAAAATTTTCTGAAATTTACTTTCTTCTTTGTGTTATCAAATTTCCTCTTTCCTTTCGAGATGAAAGATTAGAGCAATGATTGATTGCAACAATCGTGATGAAGATGGCTGTGGTGGCGCTGCTCTGTCGGTTCTGCCACTCACGGTGACAATATACATCTGTGGTGGCGCTGCACTATGCTGTTTTTATTACCAATTCCTTGTTTCAATATTCATGCTTTTAACTTGTTGATTATCTGTTTCTTTGGTAGCTTTAAATTCAAAGTTGAAGGGTTCTCAAATTAAACCAACTCCTGGTTTTCATCCTGCAGTAGCAGACAACCCAGATCCACTGTTTCACAGTAGTAGTCCAATTTATGGTAACTTTCACATCATATTACTTAAAAGAACTCTTGTCATGCTTGACGCAGAAGTTAGCATATCAGAACTATTGATAACAATGGAAATCTTGTTCGTAATGTGCAGGTTCTGGTTTTAATGAATATACAATAGCATAAGTGACTCTTAGGAGATAAACAATAATAGCAGCTTTAATTGTCATAAGATGAACAATTATGCTACAACTGAATTTTCATGTGGAAATTTATTTCATTCAGGTCAGTTGATTTCTCCTAAGTCTGGCCCTAGCACTATTGATTTCACCCGAGGTGAACAAATGTCATCGAGATTGAGAAATTTTGTGGAGAACCCAGTCGGATTAGCAAATGAGAGCACGACGTCTATGATGAACAACTTATATTGGCAAAATGGAGGTAAGGATCATGATATTTCTGGGACATCTTATACGACGTGCAGTTTTACAACTAGTGTGTCTGAGGTCAGAGAAAGTGGTTTTCCTGAAATTATAAATAGCCTTATTCCTCGATCAAAGTATGGATATCTAAGGTAGAGCATATTATTTTGGCCTGTTCCTTGTGGAAGCACACTAAATGAGGGAAGGTAAAAGGTTTTGACTGTTGTTGTAGTACCTCTGATCTTGCACAGTTGCACAGCAGTGATGCTGGCAGAAATTTTTTCTCTAGAAGCACCATAACTAGGAATGTTCTTTGTTCGAAAGCTTATTAAGGGCACTAATTAGGTACACAATTTTCTTTCAAATGCCTGCTAAGGTCTCTCATATTCTTTCTCTATTTGTTGCCAAGTGTTCTAGGGTGCTTATACTATAGGTTTCGCGTTACTCACTGAAACTTGTATGTAGACAAATTATTGGGAATGCGAAGTATTATAAAGTGAAAATAATACCTAGCTGTTTGTCAGATGTTCTGCTTGATTTGACATTGAAACCTTACGAGTGATTTTTCTTTTTGCTTTGCAAGTAAATTTCTTGTCTGTTTCGTTTTCTAGATCAATACGGATTGCTCGCCATTCTGTATTTGGTTCTTATTATATAGTTGTGTAAATTTAGTCTAATTATTGTCAATCAGGTACTTGTGTTTCTTTTATTTTCTCATCTGAACATTATCACTTCAGTTGTTCAAACTTAAAGGTATGTGTGTTTATTTGTGGGCACACCCTAATTTCACATTCATTCCTAACTTACGTGGATAATCTCACCTCACCTGCCTTCAAACCTAGTCCTCTGTTACTGCTTCTTCCACCTGTTCCTAATTTTGGTAAAGCAAAAGTTACCAATATACTCTACACAATTACTATTACATTAATATTCTGTGAAATATAAATGAGATGAAATCTGAAATTGACATTCCAGATGATCTAATTTAGAAATTTGAGCAATTCTGGGTACACTACAGAGATACTTCACTCAGAGGTGCTTTGGACATGAAAAATTAAATTTATATCTCTCTTTTTTTTTAAAATTAAGACATTGATATGTTTCCTAATTTTGACCAATGTTTGGAAGGGCAAAGTGAAGGTTTATGCTCTTTAATTAGTTTCTATTATTTCTCAATAAAATGGTCTATGAATCACTTTGAATTTCTATCATAAGGTCATAATTCATAGTGTATAACATCTTTGTAATGTCTTAGCAGCCTTGTTTCCAGTATCATAAGGTTAACATTAAACGGAAATTCTCCACTATCATCATCCAAGAGAATAAAAGGAAAGAAGGCAAGGGTAGTGGGAGGTGTCACTCACCTTCATTTGTAGCTCCATTTGTTCTTTTATTCTCAAACTGAATACAACTTTGTTTTATTTTTAAGTATTTCATTTCTTCTGATATCCGTTTACTGTTTTTCATAATTCTTTAAGTTCAGTTGCTTTAAGACTTATTGTTGGTGTCCAACATGTTGATGCTTCTGGAACAAAAATTTGTGGAGAATCTCACTTGCTTCTTGTTGGTGATCCAGGTACCACTTGCTACATGGTTGGTAACTTATATCAGGCCCGAGTAATACAATCTTCTAAGAATTCAAACCATTTACTTTTTGAATATGATGAGTTAGGCATGTAGTACATGTTATAGTATTATGTTACTGGTTCCATAAAGGACCCATACGTGAGTGTACCACCCCCACCATGTATTGCTGGGACGAGAAAGTAATATATATCTTGTACATAATGGGTTTTATAACTTAGCACTATACTGCCTGATACATTGCTAATTTGCTACAGTACTAGTTCCATTTAAGATTGATGCCAACAAGGATCGTGAGAGTTTGTCTGTGCCTATTGCGAGAACAAGAACAAAGACATGTGAGATGTAATTTCTTTGAGGCACATGACATGAACTCATCCCAATGACTGGATGCTAGATGCCTAGATGTCTGCCATAAAGTTAGAAAGAATCTTTAAGATCTAAGGATTAGTTGAATCAATTACTTCGTCTAAGGGTCCAAACAGTCATGACTGCATGCTAGATGCCTAGATGTAGAGGACATAAAGATAAGAAGAATCTTTAAGATCTAAGGATTTGTTGAATCAATTACTCCATCTGTTTAAGGGTCCAAACAATCATGACTGCATGCTAGATGCCTAGATGTCGATGACATAAGGATAAGAAGAATCTTTAAGATCTAAGAATTAGTTGAATCAATTACTCCGTCTGTTTCCAAACAGTCATCGACAAACACTTCCTTTTCTATGTTTGATTCATAGTCTTTTTTTTCTAGGTTTCTAAACCAATTTGTTGGAATGAAGTCTTCAATCAATCCCCACGCTAAACCAATTTGTTTGAATGAAGTCTTCAATCAATCCCCACATTTCATTGTCTTTCATATTTGTACTTCTTTAGTTCTTCCTTTTTCTTCTTATTGGTAATCAAGATAAATCTATGTAGGTGCTCTAAGATATTTTGTCATCAAGATGCAGTAAAGAATTTTCTCTATTCATTCTATATAATCTCTTACTATGACATACTTTCTGCAAATTAACAATGCCAAATATAAAATTGTAGACAAGAAGCAAGCTTATGTTTGTTTATGTTTTATCAGAAAAGTTTCTAGTAGTTTGAACATTGAACACTAGAAGAACATTTGCATTGAAATTGTGCCTTGACCATTGGCAAAATTAAACCTTAATATTCAGTATCAATGTGAGCTCAAAACACACTTAAACTAAATTCGAGAAATAAGTTGAACTTTTTTTAATGGTAAGTATATTTTAGAAAGAAGATATAAAAATGTAAAGTATGAGCACATCTATCGTGGGGATTCGATGGATGATAATAATTGAAAATCAAAACTAGGGCTGTGCTAGAAATTTCCCATACATAAGTACATTTAAGCTGAAAAATAGTCTAATGCAAATTTAGTTACAGAAAAATTTGGCAATATAAAGTTTGGCTGAATTTTTTCTTCATCAGCTTCTCAATTTCCATAGTGCTGAATTGTTTAGTCTTTCTGAATACCATGGTTGTAATTCATTGTGTTGTTTCCTATTTCAGCGGCTATTAACATCATAATGCTCTAGTTTTCTTGATTTTACTTTTTGAAATAGTTATTTGAAGTTCGGTGCTCTTAAATATCAACATATTATGTATTTGTGATAATTCCTATCCTATGGGGATGATAAGTGGGGTATGCCATATAGCAACTGTAATGATGAGATTGAATCATGGGTGGGAGAAAGCTGTAAGCATGACTGTCGCGTTCCTTAAGTCCTATAGTGGGTGTGCTTGGAATACATTGATGCTTGTATAGGATTAGATATTCAAATTAACACTTATGGTTTTCCTTTTATTTTGGTTGAAATTTGTTTTTCTCTTTCTGAAGATTGAAAGAGAATCATAGAGTGCTATTATGAGAGGTCTTGAAAGAAAATAATGTTATTATTATTTTTCAGCCCTTCGAAATCTCTCCACTTGATTCTTATCATGTATCATCTTACACGGATGCTTATCAACAGGGGAATGGATGCTCAAAGTTGGAGCACTTGTTTTGGCTGATGGAGGACTTTGTTGCATAGATGATTTTGACCGGTTAGTTGCTAACTATCTTAATGCTTATTTCTCTCCTTATTTTTTACTGCCAACATTATTTTCTTATGAAAGATTTTTTAAAATTTGATGCAGCACATGTTCCTTTTAGTGCTCATTTTTTCACTTAGTGTATTAAGATTTCTTATCCTGTAATTCGAGTATATCTATAGTTATATGGTTTCTTTTACAATTTTAAATTCTTATCCTATAATAGCTTTTCTTAGGTTATTAAATTTTCAAAGTTGGTCTATCTCTTGATTATCTCTATGTCACTCTTCGCCCTATTATTTTCTCCTCTTCTCTCGTGTTCCTCTCCCTCATCTCTTGTTCTTCCACTATGGTTTACTTTCTTCCATCTTCTCTTTTTTCCCCTTACATTCTCTTGCATGTTGATTTGCACCGGCAAAAGAGAGCAAGAAATAGTTATTAATTTAATGAGATGTTGATAACGAAATAGTTATTAATTTATTTTTGGTTAATGTTTTGGTTTATTAATTTGTGACCGGGGTATTGAATAATTATTAAGTTGTTTAAAGTTGTTATGTATAGTAAGATCTCATAATTGAAGTATCAAAGGTGGTAATAGATTTGTTTATGTTCTGCTGTTGATTTATTGAAAATGGTAAATAAATTTATGAAGAAGCTCAAGAAGTATGGATGTGTATGAAATCAGATGTGGACGCGTTGGCATAAATTTGCATGGAGGTAAGTAATTGTTTATTTTTTTTAATATGTTCATGAATTTTCTGGCCTCTCTCTCTCTCTCAAGCTTGCCCGAACTCCAGTTGATCTTTCAATCCGATCAGCTCGACCGTAATGTATGTTCAAGAATATTTCACGGAGAGCTTTTAGTCTGCTTTCCTATCTACTAAACTTATTATCCAGCTGAATTGAATGGCTTTTTGTGCTTACTTTTTTTGGAGTCAGTAACATAGTTGGATATTTATTGCACATTGTAAGTACTCATCCTACCCTGTTAATAGGAAAATTAGCTGAAAATGTGAATATAATCTAGCTATGTTCGGAGAGCTTTTAGTCTGCTTTCCTATCTACTAAACTTATTATCCAGCTGAATTGAATGGCTTTTTGTGCTTACTTTTTTTGGAGTCAGTAACATAGTTGGATATTTATTGCACATTGTAACATAGCTAGATTATATTCACATTTTCAGCTAATTTTCCTATTAACAAGGTAGGATGAGTACTTATTTTTTTTAGCAAAGCACCACACTTAATATTTTCTTGAATCTCCTCGTCTAGTTGAAGCTGCTTTTATTTTTATTACAGATATAAGATGTTACTTGCATTATGTATAATGGAGCATGTTCAATGCTCTTTTTGTCATTTATTGCTAATGAATCATAACAGGATTAATGATGTTAGTAACATCTAACAATCCAAAAAAAATTCATTTCATCAGAATAGTATAGATGTTTTTATTTTTCTGTTATTAACTTCCAGCATCGTATTTTCATGTTTCAACATCATATTTTACCCCAAGAATTTATGGTACTTTCATGAATTGGTGGTCAGGACACTTTGTCTTCTATAAAGTGATTGTAGTGTGCCCTTTGAGGTTTTTCTCATTTGTGACTTGACTTATATTTTGTTTAATTTAATCTTATATTACGAGATTTGTTTCAATTGTGGCATGCAGTCTAATTTGTGTCGACAACATGGCATGCTAACGTGTAATAAAAAAAATAATTTTTAATATTAAAATTTTATGAATTGAAAACTTATATCATGGGTCCCATCTTTTTTTCTCTCTCTCTACTATATTTCTTCTTCATTGTGGCCTCTAAAAGGATATGTTCAACATCGTCTCCATCGAGGATATGGAGGTTGCGGGGTCCCACGCGACCTTCGGTCATGTATGCCACCATGTGTCGCCTCGAGAAGGAGTTCCCTATCATATTCTTGTAGTCAACCGCTCCAACGTCTCCGAGGACACCGAGGACGATGAGATTCACGCAGCTGTGGACTTTAATGTTGAGGACGAGAGTGCTACGACCAGCGACATGGTTGACATCTGCGCCATTGCCGAGATTGTGATCATCGTCGGTTATGGCAATGAGTGCATCGGGGTATATGTATACCGCAAGTTGATCAAGGGGCTCTGTCGTATCGGGTTCGAGCGGCTTACGTCGTCGTAGGTTTAGAGGATGGATTGGTAGCTTCTCGAGAGAAAAATCCACTTTAGGATCAACGCATCGCGGGTGGCCACCACCAGCGTGTACTTCGATGAGCAGATCCTCTTGGGCCACGTCTTCCGTGCCTTCGATTCAATTCGGGAGGTTGTCATAGCTAACATCGCTATAAAATGTTGTAGTTCAGCTTCTTTGTTTCCCGGAGTTGGTGAAATCCAAGTGGTCGACAGAGAAAATGTTTTGGATACTGGACTTGTGCAACGCCATCTCTAAGCTATTGTCGGAGATAGATGCATTGTTCTCCTTTGGCTAAACAATCGCTGTCCAAGAATAGGCCATCGCCTCTCCCTCCAAGCTCGCCGAGGCCAGTCACACCAAGTTTGTCGACTCCGAAGCCGTAGTTCAGAAGGAGGACTCCAAGTCAATCCCTCTTGAAGCTGTGATTCAAGCGCCCACTCGTCATGCCATTGACTATATCGCCAAGATCATCACGGAAGTCCCCTTGCAAAAAAAAAGCCTCCACCTTGACTTCTTATTCGATACATTGCACTCGGAGGCGCTAATTGAAAGGTCGACGTTTTCGCGAGACTCCTCTTCCTCTTGCTCCTCCTTGTCCTTAAACGATGACGAACAAAGAGATATAGAGATAGAGATATTTAATTTATTAAATTTTAATATTAAAAAACTATTTCTTATTCCACATCAGCATGCCATGTCATTAGTTTAATGGGTTGCTGTCAGAAATTAGACAGCACATCACAATTGAGACAAATGTGGTAGTATAGGATTGAATTGAGCAAAATAAAAGTACATATAAAAAATGAGGAAATCCCAAAAATACAAGCTAATATTAATTAATGGTTAATTAACCTTTCAAGAGGCGAGGGGCGCTGGTTAAATTAAACCGGTGCCCCTTTACAAGGGCAGTTGTTAAATTGAAATAGGCGCTTATTATTAAGCGCCATATTTCTCTTTATCAACTCAAGATTAATAGAAATCAGGTACTTTCATATGTGCCAATTTTTAAATTTCTTTATTATTAATTTTTTACTTCAATATTGACGTTTTTATAAAATGTCTAAACATAAGTTTAGACCTAAAAAAGGTGATTGTTTTCTACATAATAAAAGTAAATTTCAGTAAATTTCATATGTTTACTGTAGTGGTTGTTGCATTTCTGGATTATATGGAAGTTATCAACTCATGTTTTCTTCAATTTTGAGATTCTTTGGGGTTTTTTGTTTTAATTTCTATGTATGTTTTTTTCCTGAATGTGATAGTTTTATATATATACAGTGCATACATATTAATCTCTATCATGCGTTTGGCAAGGAAACTTATTTCTATCTTGAAAGTGCAAATTGTTTTGAGTTTGTTATGAATGTGATTATATGCATTAATTGTGCAGTACACACTTACTGCTATTGTTCAGGAGTTAATCTTAGTTAAGATTTAAGAATGTAATTATATGCATTAATTGTGCAGTACGTAATCACCTCAGTTAACAATTTTTTTTGTAGAAGTGGACTTTTAACTCATAATGCAAGTGATTATTTTTGATGGACTGCATGACTAGATTTTCTAATGACTTTTCTTTAATGATCGAGAAAACTTGGTACTGGAATCTTTAAAGCCGTAAGGTATGAATGTTTATCTGTCTTCTGTTTTAAATGTGGATGTATTTGCCATGTTATGAATAAATATGATAGAATAAATGCATCTACTTTAAATACTAAGTAAGGATGACAATAATATTATTTATGCCGAAAATCCTGTTCAAGAAAAATTTATTGAGGTTCTTTTTAATAATCTTAAGGATATATCTTTGACTAATGAAGCTCCCAAATCAGATGCCTAACACCCCTCAAACTAGAGATCAGTCTATTGGTACGAAAAATATGGACATGAGGGGAAAAAATAAACTTGAGTAGCCCTTTGTTGTTTACTATTGCATTATTTGTTCCAAACTTTATATTCTGAAGGTGCCAGTATTTTTTTAAACTTATTTATGCAAAAAATTATTGTTCACTCATACAGAAACTAGCATCATGTTTTGAAGTTGTCAATTTTTTACTTAATGATACAAGTTTCTTAGTTTCTTTATTACCTGGAGCATTTTGCAAATCATGCAACTAATGAGCAAATTTCAATTATGATCTATTCTTACTTTCAAATTTAAAATGGATGGTTTATTTGCTGCCATTTGCTAAATAGTTCTTTTTTTTCGCTTTAGATCTAAAAAGAACCAGTATTTTTCTTTTCTTTCTTCTTTAGATCTAAAGAGAACCAGCATTTTTCTTTTCTTTTCTTTCCCATACTCATCGTTGCTATTAATACTTCAGGGATGTGTGATAATTGTGCACATGAAGCTGAGGTTAAGGAAATAGATGCAACTTGTATGAGGGAGTTCTTTTATAATTTGGCTAGATTATTGAATTTATATTTTTGTTAATTATATTATTGTGATGTTATCAATTTATACATCTTGATTTTACATCACATACATATGTTCCGTAGTATATATATATATATATATATAGAGAGAGAGAGAGAGAGAGAGAGAGAGAGAGAGAGAAATGTCTTTAGATATCATAGCTTATTTATATACATAGAGAGAAACCTCTTTAGATATCATAACTTATTTATAAAAGTAACAAAATTATGGCAAACAAAAAAAAATTAACTTAGTTATCAGATGGGTATAAGTATTGGTAGATATCCCAGAAGCCTAAATGTAGGTTAGCGAAACAATATTCTCTGAAGCAGAAGTTGCAAAAAAATAAGTCAAAACAATTAGGACTACCAATGATCTTAGTAGTGTCTGCATCATTCGGCGGAATATTGTATGTCTCTGGTCTTCCTGCTACTTTTGCTAACGAAACGGTAACATTATCCTTCTATAATTTCAACTAGTACTCTGTATTTGACATGTTGAAGATATATTACAGCATAAATCTTCTAGAGAGCGTAAGCAGATATGGTGGTTTACGTGTTCCATTAAAAATCTGCAAATCTGGGGTCTTCCAGAAAATAAATTTGATTCTAATGTGCCAGATAATTTCAAATTTTGTTCTTGCAGACTCTTGAAAAGAAAGAATTCTTTGGAAAATATGGCAAAGTTCTAAAGATTTCTCTAGTTCCAGCTGTCAAGGGATTTCTAAATTCTCGTGTTGTGTAAGTATTTAACACTTCAAAGTGGTTCTTATTTTGTCATATTCTAAAAGTAAAATAGTTTTAATGCTATTAATATGTCCTGACGAAGCCCTTGACCAATCATTAAGATGTTGGTTTATAAAGTGCATTTATGATATAAGCAATTTTTTGGCGAAACCCTTGACTAATCATTTTCTTAAACCAATAAACTTCATAAATCTTGAGGATCTGCTTCAAATAGTCTTATATCACGGTTTGGAAGCATGCTGTAGTAGCAGTACTGGGAAAAAGGACTTCCAGAATCCTTAGCTCATGTAAGTTTTTTAGTGAATTAACTAGTGGTAGAGTGCATTGTGTATTTTAGCTTTTTTGATTAATTTTAATTTTTATAAATGCACCCACGGAACGTTGAGTGCCCTTCCATCAACAGTTTCATGGTACATAACTGAGAAATACTCATTTCTAATATTTTTGTCTTAATGTTCAATAGTATTTATTATAATTTCTACCGGGCTTCTGCTCCCACATCTAGTAGGTTATCATATGCTTGTATGACAGTGTCTCAAGGGCCCCTTTTTCGAGCTCAAATACCAACATCTTCTCAAAATGTTAATCAAAGTGATGACGGAACCTTCAAATCTAGTCATTCCATGATGGTGACCAATCTACCCATCAATGAGTTTGCCTTATTAGGTTTTCCAAATTTTTGGGCAAGTTATCTGGCTAACATTGGTATTAAAAGTGCTGCATGCAGATTATCTTGTGAAAATAGTACTGCAAAATAAAGTTTGTCTAAATTCTTTTTTCATCAGCTTCTCAACTTACCATGGTGCTGAATTGCTTAGTCTTCCTGATTACCATGGTTGGAATTCATTGTGTTGTTTCCCATTTCAACTGCTATTGACATTATAATGTTCTAGTTTTCTAGATTTTACTTTTTGAAATAGTTATTTGAAGTTCAGTGCCCTTAAATATCAACATTTGATGTACTTGTTATATATTCCTATACCATGGGGATGCTAAGTGGGGTATGCCATATAGCAGATATAATGATGAGATTGAATCCTGGGTGGGAGAGAGTAAGCTTGACTGTCGCGTTCCTTAAGTCCTATAATGGGTGTGCTTGAAGACCTGGATGCTTGTACAAGACTAGATATTTAAATTAACACTTATGGTTTTTCTTTTGTTTAGGTTGAAAAGTTTTTTTTCTTTTTCTTAAGATTGGAAGAGAACCATAGAGTGCTATCATGAGAGGTCCTGAAAGAAAAATGTGCTATTATTATTTTTTAGCCCTTCGGAATCTCTCCACTTGATTCCAATTTGTTGTACCTTGAAAAGAACAGTACATATTAGTTTTTAATAAGCATCAAATCAACTTCAGGTTACCTTGAAATACTTTCAAATATGATAAAAAGTTCAAGTTTCAATTAATTAATTAATTGTGCATAGAAGTCTAGCTTGTGCATAGAAGATGAAATGACTATTTATTAATTATTTTTAATGCTATTTATCCCTGCTATTTATCTTGTGTTAATATCTTAGTATTAGTATATTACAGTATCCAATCACTTAATATTGAATATACATACAATATTGATAATTTGTTATTTAACATGTCTTCATTTATAATTAATTTTTCATGTTAATTCACTTGTACCTTCATGTTAATTAATTTGTCCTCATTGTTAGGATTGAAGATTGTCGTGTTATAGACTCTTCGTGTATAATTAACTTGTCTGATATTGGAATCTTTAAAGCTGTATGGTATGATCGTTTTTCTTTTTCTTTCTGTTTTATATCTAAAGAAAATCAACATATTTATTTTTTTATGCTTTAGATCTAAAGGAAATTAGTATTTTTCTTTTCTTTAATTTCCCATACTCATTGTTGCTATTAATACATCAGGGATGTTTTATATTTGTGCACATGAAGCTGAGGTCAAGTAAATAGATGCAACCTGTATGAGGAAGTTCTTTTATAATTTGGCTAGATTGTTGAATTTACATTTTTGTTAATTATATTCTTGTGCTGTTATCAATTTAAGCATCTTGACTTTACATCACATACAAATATTCTGTAGTATAAACATGTATCTTTAGCAGGAAGTTGACTCTAGCAAACATGCCCATGTTTTAGGATGTAGTTTTTCAACCTTTGGTGGTCCTCTTCCGGCTACCACAACGCTACCACAACGCTCTCCGGTGACTTATCGTTGGCTTCT
Source organism: Canna indica (assembly GCA_034359265.1). Classification (NCBI taxonomy): domain Eukaryota; kingdom Viridiplantae; phylum Streptophyta; class Magnoliopsida; order Zingiberales; family Cannaceae; genus Canna; species Canna indica. The sequence continues at coordinate 36,429,076 of CP136895.1, read as the reverse complement.
GGCCTGTCTCGCACCCCATCACAAACAATGTACCACTCTTCACAGCTTTCCACCGAAAGGCTAAGTAGTTTAATTCTTTTGTGTTTCCTGTGTTTTTCATTGAACTTAATTTATTTATGGAATTCATATTTAGAATGAGTCAATAAGTTAGTTCCCCAATATTTGGTTTAAGCCTATTTAGTTAAACTGAATATTGTTTTCATTTCTTAGAGCTTCTAATGGATAATCTTGAGGGCCAAACTTATGAACATTCGAGAAAGATATAGTCAAATATACTCAAGTTTGTTTCCTAGGTCATATGCATTTTTTAAAATGTTGTAACAGTTGATGACTAAGGGTTTTGTGATATTGATTGTTAGAAACTATTACCACTATGTTACCTTGTTTTGCAACATATTCTCCCCACCTCTCTCTCTTGTTCTTGCTGTCCTATTTCTTCGTCTTTGTGGCCTCTAGAATGCCATATTCAACATCGTCTCCACCGAGGATATCGAGGCCGCAGGTCCCACGCGACCTTCGATCTTGTAGGCCACATTGTGTCGCCTCGAGAACGAGTTCTCTATCATATTCTCGTTACCAACAGCTTTAGCGTCTCCGAGGACATCGAGGACGATGAGATTCACGCAGTTGTGGACTTTAATGTTAGAGGATGAGAGCGCTATGACTAGTGTTATGGTTCATCTCTGCGCCATTGCCGAGATCGTGGTCATCGTCGGCTATGGCAATGAGTGCGTCAGGGTATACAAGATCCTCCGCAAGTTGATCAAGGGGCTCTATCTTCTCGGGTTCGAGCGATTTACCTTGTCGCTGGTTTAGAGGATGGATTGGTAGCTTCTCGAGAGAAAAATCCAATTTTGGATCGGCGCCTCGCAGGTCTTCGATGAGCGAATCCTCTTGGCCCACGTCTTCCGTGGCTTCAATTCAATTCGGGAGGTTGTCATCGCTAACATCGATGAAAATGTTGTAGTTCAGCTCCTCCATTTCTCGAAGTTGGTGAAATCCCAGCGGTAGACAGAGAAAATATTCTGAATACTGGACTTGTACGATACTGGACTTGTACAACATCATCTTTGAGCTATTGCCGGAGATAGATGCATTGTTCTCCTTTGGTTCAACAACCACTGTCCAAGAACAGGCCATCGCCTCCCCCTCGATGCTCACCGAGGCCATTCACACCATATTTGTCGACTTTGAAGCCGTAGTCCAGAAGGAGCACTCCAAGTCAATGCATCTTGACACCATGGTTCAAGCGCCCACTTTTCACGCCATTGACTACATTGCGAAAGCTCTGATTACGAGTCAACCCTCGCCGAGATCTTCACGGAAGTTCCCCTGCAAAAAGAAAGCCTCGACCTTGACTTCTTATTTCATACATTGCACTCGGAGGTGCTGGTTGAATGGTCGACATTTTCGCGAGACTCCTCTTCCTCTTACTCCACCTTGTCCTTAAACGATGACGAACAACGAGAGATAGAGATACAGATATTCAATTTATTAAAATTTAATATTAATTTTTTTTATTCCACATCAGCATGCCATATCATTAGTTTAATGGGTTGCTATTGAAAATTAGACGGCAGGTCACAATTGAGACAAATGTGGTTGTATATGATTGAATTGAGCAAAATAAAAGTACATATCATAAATGAGAAAAACCCAAAAATACAAGCTAATATTAATTAATGATTAATTAACCTTTCAATAGGCGAGGTGCACTCTTCGGTGACTCATTGTTGGCTTTTGGCCTGTCTCGCACCGCATCACAAATAATGCACCACTCTTCAGAGCTTTCTACCGAAAGACTAAGTAGTTTAATTCTTTTGTGTTTCTTGTGTTTTTCATTGAGCTTAATTCATTTATGGAATTCATATTTAGAATGAGTCAATAAGTTAGTTCTCCAATATTTGGTTTAAGCCTATTTAGTTAAACTGATTTTTGATTTCATTTCTTAGAGCTTCTGACGGATAATCTTGAGGCCCAAACTTTTGAACATTTGTGAGGCCCAAACTGGTTTAATCTTGTTTTCCTTGTAATTTGATATCTCAACAATTGTGAATTCTTCAATCATTATAAGCTGTTTTTTTACTAACGGTTACAGCTCTCAAATGCATGCTCTATTAAGGTGCATAGTTATTGCATGTGAACCTTATAAAGTTATATGAAGAGACTTTAAAAGAACAGGTTGGAGGTATGATTTATTCTTTGGATTCATAAGCTCAACAAGTAATAATTAAGCAAGAATTCATAAGCTCAACAGTAATAATTTATTTGATATTTTTTTGATCTTATGCTATAGTTCTTGCTTTCTATTTTTCTATTTAGTTATTATCAATGTTTCATTAAAGCCCTCGCTGCACTCAACATCGATACTCATCAGTTTCCTGTTATTAGTGTGTTCTTTTTTTTTGGCTTTGTATATATGTTTTCTATCTTCTAGTTAGTTGTAATTCATATTTCACTAAAACCTTCATATCTATGTTGTACTCAAATGTTATACTGTTCAGTGTTGTTTTTTTTGTTAGTGTTTTTATTTGGTGTCTTTCTTCTAATTTTTTCTTAACATTTTGTATTAGTTGTGTGAGTACTAGTGAGTTTTAATTCGTCATTCTGTTGATTTGATTGTTGAGCACAATAAGTAATATGCACAATAAGTTAATTCTTCGTTTTTTCTTACTGCCCAGCAATTGATGTTCCCCAATTTGCCAAGTATATGCTCTTCATCAAGGATATTCTAAGGTATAGTAACTATAAATGCATTTCTTCTGCCATATGCAAGTATTCTAGCACATTATGATATATTTAGCATCTTTCAGAAAGATAGAAGTACAAAAGTTATATGAGGTGCACCAGCAAATGAGCTTCATTCTGAACAATTACCTAAACCAAGATCACAAAATTCATCAACAAAGGGCAAGCCTTGATGGGATGAAGACGGGGATCATGAAGACTGGGATCCCGCAACCCTTTGCTTCCCTTGGAAGCCAACCTTAAAGAAGCTGAACAGTCATTGCCAATTGCACAGCAGACAAATGCTGTTAATGAGAATCAAAATTCCATAGGAATTTCCAATAATTCTTTCGAAAATCTGGACCCTTTTGCCAATTGGCCACCTAAGCAAAAATTTTGCAAGAAATTTAGGCCTTGCATCTCTGCCAACCCAAAATTATAGAATTTCAGAACCAACAGATTGGCCAGTCAAAAACCATAGAAAGAGAACTTAAACTCCAACAAACAGAGTGGTTTGCCCATGAATGGTCAAGAGTTAGGACAGTTGAACCTTGCATCTGCATCAAGTATGAGAAACTTAGTCTTATCATCTAACATGAGTTACTTGAACTCTAATAGCAATACTACTATTTAATAGAAAATTATTCACTTTTACGTACTTTTGTGCTATTTTTTTCGGCTATCCAACTTGGCCAAGATTTTTCTCTATCATGTCCTCCTAACTCTGTAGAACATGGTTCCTGGGAGACACCCAGATTGAAGTATGACAAAAATCCTATTTTGCGGGATAAAAAGTTCCCGGCTTGGTATGTCTAGAACATATATAAATATAATTACCGTTATATATATAAATAAAATAATATAGTTTTAAAATTATAATTTGCCTCATCCGCAACTTGTGTTATTATGAAACAAAGGCCACATTAATACTCCACTTACCTCTTTCCTTTTCATTCCTTGTCTTTTCACCTCTATTCTAATATGTTGTGAATTTCCAAAATCTGGATCAATTCTTTTTTATGCTATGGTACTTGGAAATTAGAATATGATTTTTTTGGTGTTGCTTCTGGCATATATTGACTTCTCAGTCTTCACGCAAAAGGATCCGAGCTTGTTGATGAAGTAGGATCCGGACTTGTTGATGAAGTTGTTGCTTTATGGTTAGCTTTTTTGGTGACTGACCTTCTCCAAGTTGTTGCTAAAGGTAGCAGGTCAAAGACTCAAAGTATCACTGACACTCTTGTGGAATTACTCTAACCAAGTATGTCCTCAATTAAATTACATTTGTGCACCTAAACCCTGTGATAAAAAGATATTTTGATGAGTGAAAAATCTATTATTTATGGTATCATTGATTAACACCGGACATCCATCAAATGCTTTCAATATTTACTCTGGTATTATTATTAATACAAAATGATGATGTTTGACTAAATAAGACATTTACAAAATGAGGTGGTGATGCTCCGTTGGTTTCGTCACTCATGGTGTGACCATATACATCGACTACCTCGCAGGTGTCGGCTCCAAGTCAAGCTTCAAGGTTATCTCGTTACTCTTATCCATGTTTCTTTTCTTATTCTTTGTATTTTCCTGTGTACTCAGAAATTTTTCTCTTCTTGTCGAGGTGGAAGAAAATTTTCTGAAATTTACTTTCTTCTTTGTGTTATCAAATTTCCTCTTTCCTTTCGAGATGAAAGATTAGAGCAATGATTGATTGCAACAATCGTGATGAAGATGGCTGTGGTGGCGCTGCTCTGTCGGTTCTGCCACTCACGGTGACAATATACATCTGTGGTGGCGCTGCACTATGCTGTTTTTATTACCAATTCCTTGTTTCAATATTCATGCTTTTAACTTGTTGATTATCTGTTTCTTTGGTTTTCTCCTAAGTCTGGCCCTAGCACTATTGATTTCACCCGAGGTGAACAAATGTCATCGAGATTGAGAAATTTTGTGGAGAACCCAGTCGGATTAGCAAATGAGAGCACGACGTCTATGATGAACAACTTATATTGGCAAAATGGAGGTAAGGATCATGATATTTCTGGGACATCTTATACGACGTGCAGTTTTACAACTAGTGTGTCTGAGGTCAGAGAAAGTGGTTTTCCTGAAATTATAAATAGCCTTATTCCTCGATCAAAGTATGGATATCTAAGGTAGAGCATATTATTTTGGCCTGTTCCTTGTGGAAGCACACTAAATGAGGGAAGGTAAAAGGTTTTGACTGTTGTTGTAGTACCTCTGATCTTGCACAGTTGCACAGCAGTGATGCTGGCAGAAATTTTTTCTCTAGAAGCACCATAACTAGGAATGTTCTTTGTTCGAAAGCTTATTAAGGGCACTAATTAGGTACACAATTTTCTTTCAAATGCCTGCTAAGGTCTCTCATATTCTTTCTCTATTTGTTGCCAAGTGTTCTAGGGTGCTTATACTATAGGTTTCGCGTTACTCACTGAAACTTGTATGTAGACAAATTATTGGGAATGCGAAGTATTATAAAGTGAAAATAATACCTAGCTGTTTGTCAGATGTTCTGCTTGATTTGACATTGAAACCTTACGAGTGATTTTTCTTTTTGCTTTGCAAGTAAATTTCTTGTCTGTTTCGTTTTCTAGATCAATACGGATTGCTCGCCATTCTGTATTTGGTTCTTATTATATAGTTGTGTAAATTTAGTCTAATTATTGTCAATCAGGTACTTGTGTTTCTTTTATTTTCTCATCTGAACATTATCACTTCAGTTGTTCAAACTTAAAGGTTTGTGTGTTTATTTGTGGGCACACCCTAATTTCACATTCATTCCTAACTTACGTGGATAATCTCACCTCACCTGCCTTCAAACCTAGTCCTCTGTTACTGCTTCTTCCACCTGTTCCTAATTTTGGTAAAGCAAAAGTTACCAATATACTCTACACAATTACTATTACATTAATATTCTGTGAAATATAAATGAGATGAAATCTGAAATTGACATTCCAGATGATCTAATTTAGAAATTTGAGCAATTCTGGGTACACTACAGAGATACTTCACTCAGAGGTGCTTTGGACATGAAAAATTAAATTTATATCTCTCTTTTTTTTTAAAATTAAGACATTGATATGTTTCCTAATTTTGACCAATGTTTGGAAGGGCAAAGTGAAGGTTTATGCTCTTTAATTAGTTTCTATTATTTCTCAATAAAATGGTCTATGAATCACTTTGAATTTCTATCATAAGGTCATAATTCATAGTGTATAACATCTTTGTAATGTCTTAGCAGCCTTGTTTCCAGTATCATAAGGTTAACATTAAACGGAAATTCTCCACTATCATCATCCAAGAGAATAAAAGGAAAGAAGGCAAGGGTAGTGGGAGGTGTCACTCACCTTCATTTGTAGCTCCATTTGTTCTTTTATTCTCAAACTGAATACAACTTTGTTTTATTTTTAAGTATTTCATTTCTTCTGATATCCGTTTACTGTTTTTCATAATTCTTTAAGTTCAGTTGCTTTAAGACTTATTGTTGGTGTCCAACATGTTGATGCTTCTGGAACAAAAATTTGTGGAGAATCTCACTTGCTTCTTGTTGGTGATCCAGGTACCACTTGCTACATGGTTGGTAACTTATATCAGGCCCGAGTAATACAATCTTCTAAGAATTCAAACCATTTACTTTTTGAATATGATGAGTTAGGCATGTAGTACATGTTATAGTATTATGTTACTGGTTCCATAAAGGACCCATACGTGAGTGTACCACCCCCACCATGTATTGCTGGGACGAGAAAGTAATATATATCTTGTACATAATGGGTTTTATAACTTAGCACTATACTGCCTGATACATTGCTAATTTGCTACAGTACTAGTTCCATTTAAGATTGATGCCAACAAGGATCGTGAGAGTTTGTCTGTGCCTATTGCGAGAACAAGAACAAAGACATGTGAGATGTAATTTCTTTGAGGCACATGACATGAACTCATCCCAATGACTGGATGCTAGATGCCTAGATGTCTGCCATAAAGTTAGAAAGAATCTTTAAGATCTAAGGATTAGTTGAATCAATTACTTCGTCTAAGGGTCCAAACAGTCATGACTGCATGCTAGATGCCTAGATGTAGAGGACATAAAGATAAGAAGAATCTTTAAGATCTAAGGATTTGTTGAATCAATTACTCCATCTGTTTAAGGGTCCAAACAATCATGACTGCATGCTAGATGCCTAGATGTCGATGACATAAGGATAAGAAGAATCTTTAAGATCTAAGAATTAGTTGAATCAATTACTCCGTCTGTTTCCAAACAGTCATCGACAAACACTTCCTTTTCTATGTTTGATTCATAGTCTTTTTTTTCTAGGTTTCTAAACCAATTTGTTGGAATGAAGTCTTCAATCAATCCCCACGCTAAACCAATTTGTTTGAATGAAGTCTTCAATCAATCCCCACATTTCATTGTCTTTCATATTTGTACTTCTTTAGTTCTTCCTTTTTCTTCTTATTGGTAATCAAGATAAATCTATGTAGGTGCTCTAAGATATTTTGTCATCAAGATGCAGTAAAGAATTTTCTCTATTCATTCTATATAATCTCTTACTATGACATACTTTCTGCAAATTAACAATGCCAAATATAAAATTGTAGACAAGAAGCAAGCTTATGTTTGTTTATGTTTTATCAGAAAAGTTTCTAGTAGTTTGAACATTGAACACTAGAAGAACATTTGCATTGAAATTGTGCCTTGACCATTGGCAAAATTAAACCTTAATATTCAGTATCAATGTGAGCTCAAAACACACTTAAACTAAATTCGAGAAATAAGTTGAACTTTTTTTAATGGTAAGTATATTTTAGAAAGAAGATATAAAAATGTAAAGTATGAGCACATCTATCGTGGGGATTCGATGGATGATAATAATTGAAAATCAAAACTAGGGCTGTGTTAGAAATTTCCCATACATAAGTACATTTAAGCTGAAAAATAGTCTAATGCAAATTTAGTTACAGAAAAATTTGGCAATATAAAGTTTGGCTGAATTTTTTCTTCATCAGCTTCTCAATTTCCATAGTGCTGAATTGTTTAGTCTTTCTGAATACCATGGTTGTAATTCATTGTGTTGTTTCCTATTTCAGCGGCTATTAACATCATAATGCTCTAGTTTTCTTGATTTTACTTTTTGAAATAGTTATTTGAAGTTCGGTGCTCTTAAATATCAACATATTATGTATTTGTGATAATTCCTATCCTATGGGGATGATAAGTGGGGTATGCCATATAGCAACTGTAATGATGAGATTGAATCATGGGTGGGAGAAAGCTGTAAGCATGACTGTCGCGTTCCTTAAGTCCTATAGTGGGTGTGCTTGGAATACATTGATGCTTGTATAGGATTAGATATTCAAATTAACACTTATGGTTTTCCTTTTATTTTGGTTGAAATTTGTTTTTCTCTTTCTGAAGATTGAAAGAGAATCATAGAGTGCTATTATGAGAGGTCTTGAAAGAAAATAATGTTATTATTATTTTTCAGCCCTTCGAAATCTCTCCACTTGATTCTTATCATGTATCATCTTACACGGATGCTTATCAACAGGGGAATGGATGCTCAAAGTTGGAGCACTTGTTTTGGCTGATGGAGGACTTTGTTGCATAGATGATTTTGACCGGTTAGTTGCTAACTATCTTAATGCTTATTTCTCTCCTTATTTTTTACTGCCAACATTATTTTCTTATGAAAGATTTTTTAAAATTTGATGCAGCACATGTTCCTTTTAGTGCTCATTTTTTCACTTAGTGTATTAAGATTTCTTATCCTGTAATTCGAGTATATCTATAGTTATATGGTTTCTTTTACAATTTTAAATTCTTATCCTATAATAGCTTTTCTTAGGTTATTAAATTTTCAAAGTTGGTCTATCTCTTGATTATCTCTATGTCACTCTTCGCCCTATTATTTTCTCCTCTTCTCTCGTGTTCCTCTCCCTCATCTCTTGTTCTTCCACTATGGTTTACTTTCTTCCATCTTCTCTTTTTTCCCCTTACATTCTCTTGCATGTTGATTTGCACCGGCAAAAGAGAGCAAGAAATAGTTATTAATTTAATGAGATGTTGATAACGAAATAGTTATTAATTTATTTTTGGTTAATGTTTTGGTTTATTAATTTGTGACCGGGGTATTGAATAATTATTAAGTTGTTTAAAGTTGTTATGTATAGTAAGATCTCATAATTGAAGTATCAAAGGTGGTAATAGATTTGTTTATGTTCTGCTGTTGATTTATTGAAAATGGTAAATAAATTTATGAAGAAGCTCAAGAAGTATGGATGTGTATGAAATCAGATGTGGACGCGTTGGCATAAATTTGCATGGAGGTAAGTAATTGTTTATTTTTTTTAATATGTTCATGAATTTTCTGGCCTCTCTCTCTCTCTCAAGCTTGCCCGAACTCCAGTTGATCTTTCAATCCGATCAGCTCGACCGTAATGTATGTTCAAGAATATTTCACGGAGAGCTTTTAGTCTGCTTTCCTATCTACTAAACTTATTATCCAGCTGAATTGAATGGCTTTTTGTGCTTACTTTTTTTGGAGTCAGTAACATAGTTGGATATTTATTGCACATTGTAAGTACTCATCCTACCCTGTTAATAGGAAAATTAGCTGAAAATGTGAATATAATCTAGCTATGTTCGGAGAGCTTTTAGTCTGCTTTCCTATCTACTAAACTTATTATCCAGCTGAATTGAATGGCTTTTTGTGCTTACTTTTTTTGGAGTCAGTAACATAGTTGGATATTTATTGCACATTGTAACATAGCTAGATTATATTCACATTTTCAGCTAATTTTCCTATTAACAAGGTAGGATGAGTACTTATTTTTTTTAGCAAAGCACCACACTTAATATTTTCTTGAATCTCCTCGTCTAGTTGAAGCTGCTTTTATTTTTATTACAGATATAAGATGTTACTTGCATTATGTATAATGGAGCATGTTCAATGCTCTTTTTGTCATTTATTGCTAATGAATCATAACAGGATTAATGATGTTAGTAACATCTAACAATCCAAAAAAAATTCATTTCATCAGAATAGTATAGATGTTTTTATTTTTCTGTTATTAACTTCCAGCATCGTATTTTCATGTTTCAACATCATATTTTACCCCAAGAATTTATGGTACTTTCATGAATTGGTGGTCAGGACACTTTGTCTTCTATAAAGTGATTGTAGTGTGCCCTTTGAGGTTTTTCTCATTTGTGACTTGACTTATATTTTGTTTAATTTAATCTTATATTACGAGATTTGTTTCAATTGTGGCATGCAGTCTAATTTGTGTCGACAACATGGCATGCTAACGTGTAATAAAAAAAATAATTTTTAATATTAAAATTTTATGAATTGAAAACTTATATCATGGGTCCCATCTTTTTTTCTCTCTCTCTACTATATTTCTTCTTCATTGTGGCCTCTAAAAGGATATGTTCAACATCGTCTCCATCGAGGATATGGAGGTTGCGGGGTCCCACGCGACCTTCGGTCATGTATGCCACCATGTGTCGCCTCGAGAAGGAGTTCCCTATCATATTCTTGTAGTCAACCGCTCCAACGTCTCCGAGGACACCGAGGACGATGAGATTCACGCAGCTGTGGACTTTAATGTTGAGGACGAGAGTGCTACGACCAGCGACATGGTTGACATCTGCGCCATTGCCGAGATTGTGATCATCGTCGGTTATGGCAATGAGTGCATCGGGGTATATGTATACCGCAAGTTGATCAAGGGGCTCTGTCGTATCGGGTTCGAGCGGCTTACGTCGTCGTAGGTTTAGAGGATGGATTGGTAGCTTCTCGAGAGAAAAATCCACTTTAGGATCAACGCATCGCGGGTGGCCACCACCAGCGTGTACTTCGATGAGCAGATCCTCTTGGGCCACGTCTTCCGTGCCTTCGATTCAATTCGGGAGGTTGTCATAGCTAACATCGCTATAAAATGTTGTAGTTCAGCTTCTTTGTTTCCCGGAGTTGGTGAAATCCAAGTGGTCGACAGAGAAAATGTTTTGGATACTGGACTTGTGCAACGCCATCTCTAAGCTATTGTCGGAGATAGATGCATTGTTCTCCTTTGGCTAAACAATCGCTGTCCAAGAATAGGCCATCGCCTCTCCCTCCAAGCTCGCCGAGGCCAGTCACACCAAGTTTGTCGACTCCGAAGCCGTAGTTCAGAAGGAGGACTCCAAGTCAATCCCTCTTGAAGCTGTGATTCAAGCGCCCACTCGTCATGCCATTGACTATATCGCCAAGATCATCACGGAAGTCCCCTTGCAAAAAAAAAGCCTCCACCTTGACTTCTTATTCGATACATTGCACTCGGAGGCGCTAATTGAAAGGTCGACGTTTTCGCGAGACTCCTCTTCCTCTTGCTCCTCCTTGTCCTTAAACGATGACGAACAAAGAGATATAGAGATAGAGATATTTAATTTATTAAATTTTAATATTAAAAAACTATTTCTTATTCCACATCAGCATGCCATGTCATTAGTTTAATGGGTTGCTGTCAGAAATTAGACAGCACATCACAATTGAGACAAATGTGGTAGTATAGGATTGAATTGAGCAAAATAAAAGTACATATAAAAAATGAGGAAATCCCAAAAATACAAGCTAATATTAATTAATGGTTAATTAACCTTTCAAGAGGCGAGGGGCGCTGGTTAAATTAAACCGGTGCCCCTTTACAAGGGCAGTTGTTAAATTGAAATAGGCGCTTATTATTAAGCGCCATATTTCTCTTTATCAACTCAAGATTAATAGAAATCAGGTACTTTCATATGTGCCAATTTTTAAATTTCTTTATTATTAATTTTTTACTTCAATATTGACGTTTTTATAAAATGTCTAAACATAAGTTTAGACCTAAAAAAGGTGATTGTTTTCTACATAATAAAAGTAAATTTCAGTAAATTTCATATGTTTACTGTAGTGGTTGTTGCATTTCTGGATTATATGGAAGTTATCAACTCATGTTTTCTTCAATTTTGAGATTCTTTGGGGTTTTTTGTTTTAATTTCTATGTATGTTTTTTTCCTGAATGTGATAGTTTTATATATATACAGTGCATACATATTAATCTCTATCATGCGTTTGGCAAGGAAACTTATTTCTATCTTGAAAGTGCAAATTGTTTTGAGTTTGTTATGAATGTGATTATATGCATTAATTGTGCAGTACACACTTACTGCTATTGTTCAGGAGTTAATCTTAGTTAAGATTTAAGAATGTAATTATATGCATTAATTGTGCAGTACGTAATCACCTCAGTTAACAATTTTTTTTGTAGAAGTGGACTTTTAACTCATAATGCAAGTGATTATTTTTGATGGACTGCATGACTAGATTTTCTAATGACTTTTCTTTAATGATCGAGAAAACTTGGTACTGGAATCTTTAAAGCCGTAAGGTATGAATGTTTATCTGTCTTCTGTTTTAAATGTGGATGTATTTGCCATGTTATGAATAAATATGATAGAATAAATGCATCTACTTTAAATACTAAGTAAGGATGACAATAATATTATTTATGCCGAAAATCCTGTTCAAGAAAAATTTATTGAGGTTCTTTTTAATAATCTTAAGGATATATCTTTGACTAATGAAGCTCCCAAATCAGATGCCTAACACCCCTCAAACTAGAGATCAGTCTATTGGTACGAAAAATATGGACATGAGGGGAAAAAATAAACTTGAGTAGCCCTTTGTTGTTTACTATTGCATTATTTGTTCCAAACTTTATATTCTGAAGGTGCCAGTATTTTTTTAAACTTATTTATGCAAAAAATTATTGTTCACTCATACAGAAACTAGCATCATGTTTTGAAGTTGTCAATTTTTTACTTAATGATACAAGTTTCTTAGTTTCTTTATTACCTGGAGCATTTTGCAAATCATGCAACTAATGAGCAAATTTCAATTATGATCTATTCTTACTTTCAAATTTAAAATGGATGGTTTATTTGCTGCCATTTGCTAAATAGTTCTTTTTTTTCGCTTTAGATCTAAAAAGAACCAGTATTTTTCTTTTCTTTCTTCTTTAGATCTAAAGAGAACCAGCATTTTTCTTTTCTTTTCTTTCCCATACTCATCGTTGCTATTAATACTTCAGGGATGTGTGATAATTGTGCACATGAAGCTGAGGTTAAGGAAATAGATGCAACTTGTATGAGGGAGTTCTTTTATAATTTGGCTAGATTATTGAATTTATATTTTTGTTAATTATATTATTGTGATGTTATCAATTTATACATCTTGATTTTACATCACATACATATGTTCCGTAGTATATATATATATATATATATATAGAGAGAGAGAGAGAGAGAGAGAGAGAGAGAGAGAGAAATGTCTTTAGATATCATAGCTTATTTATATACATAGAGAGAAACCTCTTTAGATATCATAACTTATTTATAAAAGTAACAAAATTATGGCAAACAAAAAAAAATTAACTTAGTTATCAGATGGGTATAAGTATTGGTAGATATCCCAGAAGCCTAAATGTAGGTTAGCGAAACAATATTCTCTGAAGCAGAAGTTGCAAAAAAATAAGTCAAAACAATTAGGACTACCAATGATCTTAGTAGTGTCTGCATCATTCGGCGGAATATTGTATGTCTCTGGTCTTCCTGCTACTTTTGCTAACGAAACGGTAACATTATCCTTCTATAATTTCAACTAGTACTCTGTATTTGACATGTTGAAGATATATTACAGCATAAATCTTCTAGAGAGCGTAAGCAGATATGGTGGTTTACGTGTTCCATTAAAAATCTGCAAATCTGGGGTCTTCCAGAAAATAAATTTGATTCTAATGTGCCAGATAATTTCAAATTTTGTTCTTGCAGACTCTTGAAAAGAAAGAATTCTTTGGAAAATATGGCAAAGTTCTAAAGATTTCTCTAGTTCCAGCTGTCAAGGGATTTCTAAATTCTCGTGTTGTGTAAGTATTTAACACTTCAAAGTGGTTCTTATTTTGTCATATTCTAAAAGTAAAATAGTTTTAATGCTATTAATATGTCCTGACGAAGCCCTTGACCAATCATTAAGATGTTGGTTTATAAAGTGCATTTATGATATAAGCAATTTTTTGGCGAAACCCTTGACTAATCATTTTCTTAAACCAATAAACTTCATAAATCTTGAGGATCTGCTTCAAATAGTCTTATATCACGGTTTGGAAGCATGCTGTAGTAGCAGTACTGGGAAAAAGGACTTCCAGAATCCTTAGCTCATGTAAGTTTTTTAGTGAATTAACTAGTGGTAGAGTGCATTGTGTATTTTAGCTTTTTTGATTAATTTTAATTTTTATAAATGCACCCACGGAACGTTGAGTGCCCTTCCATCAACAGTTTCATGGTACATAACTGAGAAATACTCATTTCTAATATTTTTGTCTTAATGTTCAATAGTATTTATTATAATTTCTACCGGGCTTCTGCTCCCACATCTAGTAGGTTATCATATGCTTGTATGACAGTGTCTCAAGGGCCCCTTTTTCGAGCTCAAATACCAACATCTTCTCAAAATGTTAATCAAAGTGATGACGGAACCTTCAAATCTAGTCATTCCATGATGGTGACCAATCTACCCATCAATGAGTTTGCCTTATTAGGTTTTCCAAATTTTTGGGCAAGTTATCTGGCTAACATTGGTATTAAAAGTGCTGCATGCAGATTATCTTGTGAAAATAGTACTGCAAAATAAAGTTTGTCTAAATTCTTTTTTCATCAGCTTCTCAACTTACCATGGTGCTGAATTGCTTAGTCTTCCTGATTACCATGGTTGGAATTCATTGTGTTGTTTCCCATTTCAACTGCTATTGACATTATAATGTTCTAGTTTTCTAGATTTTACTTTTTGAAATAGTTATTTGAAGTTCAGTGCCCTTAAATATCAACATTTGATGTACTTGTTATATATTCCTATACCATGGGGATGCTAAGTGGGGTATGCCATATAGCAGATATAATGATGAGATTGAATCCTGGGTGGGAGAGAGTAAGCTTGACTGTCGCGTTCCTTAAGTCCTATAATGGGTGTGCTTGAAGACCTGGATGCTTGTACAAGACTAGATATTTAAATTAACACTTATGGTTTTTCTTTTGTTTAGGTTGAAAAGGTTTTTTTCTTTTTCTTAAGATTGGAAGAGAACCATAGAGTGCTATCATGAGAGGTCCTGAAAGAAAAATGTGCTATTATTATTTTTTAGCCCTTCGGAATCTCTCCACTTGATTCCAATTTGTTGTACCTTGAAAAGAACAGTACATATTAGTTTTTAATAAGCATCAAATCAACTTCAGGTTACCTTGAAATACTTTCAAATATGATAAAAAGTTCAAGTTTCAATTAATTAATTAATTGTGCATAGAAGTCTAGCTTGTGCATAGAAGATGAAATGACTATTTATTAATTATTTTTAATGCTATTTATCCCTGCTATTTATCTTGTGTTAATATCTTAGTATTAGTATATTACAGTATCCAATCACTTAATATTGAATATACATACAATATTGATAATTTGTTAGTTAACATGTCTTTATTTATAATTAATTTTTCATGTTAATTCACTTGTACCTTCATGTTAATTAATTTGTCCTCATTGTTAGGATTGAAGATTGTCGTGTTATAGACTCTTCGTGTATAATTAACTTGTCTGATATTGGAATCTTTAAAGCTGTATGGTATGATCGTTTTTCTTTTTCTTTCTGTTTTATATCTAAAGAAAATCAACATATTTATTTTTTTATGCTTTAGATCTAAAGGAAATTAGTATTTTTCTTTTCTTTAATTTCCCATACTCATTGTTGCTATTAATACATCAGGGATGTTTTATATTTGTGCACATGAAGCTGAGGTCAAGTAAATAGATGCAACCTGTATGAGGAAGTTCTTTTATAATTTGGCTAGATTGTTGAATTTACATTTTTGTTAATTATATTCTTGTGCTGTTATCAATTTAAGCATCTTGACTTTACATCACATACAAATATTCTGTAGTATAAACATGTATCTTTAGCAGGAAGTTGACTCTAGCAAACATGCCCATGTTTTAGGATGTAGTTTTTCAACCTTTGGTGGTCCTCTTCCGGCTACCACAACGCTACCACAACGCTCTCCGGTGACTTATCGTTGGCTTCTGGCCTGTCTCGCACCCCATCACAAACAATGTACCACTCTTCACAGCTTTCCACCGAAAGGCTAAGTAGTTTAATTCTTTTGTGTTTCCTGTGTTTTTCATTGAACTTAATTTATTTATGGAATTCATATTTAGAATGAGTCAATAAGTTAGTTCCCCAATATTTGGTTTAAGCCTATTTAGTTAAACTGAATATTGTTTTCATTTCTTAGAGCTTCTAATGGATAATCTTGAGGGCCAAACTTATGAACATTCGAGAAAGATATAGTCAAATATACTCAAGTTTGTTTCCTAGGTCATATGCATTTTTTAAAATGTTGTAACAGTTGATGACTAAGGGTTTTGTGATATTGATTGTTAGAAACTATTACCACTATGTTACCTTGTTTTGCAACATATTCTCCCCACCTCTCTCTCTTGTTCTTGCTGTCCTATTTCTTCGTCTTTGTGGCCTCTAGAATGCCATATTCAACATCGTCTCCACCGAGGATATCGAGGCCGCAGGTCCCACGCGACCTTCGATCTTGTAGGCCACATTGTGTCGCCTCGAGAACGAGTTCTCTATCATATTCTCGTTACCAACAGCTTTAGCGTCTCCGAGGACATCGAGGACGATGAGATTCACGCAGTTGTGGACTTTAATGTTAGAGGATGAGAGCGCTATGACTAGTGTTATGGTTCATCTCTGCGCCATTGCCGAGATCGTGGTCATCGTCGGCTATGGCAATGAGTGCGTCAGGGTATACAAGATCCTCCGCAAGTTGATCAAGGGGCTCTATCTTCTCGGGTTCGAGCGATTTACCTTGTCGCTGGTTTAGAGGATGGATTGGTAGCTTCTCGAGAGAAAAATCCAATTTTGGATCGGCGCCTCGCAGGTCTTCGATGAGCGAATCCTCTTGGCCCACGTCTTCCGTGGCTTCAATTCAATTCGGGAGGTTGTCATCGCTAACATCGATGAAAATGTTGTAGTTCAGCTCCTCCATTTCTCGAAGTTGGTGAAATCCCAGCGGTAGACAGAGAAAATATTCTGAATACTGGACTTGTACGATACTGGACTTGTACAACATCATCTTTGAGCTATTGCCGGAGATAGATGCATTGTTCTCCTTTGGTTCAACAACCACTGTCCAAGAACAGGCCATCGCCTCCCCCTCGATGCTCACCGAGGCCATTCACACCATATTTGTCGACTTTGAAGCCGTAGTCCAGAAGGAGCACTCCAAGTCAATGCATCTTGACACCATGGTTCAAGCGCCCACTTTTCACGCCATTGACTACATTGCGAAAGCTCTGATTACGAGTCAACCCTCGCCGAGATCTTCACGGAAGTTCCCCTGCAAAAAGAAAGCCTCGACCTTGACTTCTTATTTCATACATTGCACTCGGAGGTGCTGGTTGAATGGTCGACATTTTCGCGAGACTCCTCTTCCTCTTACTCCACCTTGTCCTTAAACGATGACGAACAACGAGAGATAGAGATACAGATATTCAATTTATTAAAATTTAATATTAATTTTTTTTATTCCACATCAGCATGCCATATCATTAGTTTAATGGGTTGCTATTGAAAATTAGACGGCAGGTCACAATTGAGACAAATGTGGTTGTATATGATTGAATTGAGCAAAATAAAAGTACATATCATAAATGAGAAAAACCCAAAAATACAAGCTAATATTAATTAATGATTAATTAACCTTTCAATAGGCGAGGTGCACTCTTCGGTGACTCATTGTTGGCTTTTGGCCTGTCTCGCACCGCATCACAAATAATGCACCACTCTTCAGAGCTTTCTACCGAAAGACTAAGTAGTTTAATTCTTTTGTGTTTCTTGTGTTTTTCATTGAGCTTAATTCATTTATGGAATTCATATTTAGAATGAGTCAATAAGTTAGTTCTCCAATATTTGGTTTAAGCCTATTTAGTTAAACTGATTTTTGATTTCATTTCTTAGAGCTTCTGACGGATAATCTTGAGGCCCAAACTTTTGAACATTTGTGAGGCCCAAACTGGTTTAATCTTGTTTTCCTTGTAATTTGATATCTCAACAATTGTGAATTCTTCAATCATTATAAGCTGTTTTTTTACTAACGGTTACAGCTCTCAAATGCATGCTCTATTAAGGTGCATAGTTATTGCATGTGAACCTTATAAAGTTATATGAAGAGACTTTAAAAGAACAGGTTGGAGGTATGATTTATTCTTTGGATTCATAAGCTCAACAAGTAATAATTAAGCAAGAATTCATAAGCTCAACAGTAATAATTTATTTGATATTTTTTTGATCTTATGCTATAGTTCTTGCTTTCTATTTTTCTATTTAGTTATTATCAATGTTTCATTAAAGCCCTCGCTGCACTCAACATCGATACTCATCAGTTTCCTGTTATTAGTGTGTTCTTTTTTTTTGGCTTTGTATATATGTTTTCTATCTTCTAGTTAGTTGTAATTCATATTTCACTAAAACCTTCATATCTATGTTGTACTCAAATGTTATACTGTTCAGTGTTGTTTTTTTTGTTAGTGTTTTTATTTGGTGTCTTTCTTCTAATTTTTTCTTAACATTTTGTATTAGTTGTGTGAGTACTAGTGAGTTTTAATTCGTCATTCTGTTGATTTGATTGTTGAGCACAATAAGTAATATGCACAATAAGTTAATTCTTCGTTTTTTCTTACTGCCCAGCAATTGATGTTCCCCAATTTGCCAAGTATATGCTCTTCATCAAGGATATTCTAAGGTATAGTAACTATAAATGCATTTCTTCTGCCATATGCAAGTATTCTAGCACATTATGATATATTTAGCATCTTTCAGAAAGATAGAAGTACAAAAGTTATATGAGGTGCACCAGCAAATGAGCTTCATTCTGAACAATTACCTAAACCAAGATCACAAAATTCATCAACAAAGGGCAAGCCTTGATGGGATGAAGACGGGGATCATGAAGACTGGGATCCCGCAACCCTTTGCTTCCCTTGGAAGCCAACCTTAAAGAAGCTGAACAGTCATTGCCAATTGCACAGCAGACAAATGCTGTTAATGAGAATCAAAATTCCATAGGAATTTCCAATAATTCTTTCGAAAATCTGGACCCTTTTGCCAATTGGCCACCTAAGCAAAAATTTTGCAAGAAATTTAGGCCTTGCATCTCTGCCAACCCAAAATTATAGAATTTCAGAACCAACAGATTGGCCAGTCAAAAACCATAGAAAGAGAACTTAAACTCCAACAAACAGAGTGGTTTGCCCATGAATGGTCAAGAGTTAGGACAGTTGAACCTTGCATCTGCATCAAGTATGAGAAACTTAGTCTTATCATCTAACATGAGTTACTTGAACTCTAATAGCAATACTACTATTTAATAGAAAATTATTCACTTTTACGTACTTTTGTGCTATTTTTTTCGGCTATCCAACTTGGCCAAGATTTTTCTCTATCATGTCCTCCTAACTCTGTAGAACATGGTTCCTGGGAGACACCCAGATTGAAGTATGACAAAAATCCTATTTTGCGGGATAAAAAGTTCCCGGCTTGGTATGTCTAGAACATATATAAATATAATTACCGTTATATATATAAATAAAATAATATAGTTTTAAAATTATAATTTGCCTCATCCGCAACTTGTGTTATTATGAAACAAAGGCCACATTAATACTCCACTTACCTCTTTCCTTTTCATTCCTTGTCTTTTCACCTCTATTCTAATATGTTGTGAATTTCCAAAATCTGGATCAATTCTTTTTTATGCTATGGTACTTGGAAATTAGAATATGATTTTTTTGGTGTTGCTTCTGGCATATATTGACTTCTCAGTCTTCACGCAAAAGGATCCGAGCTTGTTGATGAAGTAGGATCCGGACTTGTTGATGAAGTTGTTGCTTTATGGTTAGCTTTTTTGGTGACTGACCTTCTCCAAGTTGTTGCTAAAGGTAGCAGGTCAAAGACTCAAAGTATCACTGACACTCTTGTGGAATTACTCTAACCAAGTATGTCCTCAATTAAATTACATTTGTGCACCTAAACCCTGTGATAAAAAGATATTTTGATGAGTGAAAAATCTATTATTTATGGTATCATTGATTAACACCGGACATCCATCAAATGCTTTCAATATTTACTCTGGTATTATTATTAATACAAAATGATGATGTTTGACTAAATAAGACATTTACAAAATGAGGTGGTGATGCTCCGTTGGTTTCGTCACTCATGGTGTGACCATATACATCGACTACCTCGCAGGTGTCGGCTCCAAGTCAAGCTTCAAGGTTATCTCGTTACTCTTATCCATGTTTCTTTTCTTATTCTTTGTATTTTCCTGTGTACTCAGAAATTTTTCTCTTCTTGTCGAGGTGGAAGAAAATTTTCTGAAATTTACTTTCTTCTTTGTGTTATCAAATTTCCTCTTTCCTTTCGAGATGAAAGATTAGAGCAATGATTGATTGCAACAATCGTGATGAAGATGGCTGTGGTGGCGCTGCTCTGTCGGTTCTGCCACTCACGGTGACAATATACATCTGTGGTGGCGCTGCACTATGCTGTTTTTATTACCAATTCCTTGTTTCAATATTCATGCTTTTAACTTGTTGATTATCTGTTTCTTTGGTTTTCTCCTAAGTCTGGCCCTAGCACTATTGATTTCACCCGAGGTGAACAAATGTCATCGAGATTGAGAAATTTTGTGGAGAACCCAGTCGGATTAGCAAATGAGAGCACGACGTCTATGATGAACAACTTATATTGGCAAAATGGAGGTAAGGATCATGATATTTCTGGGACATCTTATACGACGTGCAGTTTTACAACTAGTGTGTCTGAGGTCAGAGAAAGTGGTTTTCCTGAAATTATAAATAGCCTTATTCCTCGATCAAAGTATGGATATCTAAGGTAGAGCATATTATTTTGGCCTGTTCCTTGTGGAAGCACACTAAATGAGGGAAGGTAAAAGGTTTTGACTGTTGTTGTAGTACCTCTGATCTTGCACAGTTGCACAGCAGTGATGCTGGCAGAAATTTTTTCTCTAGAAGCACCATAACTAGGAATGTTCTTTGTTCGAAAGCTTATTAAGGGCACTAATTAGGTACACAATTTTCTTTCAAATGCCTGCTAAGGTCTCTCATATTCTTTCTCTATTTGTTGCCAAGTGTTCTAGGGTGCTTATACTATAGGTTTCGCGTTACTCACTGAAACTTGTATGTAGACAAATTATTGGGAATGCGAAGTATTATAAAGTGAAAATAATACCTAGCTGTTTGTCAGATGTTCTGCTTGATTTGACATTGAAACCTTACGAGTGATTTTTCTTTTTGCTTTGCAAGTAAATTTCTTGTCTGTTTCGTTTTCTAGATCAATACGGATTGCTCGCCATTCTGTATTTGGTTCTTATTATATAGTTGTGTAAATTTAGTCTAATTATTGTCAATCAGGTACTTGTGTTTCTTTTATTTTCTCATCTGAACATTATCACTTCAGTTGTTCAAACTTAAAGGTTTGTGTGTTTATTTGTGGGCACACCCTAATTTCACATTCATTCCTAACTTACGTGGATAATCTCACCTCACCTGCCTTCAAACCTAGTCCTCTGTTACTGCTTCTTCCACCTGTTCCTAATTTTGGTAAAGCAAAAGTTACCAATATACTCTACACAATTACTATTACATTAATATTCTGTGAAATATAAATGAGATGAAATCTGAAATTGACATTCCAGATGATCTAATTTAGAAATTTGAGCAATTCTGGGTACACTACAGAGATACTTCACTCAGAGGTGCTTTGGACATGAAAAATTAAATTTATATCTCTCTTTTTTTTTAAAATTAAGACATTGATATGTTTCCTAATTTTGACCAATGTTTGGAAGGGCAAAGTGAAGGTTTATGCTCTTTAATTAGTTTCTATTATTTCTCAATAAAATGGTCTATGAATCACTTTGAATTTCTATCATAAGGTCATAATTCATAGTGTATAACATCTTTGTAATGTCTTAGCAGCCTTGTTTCCAGTATCATAAGGTTAACATTAAACGGAAATTCTCCACTATCATCATCCAAGAGAATAAAAGGAAAGAAGGCAAGGGTAGTGGGAGGTGTCACTCACCTTCATTTGTAGCTCCATTTGTTCTTTTATTCTCAAACTGAATACAACTTTGTTTTATTTTTAAGTATTTCATTTCTTCTGATATCCGTTTACTGTTTTTCATAATTCTTTAAGTTCAGTTGCTTTAAGACTTATTGTTGGTGTCCAACATGTTGATGCTTCTGGAACAAAAATTTGTGGAGAATCTCACTTGCTTCTTGTTGGTGATCCAGGTACCACTTGCTACATGGTTGGTAACTTATATCAGGCCCGAGTAATACAATCTTCTAAGAATTCAAACCATTTACTTTTTGAATATGATGAGTTAGGCATGTAGTACATGTTATAGTATTATGTTACTGGTTCCATAAAGGACCCATACGTGAGTGTACCACCCCCACCATGTATTGCTGGGACGAGAAAGTAATATATATCTTGTACATAATGGGTTTTATAACTTAGCACTATACTGCCTGATACATTGCTAATTTGCTACAGTACTAGTTCCATTTAAGATTGATGCCAACAAGGATCGTGAGAGTTTGTCTGTGCCTATTGCGAGAACAAGAACAAAGACATGTGAGATGTAATTTCTTTGAGGCACATGACATGAACTCATCCCAATGACTGGATGCTAGATGCCTAGATGTCTGCCATAAAGTTAGAAAGAATCTTTAAGATCTAAGGATTAGTTGAATCAATTACTTCGTCTAAGGGTCCAAACAGTCATGACTGCATGCTAGATGCCTAGATGTAGAGGACATAAAGATAAGAAGAATCTTTAAGATCTAAGGATTTGTTGAATCAATTACTCCATCTGTTTAAGGGTCCAAACAATCATGACTGCATGCTAGATGCCTAGATGTCGATGACATAAGGATAAGAAGAATCTTTAAGATCTAAGAATTAGTTGAATCAATTACTCCGTCTGTTTCCAAACAGTCATCGACAAACACTTCCTTTTCTATGTTTGATTCATAGTCTTTTTTTTCTAGGTTTCTAAACCAATTTGTTGGAATGAAGTCTTCAATCAATCCCCACGCTAAACCAATTTGTTTGAATGAAGTCTTCAATCAATCCCCACATTTCATTGTCTTTCATATTTGTACTTCTTTAGTTCTTCCTTTTTCTTCTTATTGGTAATCAAGATAAATCTATGTAGGTGCTCTAAGATATTTTGTCATCAAGATGCAGTAAAGAATTTTCTCTATTCATTCTATATAATCTCTTACTATGACATACTTTCTGCAAATTAACAATGCCAAATATAAAATTGTAGACAAGAAGCAAGCTTATGTTTGTTTATGTTTTATCAGAAAAGTTTCTAGTAGTTTGAACATTGAACACTAGAAGAACATTTGCATTGAAATTGTGCCTTGACCATTGGCAAAATTAAACCTTAATATTCAGTATCAATGTGAGCTCAAAACACACTTAAACTAAATTCGAGAAATAAGTTGAACTTTTTTTAATGGTAAGTATATTTTAGAAAGAAGATATAAAAATGTAAAGTATGAGCACATCTATCGTGGGGATTCGATGGATGATAATAATTGAAAATCAAAACTAGGGCTGTGCTAGAAATTTCCCATACATAAGTACATTTAAGCTGAAAAATAGTCTAATGCAAATTTAGTTACAGAAAAATTTGGCAATATAAAGTTTGGCTGAATTTTTTCTTCATCAGCTTCTCAATTTCCATAGTGCTGAATTGTTTAGTCTTTCTGAATACCATGGTTGTAATTCATTGTGTTGTTTCCTATTTCAGCGGCTATTAACATCATAATGCTCTAGTTTTCTTGATTTTACTTTTTGAAATAGTTATTTGAAGTTCGGTGCTCTTAAATATCAACATATTATGTATTTGTGATAATTCCTATCCTATGGGGATGATAAGTGGGGTATGCCATATAGCAACTGTAATGATGAGATTGAATCATGGGTGGGAGAAAGCTGTAAGCATGACTGTCGCGTTCCTTAAGTCCTATAGTGGGTGTGCTTGGAATACATTGATGCTTGTATAGGATTAGATATTCAAATTAACACTTATGGTTTTCCTTTTATTTTGGTTGTAATTTGTTTTTCTCTTTCTGAAGATTGAAAGAGAATCATAGAGTGCTATTATGAGAGGTCTTGAAAGAAAATAATGTTATTATTATTTTTCAGCCCTTCGAAATCTCTCCACTTGATTCTTATCATGTATCATCTTACACGGATGCTTATCAACAGGGGAATGGATGCTCAAAGTTGGAGCACTTGTTTTGGCTGATGGAGGACTTTGTTGCATAGATGATTTTGACCGGTTAGTTGCTAACTATCTTAATGCTTATTTCTCTCCTTATTTTTTACTGCCAACATTATTTTCTTATGAAAGATTTTTTAAAATTTGATGCAGCACATGTTCCTTTTAGTGCTCATTTTTTCACTTAGTGTATTAAGATTTCTTATCCTGTAATTCGAGTATATCTATAGTTATATGGTTTCTTTTACAATTTTAAATTCTTATCCTATAATAGCTTTTCTTAGGTTATTAAATTTTCAAAGTTGGTCTATCTCTTGATTATCTCTATGTCACTCTTCGCCCTATTATTTTCTCCTCTTCTCTCGTGTTCCTCTCCCTCATCTCTTGTTCTTCCACTATGGTTTACTTTCTTCCATCTTCTCTTTTTTCCCCTTACATTCTCTTGCATGTTGATTTGCACCGGCAAAAGAGAGCAAGAAATAGTTATTAATTTAATGAGATGTTGATAACGAAATAGTTATTAATTTATTTTTGGTTAATGTTTTGGTTTATTAATTTGTGACCGGGGTATTGAATAATTATTAAGTTGTTTAAAGTTGTTATGTATAGTAAGATCTCATAATTGAAGTATCAAAGGTGGTAATAGATTTGTTTATGTTCTGCTGTTGATTTATTGAAAATGGTAAATAAATTTATGAAGAAGCTCAAGAAGTATGGATGTGTATGAAATCAGATGTGGACGCGTTGGCATAAATTTGCATGGAGGTAAGTAATTGTTTATTTTTTTTAATATGTTCATGAATTTTCTGGCCTCTCTCTCTCTCTCAAGCTTGCCCGAACTCCAGTTGATCTTTCAATCCGATCAGCTCGACCGTAATGTATGTTCAAGAATATTTCACGGAGAGCTTTTAGTCTGCTTTCCTATCTACTAAACTTATTATCCAGCTGAATTGAATGGCTTTTTGTGCTTACTTTTTTTGGAGTCAGTAACATAGTTGGATATTTATTGCACATTGTAAGTACTCATCCTACCCTGTTAATAGGAAAATTAGCTGAAAATGTGAATATAATCTAGCTATGTTCGGAGAGCTTTTAGTCTGCTTTCCTATCTACTAAACTTATTATCCAGCTGAATTGAATGGCTTTTTGTGCTTACTTTTTTTGGAGTCAGTAACATAGTTGGATATTTATTGCACATTGTAACATAGCTAGATTATATTCACATTTTCAGCTAATTTTCCTATTAACAAGGTAGGATGAGTACTTATTTTTTTTAGCAAAGCACCACACTTAATATTTTCTTGAATCTCCTCGTCTAGTTGAAGCTGCTTTTATTTTTATTACAGATATAAGATGTTACTTGCATTATGTATAATGGAGCATGTTCAATGCTCTTTTTGTCATTTATTGCTAATGAATCATAACAGGATTAATGATGTTAGTAACATCTAACAATCCAAAAAAAATTCATTTCATCAGAATAGTATAGATGTTTTTATTTTTCTGTTATTAACTTCCAGCATCGTATTTTCATGTTTCAACATCATATTTTACCCCAAGAATTTATGGTACTTTCATGAATTGGTGGTCAGGACACTTTGTCTTCTATAAAGTGATTGTAGTGTGCCCTTTGAGGTTTTTCTCATTTGTGACTTGACTTATATTTTGTTTAATTTAATCTTATATTACGAGATTTGTTTCAATTGTGGCATGCAGTCTAATTTGTGTCGACAACATGGCATGCTAACGTGTAATAAAAAAAATAATTTTTAATATTAAAATTTTATGAATTGAAAACTTATATCATGGGTCCCATCTTTTTTTCTCTCTCTCTACTATATTTCTTCTTCATTGTGGCCTCTAAAAGGATATGTTCAACATCGTCTCCATCGAGGATATGGAGGTTGCGGGGTCCCACGCGACCTTCGGTCATGTATGCCACCATGTGTCGCCTCGAGAAGGAGTTCCCTATCATATTCTTGTAGTCAACCGCTCCAACGTCTCCGAGGACACCGAGGACGATGAGATTCACGCAGCTGTGGACTTTAATGTTGAGGACGAGAGTGCTACGACCAGCGACATGGTTGACATCTGCGCCATTGCCGAGATTGTGATCATCGTCGGTTATGGCAATGAGTGCATCGGGGTATATGTATACCGCAAGTTGATCAAGGGGCTCTGTCGTATCGGGTTCGAGCGGCTTACGTCGTCGTAGGTTTAGAGGATGGATTGGTAGCTTCTCGAGAGAAAAATCCACTTTAGGATCAACGCATCGCGGGTGGCCACCACCAGCGTGTACTTCGATGAGCAGATCCTCTTGGGCCACGTCTTCCGTGCCTTCGATTCAATTCGGGAGGTTGTCATAGCTAACATCGCTATAAAATGTTGTAGTTCAGCTTCTTTGTTTCCCGGAGTTGGTGAAATCCAAGTGGTCGACAGAGAAAATGTTTTGGATACTGGACTTGTGCAACGCCATCTCTAAGCTATTGTCGGAGATAGATGCATTGTTCTCCTTTGGCTAAACAATCGCTGTCCAAGAATAGGCCATCGCCTCTCCCTCCAAGCTCGCCGAGGCCAGTCACACCAAGTTTGTCGACTCCGAAGCCGTAGTTCAGAAGGAGGACTCCAAGTCAATCCCTCTTGAAGCTGTGATTCAAGCGCCCACTCGTCATGCCATTGACTATATCGCCAAGATCATCACGGAAGTCCCCTTGCAAAAAAAAAGCCTCCACCTTGACTTCTTATTCGATACATTGCACTCGGAGGCGCTAATTGAAAGGTCGACGTTTTCGCGAGACTCCTCTTCCTCTTGCTCCTCCTTGTCCTTAAACGATGACGAACAAAGAGATATAGAGATAGAGATATTTAATTTATTAAATTTTAATATTAAAAAACTATTTCTTATTCCACATCAGCATGCCATGTCATTAGTTTAATGGGTTGCTGTCAGAAATTAGACAGCACATCACAATTGAGACAAATGTGGTAGTATAGGATTGAATTGAGCAAAATAAAAGTACATATAAAAAATGAGGAAATCCCAAAAATACAAGCTAATATT
The DNA here is from genome assembly GCA_034359265.1 of Canna indica. Lineage (NCBI taxonomy): Eukaryota > Viridiplantae > Streptophyta > Magnoliopsida > Zingiberales > Cannaceae > Canna > Canna indica. Next base: position 36,401,786 of record CP136895.1, on the reverse strand, counting down.
AATTAATGGTTAATTAACCTTTCAAGAGGCGAGGGGCGCTGGTTAAATTAAACCGGTGCCCCTTTACAAGGGCAGTTGTTAAATTGAAATAGGCGCTTATTATTAAGCGCCATATTTCTCTTTATCAACTCAAGATTAATAGAAATCAGGTACTTTCATATGTGCCAATTTTTAAATTTCTTTATTATTAATTTTTTACTTCAATATTGACGTTTTTATAAAATGTCTAAACATAAGTTTAGACCTAAAAAAGGTGATTGTTTTCTACATAATAAAAGTAAATTTCAGTAAATTTCATATGTTTACTGTAGTGGTTGTTGCATTTCTGGATTATATGGAAGTTATCAACTCATGTTTTCTTCAATTTTGAGATTCTTTGGGGTTTTTTGTTTTAATTTCTATGTATGTTTTTTTCCTGAATGTGATAGTTTTATATATATACAGTGCATACATATTAATCTCTATCATGCGTTTGGCAAGGAAACTTATTTCTATCTTGAAAGTGCAAATTGTTTTGAGTTTGTTATGAATGTGATTATATGCATTAATTGTGCAGTACACACTTACTGCTATTGTTCAGGAGTTAATCTTAGTTAAGATTTAAGAATGTAATTATATGCATTAATTGTGCAGTACGTAATCACCTCAGTTAACAATTTTTTTTGTAGAAGTGGACTTTTAACTCATAATGCAAGTGATTATTTTTGATGGACTGCATGACTAGATTTTCTAATGACTTTTCTTTAATGATCGAGAAAACTTGGTACTGGAATCTTTAAAGCCGTAAGGTATGAATGTTTATCTGTCTTCTGTTTTAAATGTGGATGTATTTGCCATGTTATGAATAAATATGATAGAATAAATGCATCTACTTTAAATACTAAGTAAGGATGACAATAATATTATTTATGCCGAAAATCCTGTTCAAGAAAAATTTATTGAGGTTCTTTTTAATAATCTTAAGGATATATCTTTGACTAATGAAGCTCCCAAATCAGATGCCTAACACCCCTCAAACTAGAGATCAGTCTATTGGTACGAAAAATATGGACATGAGGGGAAAAAATAAACTTGAGTAGCCCTTTGTTGTTTACTATTGCATTATTTGTTCCAAACTTTATATTCTGAAGGTGCCAGTATTTTTTTAAACTTATTTATGCAAAAAATTATTGTTCACTCATACAGAAACTAGCATCATGTTTTGAAGTTGTCAATTTTTTACTTAATGATACAAGTTTCTTAGTTTCTTTATTACCTGGAGCATTTTGCAAATCATGCAACTAATGAGCAAATTTCAATTATGATCTATTCTTACTTTCAAATTTAAAATGGATGGTTTATTTGCTGCCATTTGCTAAATAGTTCTTTTTTTTCGCTTTAGATCTAAAAAGAACCAGTATTTTTCTTTTCTTTCTTCTTTAGATCTAAAGAGAACCAGCATTTTTCTTTTCTTTTCTTTCCCATACTCATCGTTGCTATTAATACTTCAGGGATGTGTGATAATTGTGCACATGAAGCTGAGGTTAAGGAAATAGATGCAACTTGTATGAGGGAGTTCTTTTATAATTTGGCTAGATTATTGAATTTATATTTTTGTTAATTATATTATTGTGATGTTATCAATTTATACATCTTGATTTTACATCACATACATATGTTCCGTAGTATATATATATATATATATATATATATATATATATATATATATATATAGAGAGAGAGAGAGAGAGAGAGAGAGAGAGAGAGAGAGAGAGAAATGTCTTTAGATATCATAGCTTATTTATATACATAGAGAGAAACCTCTTTAGATATCATAACTTATTTATAAAAGTAACAAAATTATGGCAAACAAAAAAAAATTAACTTAGTTATCAGATGGGTATAAGTATTGGTAGATATCCCAGAAGCCTAAATGTAGGTTAGCGAAACAATATTCTCTGAAGCAGAAGTTGCAAAAAAATAAGTCAAAACAATTAGGACTACCAATGATCTTAGTAGTGTCTGCATCATTCGGCGGAATATTGTATGTCTCTGGTCTTCCTGCTACTTTTGCTAACGAAACGGTAACATTATCCTTCTATAATTTCAACTAGTACTCTATATTTGACATGTTGAAGATATATTACAGCATAAATCTTCTAGAGAGCGTAAGCAGATATGGTGGTTTACGTGTTCCATTAAAAATCTGCAAATCTGGGGTCTTCCAGAAAATAAATTTGATTCTAATGTGCCAGATAATTTCAAATTTTGTTCTTGCAGACTCTTGAAAAGAAAGAATTCTTTGGAAAATATGGCAAAGTTCTAAAGATTTCTCTAGTTCCAGCTGTCAAGGGATTTCTAAATTCTCGTGTTGTGTAAGTATTTAACACTTCAAAGTGGTTCTTATTTTGTCATATTCTAAAAGTAAAATAGTTTTAATGCTATTAATATATCCTGACGAAGCCCTTGACCAATCATTAAGATGTTGGTTTATAAAGTGCATTTATGATATAAGCAATTTTTTGGCGAAACCCTTGACTAATCATTTTCTTAAACCAATAAACTTCATAAATCTTGAGGATCTGCTTCAAATAGTCTTATATCACGGTTTGGAAGCATGCTGTAGTAGCAGTACTGGGAAAAAGGACTTCCAGAATCCTTAGCTCATGTAAGTTTTTTAGTGAATTAACTAGTGGTAGAGTGCATTGTGTATTTTAGCTTTTTTGATTAATTTTAATTTTTATAAATGCACCCACGGAACGTTGAGTGCCCTTCCATCAACAGTTTCATGGTACATAACTGAGAAATACTCATTTCTAATATTTTTGTCTTAATGTTCAATAGTATTTATTATAATTTCTACCGGGCTTCTGCTCCCACATCTAGTAGGTTATCATATGCTTGTATGACAGTGTCTCAAGGGCCCCTTTTTCGAGCTCAAATACCAACATCTTCTCAAAATGTTAATCAAAGTGATGACGGAACCTTCAAATCTAGTCATTCCATGATGGTGACCAATCTACCCATCAATGAGTTTGCCTTATTAGGTTTTCCAAATTTTTGGGCAAGTTATCTGGCTAACATTGGTATTAAAAGTGCTGCATGCAGATTATCTTGTGAAAATAGTACTGCAAAATAAAGTTTGTCTAAATTCTTTTTTCATCAGCTTCTCAACTTACCATGGTGCTGAATTGCTTAGTCTTCCTGATTACCATGGTTGGAATTCATTGTGTTGTTTCCCATTTCAACTGCTATTGACATTATAATGTTCTAGTTTTCTAGATTTTACTTTTTGAAATAGTTATTTGAAGTTCAGTGCCCTTAAATATCAACATTTGATGTACTTGTTATATATTCCTATACCATGGGGATGCTAAGTGGGGTATGCCATATAGCAGATATAATGATGAGATTGAATCGTGGGTGGGAGAGAGTAAGCTTGACTGTCGCGTTCCTTAAGTCCTATAATAGGTGTGCTTGAAGACCTAGATGCTTGTACAAGACTAGATATTTAAATTAACACTTATGGTTTTTCTTTTGTTTAGGTTGAAAAGTTTTTTTTCTTTTTCTTAAGATTGGAAGAGAACCATAGAGTGCTATCATGAGAGGTCCTGAAAGAAAAATGTGCTATTATTATTTTTTAGCCCTTCGGAATCTCTCCACTTGATTCCAATTTGTTGTACCTTGAAAAGAACAGTACATATTAGTTTTTAATAAGCATCAAATCAACTTCAGGTTACCTTGAAATACTTTCAAATATGATAAAAAGTTCAAGTTTCAATTAATTAATTAATTGTGCATAGAAGTCTAGCTTGTGCATAGAAGATGAAATGACTATTTATTAATTATTTTTAATGCTATTTATCCCTGCTATTTATCTTGTGTTAATATCTTAGTATTAGTATATTACAGTATCCAATCACTTAATATTGAATATACATACAATATTGATAATTTGTTAGTTAACATGTCTTCATTTATAATTAATTTTTCATGTTAATTCACTTGTACCTTCATGTTAATTAATTTGTCCTCATTGTTAGGATTGAAGATTGTCGTGTTATAGACTCTTCGTGTATAATTAACTTGTCTGATATTGGAATCTTTAAAGCTGTATGGTATGATCGTTTTTCTTTTTCTTTCTGTTTTATATCTAAAGAAAATCAACATATTTATTTTTTTATGCTTTAGATCTAAAGGAAATTAGTATTTTTCTTTTCTTTAATTTCCCATACTCATTGTTGCTATTAATACATCAGGGATGTTTTATATTTGTGCACATGAAGCTGAGGTCAAGTAAATAGATGCAACCTGTATGAGGAAGTTCTTTTATAATTTGGCTAGATTGTTGAATTTACATTTTTGTTAATTATATTCTTGTGCTGTTATCAATTTAAGCATCTTGACTTTACATCACATACAAATATTCTGTAGTATAAACATGTATCTTTAGCAGGAAGTTGACTCTAGCAAACATGCCCATGTTTTAGGATGTAGTTTTTCAACCTTTGGTGGTCCTCTTCCGGCTACCACAACGCTACCACAACGCTCTCCGGTGACTTATCGTTGGCTTCTGGCCTGTCTCGCACCCCATCACAAACAATGTACCACTCTTCACAGCTTTCCACCGAAAGGCTAAGTAGTTTAATTCTTTTGTGTTTCCTGTGTTTTTCATTGAACTTAATTTATTTATGGAATTCATATTTAGAATGAGTCAATAAGTTAGTTCCCCAATATTTGGTTTAAGCCTATTTAGTTAAACTGAATATTGTTTTCATTTCTTAGAGCTTCTAATGGATAATCTTGAGGGCCAAACTTATGAACATTCGAGAAAGATATAGTCAAATATACTCAAGTTTGTTTCCTAGGTCATATGCATTTTTTAAAATGTTGTAACAGTTGATGACTAAGGGTTTTGTGATATTGATTGTTAGAAACTATTACCACTATGTTACCTTGTTTTGCAACATATTCTCCCCACCTCTCTCTCTTGTTCTTGCTGTCCTATTTCTTCGTCTTTGTGGCCTCTAGAATGCCATATTCAACATCGTCTCCACCGAGGATATCGAGGCCGCAGGTCCCACGCGACCTTCGATCTTGTAGGCCACATTGTGTCGCCTCGAGAACGAGTTCTCTATCATATTCTCGTTACCAACAGCTTTAGCGTCTCCGAGGACATCGAGGACGATGAGATTCACGCAGTTGTGGACTTTAATGTTAGAGGATGAGAGCGCTATGACTAGTGTTATGGTTCATCTCTGCGCCATTGCCGAGATCGTGGTCATCGTCGGCTATGGCAATGAGTGCGTCAGGGTATACAAGATCCTCCGCAAGTTGATCAAGGGGCTCTATCTTCTCGGGTTCGAGCGATTTACCTTGTCGCTGGTTTAGAGGATGGATTGGTAGCTTCTCGAGAGAAAAATCCAATTTTGGATCGGCGCCTCGCAGGTCTTCGATGAGCGAATCCTCTTGGCCCACGTCTTCCGTGGCTTCAATTCAATTCGGGAGGTTGTCATCGCTAACATCGATGAAAATGTTGTAGTTCAGCTCCTCCATTTCTCGAAGTTGGTGAAATCCCAGCGGTAGACAGAGAAAATATTCTGAATACTGGACTTGTACGATACTGGACTTGTACAACATCATCTTTGAGCTATTGCCGGAGATAGATGCATTGTTCTCCTTTGGTTCAACAACCACTGTCCAAGAACAGGCCATCGCCTCCCCCTCGATGCTCACCGAGGCCATTCACACCATATTTGTCGACTTTGAAGCCGTAGTCCAGAAGGAGCACTCCAAGTCAATGCATCTTGACACCATGGTTCAAGCGCCCACTTTTCACGCCATTGACTACATTGCAAAAGCTCTGATTACGAGTCAACCCTCGCCGAGATCTTCACGGAAGTTCCCCTGCAAAAAGAAAGCCTCGACCTTGACTTCTTATTTCATACATTGCACTCGGAGGTGCTGGTTGAATGGTCGACATTTTCGCGAGACTCCTCTTCCTCTTACTCCACCTTGTCCTTAAACGATGACGAACAACGAGAGATAGAGATACAGATATTCAATTTATTAAAATTTAATATTAATTTTTTTTATTCCACATCAGCATGCCATATCATTAGTTTAATGGGTTGCTATTGAAAATTAGACGGCAGGTCACAATTGAGACAAATGTGGTTGTATATGATTGAATTGAGCAAAATAAAAGTACATATCATAAATGAGAAAAACCCAAAAATACAAGCTAATATTAATTAATGATTAATTAACCTTTCAATAGGCGAGGTGCACTCTTCGGTGACTCATTGTTGGCTTTTGGCCTGTCTCGCACCGCATCACAAATAATGCACCACTCTTCAGAGCTTTCTACCGAAAGACTAAGTAGTTTAATTCTTTTGTGTTTCTTGTGTTTTTCATTGAGCTTAATTCATTTATGGAATTCATATTTAGAATGAGTCAATAAGTTAGTTCTCCAATATTTGGTTTAAGCCTATTTAGTTAAACTGATTTTTGATTTCATTTCTTAGAGCTTCTGACGGATAATCTTGAGGCCCAAACTTTTGAACATTTGTGAGGCCCAAACTGGTTTAATCTTGTTTTCCTTGTAATTTGATATCTCAACAATTGTGAATTCTTCAATCATTATAAGCTGTTTTTTTACTAACGGTTACAGCTCTCAAATGCATGCTCTATTAAGGTGCATAGTTATTGCATGTGAACCTTATAAAGTTATATGAAGAGACTTTAAAAGAACAGGTTGGATTAAGCAAGAATTCATAAGCTCAACAGTAATAATTTATTTGATATTTTTTTGATCTTATGCTATAGTTCTTGCTTTCTATTTTTCTATTTAGTTATTATCAATGTTTCATTAAAGCCCTCGCTGCACTCAACATCGATACTCATCAGTTTCCTGTTATTAGTGTGTTCTTTTTTTTTGGCTTTGTATATATGTTTTCTATCTTCTAGTTAGTTGTAATCCATATTTCACTAAAACCTTCATATCTATGTTGTACTCAAATGTTATACTGTTCAGTGTTGTTTTTTTTGTTAGTGTTTTTATTTGGTGTCTTTCTTCTAATTTTTTCTTAACATTTTGTATTAGTTGTGTGAGTACTAGTGAGTTTTAATTCGTCATTCTGTTGATTTGATTGTTGAGCACAATAAGTAATATGCACAATAAGTTAATTCTTCGTTTTTTCTTACTGCCCAGCAATTGATGTTCCCCAATTTGCCAAGTATATGCTCTTCATCAAGGATATTCTAAGGTATAGTAACTATAAATGCATTTCTTCTGCCATATGCAAGTATTCTAGCACATTATGATATATTTAGCATCTTTCAGAAAGATAGAAGTACAAAAGTTATATGAGGTGCACCAGCAAATGGGCTTCATTCTGAACAATTACCTAAACCAAGATCACAAAATTCATCAACAAAGGGCAAGCCTTGATGGGATGAAGACGGGGATCATGAAGACTGGGATCCCGCAACCCTTTGCTTCCCTTGGAAGCCAACCTTAAAGAAGCTGAACAGTCATTGCCAATTGCACAGCAGACAAATGCTGTTAATGAGAATCAAAATTCCATAGGAATTTCCAATAATTCTTTCGAAAATCTGGACCCTTTTGCCAATTGGCCACCTAAGCAAAAATTTTGCAAGAAATTTAGGCCTTGCATCTCTGCCAACCCAAAATTATAGAATTTCAGAACCAACAGATTGGCCAGTCAAAAACCATAGAAAGAGAACTTAAACTCCAACAAACAGAGTGGTTTGCCCATGAATGGTCAAGAGTTAGGACAGTTGAACCTTGCATCTGCATCAAGTATGAGAAACTTAGTCTTATCATCTAACATGAGTTACTTGAACTCTAATAGCAATACTACTATTTAATAGAAAATTATTCACTTTTACGTACTTTTGTGCTATTTTTTTCGGCTATCCAACTTGGCCAAGATTTTTCTCTATCATGTCCTCCTAACTCTGTAGAACATGGTTCCTGGGAGACACCCAGATTGAAGTATGACAAAAATCCTATTTTGCGGGATAAAAAGTTCCCGGCTTGGTATGTCTAGAACATATATAAATATAATTACCGTTATATATATAAATAAAATAATATAGTTTTAAAATTATAATTTGCCTCATCCGCAACTTGTGTTATTATGAAACAAAGGCCACATTAATACTCCACTTACCTCTTTCCTTTTCATTCCTTGTCTTTTCACCTCTATTCTAATATGTTGTGAATTTCCAAAATCTGGATCAATTCTTTTTTATGCTATGGTACTTGGAAATTAGAATATGATTTTTTTGGTGTTGCTTCTGGCATATATTGACTTCTCAGTCTTCACGCAAAAGGATCCGAGCTTGTTGATGAAGTAGGATCCGGACTTGTTGATGAAGTTGTTGCTTTATGGTTAGCTTTTTTGGTGACTGACCTTCTCCAAGTTGTTGCTAAAGGTAGCAGGTCAAAGACTCAAAGTATCACTGACACTCTTGTGGAATTACTCTAACCAAGTATGTCCTCAATTAAATTACATTTGTGCACCTAAACCCTGTGATAAAAAGATATTTTGATGAGTGAAAAATCTATTATTTATGGTATCATTGATTAACACCGGACATCCATCAAATGCTTTCAATATTTACTCTGGTATTATTATTAATACAAAATGATGATGTTTGACTAAATAAGACATTTACAAAATGAGGTGGTGATGCTCCGTTGGTTTCGTCACTCATGGTGTGACCATATACATCGACTACCTCGCAGGTGTCGGCTTCAAGTCAAGCTTCAAGGTTATCTCGTTACTCTTATCCATGTTTCTTTTCTTATTCTTTGTATTTTCCTGTGTACTCAGAAATTTTTCTCTTCTTGTCGAGGTGGAAGAAAATTTTCTGAAATTTACTTTCTTCTTTGTGTTATCAAATTTCCTCTTTCCTTTCGAGATGAAAGATTAGAGCAATGATTGATTGCAACAATCGTGATGAAGATGGCTGTGGTGGCGCTGCTCTGTCGGTTCTGCCACTCACGGTGACAATATACATCTGTGGTGGCGCTGCACTATGCTGTTTTTATTACCAATTCCTTGTTTCAATATTCATGCTTTTAACTTGTTGATTATCTGTTTCTTTGGTAGCTTTAAATTCAAAGTTGAAGGGTTCTCAAATTAAACCAACTCCTGGTTTTCATCCTGCAGTAGCAGACAACCCAGATCCACTGTTTCACAGTAGTAGTCCAATTTATGGTAACTTTCACATCATATTACTTAAAAGAACTCTTGTCATGCTTGACGCAGAAGTTAGCATATCAGAACTATTGATAACAATGGAAATCTTGTTCGTAATGTGCAGGTTCTGGTTTTAATGAATATACAATAGCATAAGTGACTCTTAGGAGATAAACAATAATAGCAGCTTTAATTGTCATAAGATGAACAATTATGCTACAACTGAATTTTCATGTGGAAATTTATTTCATTCAGGTCAGTTGATTTCTCCTAAGTCTGGCCCTAGCACTATTGATTTCACCAGAGGTGAACAAATGTCATCGAGATTGAGAAATTTTGTGGAGAACCCAGTCGGATTAGCAAATGAGAGCACGACGTCTATGATGAACAACTTATATTGGCAAAATGGAGGTAAGGATCATGATATTTCTGGGACATCTTATACGACGTGCAGTTTTACAACTAGTGTGTCTGAGGTCAGAGAAAGTGGTTTTCCTGAAATTATAAATAGCCTTATTCCTCGATCAAAGTATGGATATCTAAGGTAGAGCATATTATTTTGGCCTGTTCCTTGTGGAAGCACACTAAATGAGGGAAGGTAAAAGGTTTTGACTGTTGTTGTAGTACCTCTGATCTTGCACAGTTGCACAGCAGTGATGCTGGCAGAAATTTTTTCTCTAGAAGCACCATAACTAGGAATGTTCTTTGTTCGAAAGCTTATTAAGGGCACTAATTAGGTACACAATTTTCTTTCAAATGCCTGCTAAGGTCTCTCATATTCTTTCTCTATTTGTTGCCAAGTGTTCTAGGGTGCTTATACTATAGGTTTCGCGTTACTCACTGAAACTTGTATGTAGACAAATTATTGGGAATGCGAAGTATTATAAAGTGAAAATAATACCTAGCTGTTTGTCAGATGTTCTGCTTGATTTGACATTGAAACCTTACGAGTGATTTTTCTTTTTGCTTTGCAAGTAAATTTCTTGTCTGTTTCGTTTTCTAGATCAATACGGATTGCTCGCCATTCTGTATTTGGTTCTTATTATATAGTTGTGTAAATTTAGTCTAATTATTGTCAATCAGGTACTTGTGTTTCTTTTATTTTCTCATCTGAACATTATCACTTCAGTTGTTCAAACTTAAAGGTATGTGTGTTTATTTGTGGGCACACCCTAATTTCACATTCATTCCTAACTTACGTGGATAATCTCACCTCACCTGCCTTCAAACCTAGTCCTCTGTTACTGCTTCTTCCACCTGTTCCTAATTTTGGTAAAGCAAAAGTTACCAATATACTCTACACAATTACTATTACATTAATATTCTGTGAAATATAAATGAGATGAAATCTGAAATTGACATTCCAGATGATCTAATTTAGAAATTTGAGCAATTCTGGGTACACTACAGAGATACTTCACTCAGAGGTGCTTTGGACATGAAAAATTAAATTTATATCTCTCTTTTTTTTTAAAATTAAGACATTGATATGTTTCCTAATTTTGACCAATGTTTGGAAGGGCAAAGTGAAGGTTTATGCTCTTTAATTAGTTTCTATTATTTCTCAATAAAATGGTCTATGAATCACTTTGAATTTCTATCATAAGGTCATAATTCATAGTGTATAACATCTTTGTAATGTCTTAGCAGCCTTGTTTCCAGTATCATAAGGTTAACATTAAACGGAAATTCTCCACTATCATCATCCAAGAGAATAAAAGGAAAGAAGGCAAGGGTAGTGGGAGGTGTCACTCACCTTCATTTGTAGCTCCATTTGTTCTTTTATTCTCAAACTGAATACAACTTTGTTTTATTTTTAAGTATTTCATTTCTTCTGATATCCGTTTACTGTTTTTCATAATTCTTTAAGTTCAGTTGCTTTAAGACTTATTGTTGGTGTCCAACATGTTGATGCTTCTGGAACAAAAATTTGTGGAGAATCTCACTTGCTTCTTGTTGGTGATCCAGGTACCACTTGCTACATGGTTGGTAACTTATATCAGGCCCGAGTAATACAATCTTCTAAGAATTCAAACCATTTACTTTTTGAATATGATGAGTTAGGCATGTAGTACATGTTATAGTATTATGTTACTGGTTCCATAAAGGACCCATACGTGAGTGTACCACCCCCACCATGTATTGCTGGGACGAGAAAGTAATATATATCTTGTACATAATGGGTTTTATAACTTAGCACTATACTGCCTGATACATTGCTAATTTGCTACAGTACTAGTTCCATTTAAGATTGATGCCAACAAGGATCGTGAGAGTTTGTCTGTGCCTATTGCGAGAACAAGAACAAAGACATGTGAGATGTAATTTCTTTGAGGCACATGACATGAACTCATCCCAATGACTGGATGCTAGATGCCTAGATGTCTGCCATAAAGTTAGAAAGAATCTTTAAGATCTAAGGATTAGTTGAATCAATTACTTCGTCTAAGGGTCCAAACAGTCATGACTGCATGCTAGATGCCTAGATGTAGAGGACATAAAGATAAGAAGAATCTTTAAGATCTAAGGATTTGTTGAATCAATTACTCCATCTGTTTAAGGGTCCAAACAATCATGACTGCATGCTAGATGCCTAGATGTCGATGACATAAGGATAAGAAGAATCTTTAAGATCTAAGAATTAGTTGAATCAATTACTCCGTCTGTTTCCAAACAGTCATCGACAAACACTTCCTTTTCTATGTTTGATTCATAGTCTTTTTTTTCTAGGTTTCTAAACCAATTTGTTGGAATGAAGTCTTCAATCAATCCCCACGCTAAACCAATTTGTTTGAATGAAGTCTTCAATCAATCCCCACATTTCATTGTCTTTCATATTTGTACTTCTTTAGTTCTTCCTTTTTCTTCTTATTGGTAATCAAGATAAATCTATGTAGGTGCTCTAAGATATTTTGTCATCAAGATGCAGTAAAGAATTTTCTCTATTCATTCTATATAATCTCTTACTATGACATACTTTCTGCAAATTAACAATGCCAAATATAAAATTGTAGACAAGAAGCAAGCTTATGTTTGTTTATGTTTTATCAGAAAAGTTTCTAGTAGTTTGAACATTGAACACTAGAAGAACATTTGCATTGAAATTGTGCCTTGACCATTGGCAAAATTAAACCTTAATATTCAGTATCAATGTGAGCTCAAAACACACTTAAACTAAATTCGAGAAATAAGTTGAACTTTTTTTAATGGTAAGTATATTTTAGAAAGAAGATATAAAAATGTAAAGTATGAGCACATCTATCGTGGGGATTCGATGGATGATAATAATTGAAAATCAAAACTAGGGCTGTGCTAGAAATTTCCCATACATAAGTACATTTAAGCTGAAAAATAGTCTAATGCAAATTTAGTTACAGAAAAATTTGGCAATATAAAGTTTGGCTGAATTTTTTCTTCATCAGCTTCTCAATTTCCATAGTGCTGAATTGTTTAGTCTTTCTGAATACCATGGTTGTAATTCATTGTGTTGTTTCCTATTTCAGCGGCTATTAACATCATAATGCTCTAGTTTTCTTGATTTTACTTTTTGAAATAGTTATTTGAAGTTCGGTGCTCTTAAATATCAACATATTATGTATTTGTGATAATTCCTATCCTATGGGGATGATAAGTGGGGTATGCCATATAGCAACTGTAATGATGAGATTGAATCATGGGTGGGAGAAAGCTGTAAGCATGACTGTCGCGTTCCTTAAGTCCTATAGTGGGTGTGCTTGGAATACATTGATGCTTGTATAGGATTAGATATTCAAATTAACACTTATGGTTTTCCTTTTATTTTGGTTGTAATTTGTTTTTCTCTTTCTGAAGATTGAAAGAGAATCATAGAGTGCTATTATGAGAGGTCTTGAAAGAAAATAATGTTATTATTATTTTTCAGCCCTTCGAAATCTCTCCACTTGATTCTTATCATGTATCATCTTACACGGATGCTTATCAACAGGGGAATGGATGCTCAAAGTTGGAGCACTTGTTTTGGCTGATGGAGGACTTTGTTGCATAGATGATTTTGACCGGTTAGTTGCTAACTATCTTAATGCTTATTTCTCTCCTTATTTTTTACTGCCAACATTATTTTCTTATGAAAGATTTTTTAAAATTTGATGCAGCACATGTTCCTTTTAGTGCTCATTTTTTCACTTAGTGTATTAAGATTTCTTATCCTGTAATTCGAGTATATCTATAGTTATATGGTTTCTTTTACAATTTTAAATTCTTATCCTATAATAGCTTTTCTTAGGTTATTAAATTTTCAAAGTTGGTCTATCTCTTGATTATCTCTATGTCACTCTTCGCCCTATTATTTTCTCCTCTTCTCTCGTGTTCCTCTCCCTCATCTCTTGTTCTTCCACTATGGTTTACTTTCTTCCATCTTCTCTTTTTTCCCCTTACATTCTCTTGCATGTTGATTTGCACCGGCAAAAGAGAGCAAGAAATAGTTATTAATTTAATGAGATGTTGATAACGAAATAGTTATTAATTTATTTTTGGTTAATGTTTTGGTTTATTAATTTGTGACCGGGGTATTGAATAATTATTAAGTTGTTTAAAGTTGTTATGTATAGTAAGATCTCATAATTGAAGTATCAAAGGTGGTAATAGATTTGTTTATGTTCTGCTGTTGATTTATTGAAAATGGTAAATAAATTTATGAAGAAGCTCAAGAAGTATGGATGTGTATGAAATCAGATGTGGACGCGTTGGCATAAATTTGCATGGAGGTAAGTAATTGTTTATTTTTTTTAATATGTTCATGAATTTTCTGGCCTCTCTCTCTCTCTCAAGCTTGCCCGAACTCCAGTTGATCTTTCAATCCGATCAGCTCGACCGTAATGTATGTTCAAGAATATTTCACGGAGAGCTTTTAGTCTGCTTTCCTATCTACTAAACTTATTATCCAGCTGAATTGAATGGCTTTTTGTGCTTACTTTTTTTGGAGTCAGTAACATAGTTGGATATTTATTGCACATTGTAAGTACTCATCCTACCCTGTTAATAGGAAAATTAGCTGAAAATGTGAATATAATCTAGCTATGTTCGGAGAGCTTTTAGTCTGCTTTCCTATCTACTAAACTTATTATCCAGCTGAATTGAATGGCTTTTTGTGCTTACTTTTTTTGGAGTCAGTAACATAGTTGGATATTTATTGCACATTGTAACATAGCTAGATTATATTCACATTTTCAGCTAATTTTCCTATTAACAAGGTAGGATGAGTACTTATTTTTTTTAGCAAAGCACCACACTTAATATTTTCTTGAATCTCCTCGTCTAGTTGAAGCTGCTTTTATTTTTATTACAGATATAAGATGTTACTTGCATTATGTATAATGGAGCATGTTCAATGCTCTTTTTGTCATTTATTGCTAATGAATCATAACAGGATTAATGATGTTAGTAACATCTAACAATCCAAAAAAAATTCATTTCATCAGAATAGTATAGATGTTTTTATTTTTCTGTTATTAACTTCCAGCATCGTATTTTCATGTTTCAACATCATATTTTACCCCAAGAATTTATGGTACTTTCATGAATTGGTGGTCAGGACACTTTGTCTTCTATAAAGTGATTGTAGTGTGCCCTTTGAGGTTTTTCTCATTTGTGACTTGACTTATATTTTGTTTAATTTAATCTTATATTACGAGATTTGTTTCAATTGTGGCATGCAGTCTAATTTGTGTCGACAACATGGCATGCTAACGTGTAATAAAAAAAATAATTTTTAATATTAAAATTTTATGAATTGAAAACTTATATCATGGGTCCCATCTTTTTTTCTCTCTCTCTACTATATTTCTTCTTCATTGTGGCCTCTAAAAGGATATGTTCAACATCGTCTCCATCGAGGATATGGAGGTTGCGGGGTCCCACGCGACCTTCGGTCATGTATGCCACCATGTGTCGCCTCGAGAAGGAGTTCCCTATCATATTCTTGTAGTCAACCGCTCCAACGTCTCCGAGGACACCGAGGACGATGAGATTCACGCAGCTGTGGACTTTAATGTTGAGGACGAGAGTGCTACGACCAGCGACATGGTTGACATCTGCGCCATTGCCGAGATTGTGATCATCGTCGGTTATGGCAATGAGTGCATCGGGGTATATGTATACCGCAAGTTGATCAAGGGGCTCTGTCGTATCGGGTTCGAGCGGCTTACGTCGTCGTAGGTTTAGAGGATGGATTGGTAGCTTCTCGAGAGAAAAATCCACTTTAGGATCAACGCATCGCGGGTGGCCACCACCAGCGTGTACTTCGATGAGCAGATCCTCTTGGGCCACGTCTTCCGTGCCTTCGATTCAATTCGGGAGGTTGTCATAGCTAACATCGCTATAAAATGTTGTAGTTCAGCTTCTTTGTTTCCCGGAGTTGGTGAAATCCAAGTGGTCGACAGAGAAAATGTTTTGGATACTGGACTTGTGCAACGCCATCTCTAAGCTATTGTCGGAGATAGATGCATTGTTCTCCTTTGGCTAAACAATCGCTGTCCAAGAATAGGCCATCGCCTCTCCCTCCAAGCTCGCCGAGGCCAGTCACACCAAGTTTGTCGACTCCGAAGCCGTAGTTCAGAAGGAGGACTCCAAGTCAATCCCTCTTGAAGCTGTGATTCAAGCGCCCACTCGTCATGCCATTGACTATATCGCCAAGATCATCACGGAAGTCCCCTTGCAAAAAAAAAGCCTCCACCTTGACTTCTTATTCGATACATTGCACTCGGAGGCGCTAATTGAAAGGTCGACGTTTTCGCGAGACTCCTCTTCCTCTTGCTCCTCCTTGTCCTTAAACGATGACGAACAAAGAGATATAGAGATAGAGATATTTAATTTATTAAATTTTAATATTAAAAAACTATTTCTTATTCCACATCAGCATGCCATGTCATTAGTTTAATGGGTTGCTGTCAGAAATTAGACAGCACATCACAATTGAGACAAATGTGGTAGTATAGGATTGAATTGAGCAAAATAAAAGTACATATAAAAAATGAGGAAATCCCAAAAATACAAGCTAATATTAATTAATGGTTAATTAACCTTTCAAGAGGCGAGGGGCGCTGGTTAAATTAAACCGGTGCCCCTTTACAAGGGCAGTTGTTAAATTGAAATAGGCGCTTATTATTAAGCGCCATATTTCTCTTTATCAACTCAAGATTAATAGAAATCAGGTACTTTCATATGTGCCAATTTTTAAATTTCTTTATTATTAATTTTTTACTTCAATATTGACGTTTTTATAAAATGTCTAAACATAAGTTTAGACCTAAAAAAGGTGATTGTTTTCTACATAATAAAAGTAAATTTCAGTAAATTTCATATGTTTACTGTAGTGGTTGTTGCATTTCTGGATTATATGGAAGTTATCAACTCATGTTTTCTTCAATTTTGAGATTCTTTGGGGTTTTTTGTTTTAATTTCTATGTATGTTTTTTTCCTGAATGTGATAGTTTTATATATATACAGTGCATACATATTAATCTCTATCATGCGTTTGGCAAGGAAACTTATTTCTATCTTGAAAGTGCAAATTGTTTTGAGTTTGTTATGAATGTGATTATATGCATTAATTGTGCAGTACACACTTACTGCTATTGTTCAGGAGTTAATCTTAGTTAAGATTTAAGAATGTAATTATATGCATTAATTGTGCAGTACGTAATCACCTCAGTTAACAATTTTTTTTGTAGAAGTGGACTTTTAACTCATAATGCAAGTGATTATTTTTGATGGACTGCATGACTAGATTTTCTAATGACTTTTCTTTAATGATCGAGAAAACTTGGTACTGGAATCTTTAAAGCCGTAAGGTATGAATGTTTATCTGTCTTCTGTTTTAAATGTGGATGTATTTGCCATGTTATGAATAAATATGATAGAATAAATGCATCTACTTTAAATACTAAGTAAGGATGACAATAATATTATTTATGCCGAAAATCCTGTTCAAGAAAAATTTATTGAGGTTCTTTTTAATAATCTTAAGGATATATCTTTGACTAATGAAGCTCCCAAATCAGATGCCTAACACCCCTCAAACTAGAGATCAGTCTATTGGTACGAAAAATATGGACATGAGGGGAAAAAATAAACTTGAGTAGCCCTTTGTTGTTTACTATTGCATTATTTGTTCCAAACTTTATATTCTGAAGGTGCCAGTATTTTTTTAAACTTATTTATGCAAAAAATTATTGTTCACTCATACAGAAACTAGCATCATGTTTTGAAGTTGTCAATTTTTTACTTAATGATACAAGTTTCTTAGTTTCTTTATTACCTGGAGCATTTTGCAAATCATGCAACTAATGAGCAAATTTCAATTATGATCTATTCTTACTTTCAAATTTAAAATGGATGGTTTATTTGCTGCCATTTGCTAAATAGTTCTTTTTTTTCGCTTTAGATCTAAAAAGAACCAGTATTTTTCTTTTCTTTCTTCTTTAGATCTAAAGAGAACCAGCATTTTTCTTTTCTTTTCTTTCCCATACTCATCGTTGCTATTAATACTTCAGGGATGTGTGATAATTGTGCACATGAAGCTGAGGTTAAGGAAATAGATGCAACTTGTATGAGGGAGTTCTTTTATAATTTGGCTAGATTATTGAATTTATATTTTTGTTAATTATATTATTGTGATGTTATCAATTTATACATCTTGATTTTACATCACATACATATGTTCCGTAGTATATATATATATATATATATATATAGAGAGAGAGAGAGAGAGAGAGAGAGAGAGAGAGAAATGTCTTTAGATATCATAGCTTATTTATATACATAGAGAGAAACCTCTTTAGATATCATAACTTATTTATAAAAGTAACAAAATTATGGCAAACAAAAAAAAATTAACTTAGTTATCAGATGGGTATAAGTATTGGTAGATATCCCAGAAGCCTAAATGTAGGTTAGCGAAACAATATTCTCTGAAGCAGAAGTTGCAAAAAAATAAGTCAAAACAATTAGGACTACCAATGATCTTAGTAGTGTCTGCATCATTCGGCGGAATATTGTATGTCTCTGGTCTTCCTGCTACTTTTGCTAACGAAACGGTAACATTATCCTTCTATAATTTCAACTAGTACTCTGTATTTGACATGTTGAAGATATATTACAGCATAAATCTTCTAGAGAGCGTAAGCAGATATGGTGGTTTACGTGTTCCATTAAAAATCTGCAAATCTGGGGTCTTCCAGAAAATAAATTTGATTCTAATGTGCCAGATAATTTCAAATTTTGTTCTTGCAGACTCTTGAAAAGAAAGAATTCTTTGGAAAATATGGCAAAGTTCTAAAGATTTCTCTAGTTCCAGCTGTCAAGGGATTTCTAAATTCTCGTGTTGTGTAAGTATTTAACACTTCAAAGTGGTTCTTATTTTGTCATATTCTAAAAGTAAAATAGTTTTAATGCTATTAATATGTCCTGACGAAGCCCTTGACCAATCATTAAGATGTTGGTTTATAAAGTGCATTTATGATATAAGCAATTTTTTGGCGAAACCCTTGACTAATCATTTTCTTAAACCAATAAACTTCATAAATCTTGAGGATCTGCTTCAAATAGTCTTATATCACGGTTTGGAAGAATGCTGTAGTAGCAGTACTGGGAAAAAGGACTTCCAGAATCCTTAGCTCATGTAAGTTTTTTAGTGAATTAACTAGTGGTAGAGTGCATTGTGTATTTTAGCTTTTTTGATTAATTTTAATTTTTATAAATGCACCCACGGAACGTTGAGTGCCCTTCCATCAACAGTTTCATGGTACATAACTGAGAAATACTCATTTCTAATATTTTTGTCTTAATGTTCAATAGTATTTATTATAATTTCTACCGGGCTTCTGCTCCCACATCTAGTAGGTTATCATATGCTTGTATGACAGTGTCTCAAGGGCCCCTTTTTCGAGCTCAAATACCAACATCTTCTCAAAATGTTAATCAAAGTGATGACGGAACCTTCAAATCTAGTCATTCCATGATGGTGACCAATCTACCCATCAATGAGTTTGCCTTATTAGGTTTTCCAAATTTTTGGGCAAGTTATCTGGCTAACATTGGTATTAAAAGTGCTGCATGCAGATTATCTTGTGAAAATAGTACTGCAAAATAAAGTTTGTCTAAATTCTTTTTTCATCAGCTTCTCAACTTACCATGGTGCTGAATTGCTTAGTCTTCCTGATTACCATGGTTGGAATTCATTGTGTTGTTTCCCATTTCAACTGCTATTGACATTATAATGTTCTAGTTTTCTAGATTTTACTTTTTGAAATAGTTATTTGAAGTTCAGTGCCCTTAAATATCAACATTTGATGTACTTGTTATATATTCCTATACCATGGGGATGCTAAGTGGGGTATGCCATATAGCAGATATAATGATGAGATTGAATCCTGGGTGGGAGAGAGTAAGCTTGACTGTCGCGTTCCTTAAGTCCTATAATAGGTGTGCTTGAAGACCTAGATGCTTGTACAAGACTAGATATTTAAATTAACACTTATGGTTTTTCTTTTGTTTAGGTTGAAAAGTTTTTTTTCTTTTTCTTAAGATTGGAAGAGAACCATAGAGTGCTATCATGAGAGGTCCTGAAAGAAAAATGTGCTATTATTATTTTTTAGCCCTTCGGAATCTCTCCACTTGATTCCAATTTGTTGTACCTTGAAAAGAACAGTACATATTAGTTTTTAATAAGCATCAAATCAACTTCAGGTTACCTTGAAATACTTTCAAATATGATAAAAAGTTCAAGTTTCAATTAATTAATTAATTGTGCATAGAAGTCTAGCTTGTGCATAGAAGATGAAATGACTATTTATTAATTATTTTTAATGCTATTTATCCCTGCTATTTATCTTGTGTTAATATCTTAGTATTAGTATATTACAGTATCCAATCACTTAATATTGAATATACATACAATATTGATAATTTGTTATTTAACATGTCTTCATTTATAATTAATTTTTCATGTTAATTCACTTGTACCTTCATGTTAATTAATTTGTCCTCATTGTTAGGATTGAAGATTGTCGTGTTATAGACTCTTCGTGTATAATTAACTTGTCTGATATTGGAATCTTTAAAGCTGTATGGTATGATCGTTTTTCTTTTTCTTTCTGTTTTATATCTAAAGAAAATCAACATATTTATTTTTTTATGCTTTAGATCTAAAGGAAATTAGTATTTTTCTTTTCTTTAATTTCCCATACTCATTGTTGCTATTAATACATCAGGGATGTTTTATATTTGTGCACATGAAGCTGAGGTCAAGTAAATAGATGCAACCTGTATGAGGAAGTTCTTTTATAATTTGGCTAGATTGTTGAATTTACATTTTTGTTAATTATATTCTTGTGCTGTTATCAATTTAAGCATCTTGACTTTACATCACATACAAATATTCTGCCAACCCCATATCATCAAGAAGATTGCTTCATTTGACCTGGAGAAGCTAATGAATAAGACTGGATTAAGAGCCTGGCTGGGAATTCTAAATTACGCCAGGAACTACATACCAATGCTGGGGACTCTTTTAGGCCCACTTTATTCCAAAACCGGGCCTCATGGAGACAAACGTCTCAAACCTTCTGACAAGGACCTAATTGCCAAAGTAAAAGAACTGAAATTCTTCAAGCGCTGCTTTGGCTGTTAACTCTGCATCAGATCTGGTAGAAATTGTTGTGAGCTTCTTATAAAATGTTATTGTCTGATCCTCGATTCTAAGTCCTCCCTTCATTGCTCGGATGAAGTTACATCCGATTAACATCTGTATTCCGTCTTTCTTACTCATAGGGAATGAGTAAGTGAAGGGAATAGGGAACTTATTTTCTTCAATAATCATATAACCTCCCCTCAATTTGTTGCTTGCTATTTGTTGGGAGTTGACCCCGTTGATCATAATTGGAATACAGATGTTAATCGGATGTAACTTCATCCGAGCAATGAAGGGAGGACTTAGAATCGAGGATCAGACAATAACATTTTATAAGAAGCTCACAACAATTTCTACCAGATCTGATGCAGAGTTAACAGCCAAAGCAGCGCTTGAAGAATTTCAGTTAACTGAAGATGAGTGCATAGATATACTCAACACCACCACGAGTTACTGTGAAGCTAGAGAATCGGAGAGATTCCACAGAAGATTCAAACCCCTTTTACAGAGATTAAGGGATCAAGGCTATATTGGGGACAACCCAATAGCCCACTGGGAAAAGAATCAGGTCACTTGCAAGATAGATGTGATAAATCCTGACCTTACAATACAAGACAGACCCCTGAAGCATGTCACGCCAGCAATGAAGGATCAATATGACAAGCATATTAAGAGCCTTCTACAAATAGGAGTCATAAGGCCAAGTTCTAGCCGTCATAGAACCATGGCAATGATCGTAAATTCAGGGACATCAATTGATCCAGTGACCAAGAAAGAGATAAAAGGTAAAGAAAGATTGGTCTTTAATTATCGAACTCTCAACGATAATACATATAAAGATCAGTACAGTCTACCCGGGATAAATACTATCATCAAGAGGGTCGGAAACAGTAAGGTCTTCTCAAAGTTCGACCTAAAATCAGGTTTTCACCAAGTTGCTATGGACCCTGAGTCCATACCCTGGACAGCGTTCATCGTTCCAAATGGGCTATTCGAATGGTTAGTGATGCCGTTCGGTCTCAAGAACGCCCCCGCAATCTTTCAAAGGAAGATGGACCTATGTTTCAAAGGTACTGAAAAATTCATTGCTGTCTATATTGATGATATATTAGTATTTTCAAACTCGGAAGAAGAACATGCTGAGCATCTTAAGAAGATGCTAGAGATCTGTGAAAGATGGGGCCTCGTTCTCTCGCCTACAAAGATGAAAATTGCAGTAGACGAGATAGAATTTCTGGGAGCAATAATCGGAAGAAATAAAATAAGGCTCCAACCCCATATCATCAAGAAGATTGCTTCATTTGACCTGGAGAAGCTAATGAATAAGACTGGATTAAGAGCCTGGCTGGGAATTCTAAATTACGCCAGGAGCTACATACCAAAGCTGGGGACTCTTTTAGGCCCACTTTATTCCAAAACCGGGCCTCATGGAGACAAACGTCTCAAACCTTCTGACAAGGACCTAATTGCCAAAGTAAAAGAACTGGTACAGAATCTGCCAGACCTTGAGTTGCCACCACCAGATGCATACATCATACTGGAGACTGACGGATGTATGGAGGGATGGGGTGGAATCTGCAAGTGGAAGTTGAAAAAGAATGACGGCAGACAGACTGAACACATCTGTGCGTATGCGAGTGGAAAATTTCCTATAGTAAAATCTACGATTGATGCGGAGATCCATGCATGCATGGAAACGCTCAGCTCTCTCAAGATACATTATCTTGACAAAAAGGAAATCACACTCAGGACGGATTGCCAAGCTATCATAAGCTTCCACAACAAGTCTAACCAAAACAAACCATCCAGGGTTAGATGGATAAACTTCGTGGATTATATTACTGGCACGGGAATTATCATCAATCTTCGAGCATATTGAAGGTAAACTTAATGTTTTAGCAGATGCTCTATCCAGACTAACCACGAAATTGGCAGTGGTAGAAGAGATCCCATCACAAATAGCGGACCATATTCAAGATCTTGAAGACGCAATAGAAGAAACCCAACACGCACCCAGATCAATCACTGAAGAATTGGGCAAGACAATAGTCGCTATAAGTGATCTTATATACAAGCAAGAAGGAGCAAATGCATTATATGCTTGGGATGAAGAAACAGAGGAGATAAACGATGATAATGAAGAGGCCGTGAGTGTTCTGATGGAAAACATGATGAGACCAGAATACTACAACTACTATCCGGAAGACAGCTTCTATTACGGTTCACCTCTAAGAGAATCAAATCTACCATTCTGGGATGATTTCCTAGATGACTACATGCAAGAAAAAGAAGAGGAAGAACTAGTAGAATCACAGTTAAGAAAAATTCAAGAAACTTTTGAAAGAAGCGTATCCATTCAAGAAACGCCTGAGGCTTCAGGAAGCAAAGGAAGACAACAAGGCGAATACCAGAGTGCCATAAGAAGAATGCTCGATGAAACTGACGAATTCTTCAGAAAACTTGAAAGACAAAACTTTGACGAAATGATATGGCAGCCTGATGAACTTCTTGAAGAAATAAAACAACAAGAAACCCATGAGAAAGGCAAAGGCCCAGCCGAAGATGATGATTGAGGCAATAGGGGAAGCGGATGACCCCTCACTAACGTCCGCCTAAATAAATTTGTACTTATGTAATTTTTATTTTGCAGAAGATGATCTTCGACAAGCTACAGCTACAAGCCGTTACAAGTCGCCAGACTCTCTGGGCGACCAAGAAGAGTATTTCCAGCGCCCAGCATTGGGCCGTACTTGGAGGAGTTACAGAAACAAATGTAGGGATGAAAGAATTAGAACGCCTGACTGGTAAGGTTCTATACAAAAAGCCCAGAACAAATGAACAAGAAATAAAATGGGCTGAGAAAATCCAAAAGTTACACTCAGATCAGATTTTAGTGACAATTTCTGAGCTAGAAAAACTTCTAGCTATGAGTTATCTCCAGAAGGCAAGAATTGAACAGCATGACTCAATTTACAAGTGGGAAACTGATACAATTGAAGTCATCACCAAGCACATCAGTAACCTGCAACAATGTCACAGGATGATCAATAGTGCAAGACAAAGCATCACCTACACGATTTGAAAGGTAACCCCACATGCTATCAATCATGGATCAATGGCGTGCTGTAAAGAAGGATAAGAACGAATCTTGTACTGCAAAGTAGCCTAGTGTGTGCTGTAAAGAATGTAGTGTCGCTATAGCATGAGCTGTAAAGAAAATAGTGTCACTGTAGGGAATATCTTTAAGAAAAGCTAATAGCTTGAGTGGACGATGGGGCCCCATGAGCACCCGCACTCAATTATTTTGCTTCCTCTGAAAGATTCCTATCTCGCCTATATAAGGCAACGTAGTTAGAGTTGTAAGGACACACTGGCATAACCAGACAGTTCCTACTTCTCTCAAGAGTGTTTAAGCTTTCCAAGTTTCAGAGTGTTTGTAAGCTTTCGAGTGCTTAATATAAGCTTCCATATATTATTCAAAGTCTTGCATCATCCCGTGTCTTTAACGGCCTGTTGATTTTGTAAGCTGGCGATCTACATCACCCAGCTTCCGCCCGTTTTACATCTGGTATCAGAGCTAAATCCTTTATTACTATACTTTCTGCTATTAAGTTCTTAAGTTCTTTTGATAATTAATCTCTATACTCGAGAAATACTCTAAGGCTCAAACCTACTAGGATAGACGATAAAGGGGATAACAGTACCCGCTAAAGGAGAAGATTTCCCATACGTTCGCAATCCTAGCAGATTAAGCTTGCAAGTATTATCTAGTATTAGGTTTCTTATCTTTATGAGCGACTGGAACCTGACAGCAGCGAGTTCCGTTTATCAGGAAGCTCTTAAAGCCACAGAAGCTTTAGGCTCCCCTGCCGAAGGCTTTATTAAACCAGCCTCGATAACTACCAAACAATCCGAAATCATTTTTAAACAATTAAACACCTTGATTCAACTCACCTGCCAGATCAAAGAAAAGGTTGACGAACTAGCTACAGAGGTTAAAAACCTCAAAGAAAACAAAATAGTAGCACCAAAGACTATCTCCGATTCAATAGACTCTTTAGCTAGAGACCTACAAAAGCTAAAGATCGGAGATCCTTCAGCCAGAAAACCTCAACCAAAACCTCCAGGAACACTATACGTGTTCAAAGACCCTAAACTAATCTTTGAACAGGAAAAAGCCAAGCTAAATCAATGACTACAGCTAACAGGGCTTCCACCTCTTCAAGAACTGAGGTATTGGCACCACGACCGTCGATAGCTGGCAACGACAACAGACAGCCGACCATCGACGATCAGATCAGAAACTACCGCCTTAGCAACCGCCTGAGGCATGAACTCCAAAGAAGAGTCCACAACTCAACAAGGAGAAGAGGCTTCAACCGGAGCCTCGAATCTCAAGTAGACCCCAACGCTGAACTGACGATTTCACAATATCAGCGTGCCCAGCAAGTCCCTGCTGAAACATTATACCAAGCAGGATGGGCTGAAAGAAACCATCGGGTCTACCAGCACTACTCCGATGAGAGAATTTTGGTAACTGAAGGTGCCCAACTTGAACTCCCTTTTATTACTGACCAGAGTTACTCAACGTTGGTACAGGAGGGTTTACAGCACCTACACATCGGAATGATAATGGTCCGAATACACACCCTGCATCGAAGAAGTGCAGGTGTGAACGCCTTGATTCTCCTAAGGGATACAAGGTGGTCGGACGACCGATCTATTATCAGCTCCATGGAGATAGATCTCACAACAGGAACGCAACTGGCCTACTCAGCGCCAGACCTCATGATAAGCATCCATGATTTTCGAGAGCATATCCAACTTGTCATCCAGACTCACGGATACACCGGATGGCAAGGAGGAGAGAGTAATCTCCTCCTCTCACGGTCTTTACTTGGTCGACTTTCAAATACGAGTCACACAAATTTTAGATACAACGTCCAGAACGTTGCAGATCATTTGGCGAGCCGAGGTATTCGAGCAATACCAGGGCAAATTCGCACTACTGAAAGTCTACAGGGGCAGCAATGGACTATTCGCCCAGCTCTCATTTCAGTTCCTAGAAACCCACAGTCCAGTAACATCCGAACAAGAACAGATGGCTCTCTGGCCATACAATTTTCTGACTATGTTACGCAACCATCCTCAAGTTCCACAGACAAGAATGAGGATTTACAAGATGAATTCGCAGGAGTACTCCTAGTAGATGATCCTGACTGGGATATCTACCATATTGATGAAGATTGGAGCAGCGAATACGATGAAACCGAATTGCTAGAAGATCAGCAATTCCTGACAATTTATGATGATTATGCCCCCAAGTGGGACACCTCAGAAGAAGAAACCACCGCATCACCTGAGATTAGGCCTAGCCTAATGCTCTCTAAAGGGGGAGAAGATGAAGAACAAGCCAATTTTGACAATTTTGACTTTGACGATGCGGAGGAAAATGATGACGATGAAGACTATGAAGAAGATTTTGAAGAAAAATACAGCCAGTACAACAAAAGTATTACGGATGAGTCCGCGTTCGCAGCAGAGTTAGACTATCCGATTCTTCGAAAATTAAAAGACAAAGTGTCTCAAGAAGATGTACAGAACATTGAACGACCAGCTTCAGAATCAGTATTCGCCACGGGCGAATCGTCGTCAGTTACTCAGATACCCAGGGAACCAATTATGGGGCCTGCACAATACCCCCCTGGCAACCTAACAAGACCCATCTACCAAGGGGACCTTGGGATCATGAATTCAAAAATAAGCAACCTACGAGGAGGATACACCAAAGCATACAGCGAAAGGTACACATTACCCTCTGCTCAAGCTAACACCGGAGCAATTTTAGTACTTCCAGAGTATGCCTGCCAATACAGTGATGTGATAACAAGATGGGAATCCATCACCCTGAATATGTTGAACGAGAGAACCTGGACGGATAACAGAGCTAAGGTATGCTTTGTTGAAAATCTGTTGGGAGAAAACGAGAAAAGAATGTGGATGCAGTGGCGAATGGCCTATCCAGCTGAATACGAAGAAATAGTAGGGATAGCAGATGACCCACAAAACATCACCTCCCAAGTCAGGAGAATGGTTCTACTTGAGGATCCTACAACAGGATCGACAGATGAACAGAATAGGGCGTATGAAGATTTAGAGAGATTAACATGCTCAAACGTCAAAGATCTCTTTGAATTTCTTAATGAATACAAGGCACTGGCCGCAAAATCAGGGAGGATGTATATCTCCCCTGAGTTATCAGAAAAGATCTTCAGAAAACTACCTCCAGTAATTGGAAAAGAGTTAGAAAACGCCTTCAAAGAAAAGCACAAAGGTAACACAATTGGTGTGGTACCAAGAATTCATTTCATTTGTCAGTATATAGAAGACCAATGCAAGAGGGTAGCTTTCCAGCGAAGTTTGAAAGACCTATCAATTTGTAGCAAAGTTCCAATTCCGGGCTACTACTCAAAGACAAAGAAATATAGCCTAAGGAAGGCTAGAAATTACAAAGGAAAGCCTCATGATTCGCATGTAAGAGTCTTTAGGAGAAAGTATTCTGAACGCATGAAGAAGTGCAAGTGTTTCATATGTGGTGAAGAATGCCACTATGCTAGGGAATGCAAAAAGAAATTGGGGAACATCGCTAGAGCAGCAATTGTAGACAATCTGGAGCTCCCAGACGATTGGGATGTATTATTAGTTGATCTGAATGAGCCAGATAGCGATGCTATCTGCTCGTTTTCCGAAGGAGAATCTGGCTCAGCTCATACCCTTTTTCTAGAGCAAAACGATCTTCCTTATGACACAGCATTCGCTGTATGGGACAGTGAAGAAACAATCCTAGTAGTTATCACTTCTACAGACACTTCTACGGAAACGAAAGACCAAATTTGGGGATCCACAGAAAATAACTGGAGGACAAAGATAACCCTGCCGGCAGCAATGGCAAGCTGCATACACAAATGGGAGGATAATCAAAATGAAATCACTCCAGGATGTGAACGTTGTACGTGTTGTAAGGAGTTCACCAACCCCAAAATGCGAGCACACTGCCAGAACTGCCAGCTGACGGTATGTCCAATGTGCTCACGCTTTATTATTGGTCGAAAATTGAATATCATTAAGCAGAATTTTCCACACTATCAAGATAAAGATGTCTTGATCAGAGAATTACTTGACTATTCCAATTATTTGCTATCGGAAAACAAGTACGTCAGAGAGGAGAATCAGACTCTGAAAGCAGAGAATACAGTTCTCAAGGATGAACTCAAAGTTCTAAGGGAACAGCAAATAGAGGACTTAGAGGAGGAATTTCACAACCTAAGTCTTCAAGAAGATGCTAAGGAAAGGGAAAGGAAAGGAAAGTTCCCTATGGCAGAAACCCCCTTTGACGAAGATATAACAAAAGCCAGAAAGCTAAGAATACAGGAGCCTGAGGAGTGCATCAATGCTCACAAGCTTTCCAGGCAGGAATTTGCCACCATTGTGAACAAAGTAGATCAGCCTCAAGGAAAAAGAATCTTGAACAGGCTGTACAACATGACGGTAGTAATAGGAATACCACAAGTAAAGACATTCAAAATCCAAGCCATCCTCGATACAGGAGCCACGGTCTGTTGCGTGGACCAAGACTCTGTTCCAAAGGAAGCTTTGGAACCAAGCCCGTATCCAATTATGATCAACGGGGTCAACTCCCAACAAATAGCAAGCAACAAATTGAGGGGAGGTTATATGATTATTGAAGAAAATAAGTTCCCTATTCCCTTCACTTACTCATTCCCTATGAGTAAGAAAGACGGAATATGGTGTTGAGACGGAATCTTGGCAATAAAACAACATGAATTACATAAGTACAAATTTATTTAGGCGGACGTTAGTGAGGGGTCATCCGCTTCCCCTATTGCCTCAATCATCATCTTCGGCTGGGCCTTTGCCTTTCTTATGGGTTTCTTGTTGTTTTATTTCTTCAAGAAGTTCATCAGGCTGCCATATCATTTCGTCAAAGTTTTGTCTTTCAAGTTTTCTGAAGAATTCGTCAGTTTCATCGAGCATTCTTCTTATGGCACTCTGGTATTCGCCTTGTTGTCTTCCTTTGCTTCCTGAAGCCTCAGGCGTTTCTTGAATGGATACGCTTCTTTCAAAAGTTTCTTGAATTTTTCTTAACTGTGATTCTACTAGTTCTTCCTCTTCTTTTTCTTGCATGTAGTCATCTAGGAAATCATCCCAGAATGGTAGATTTGATTCTCTTAGAGGTGAACCGTAATAGAAGCTGTCTTCCGGATAGTAGTTGTAGTATTCTGGTCTCATCATGTTTTCCATCAGAACACTCACGGCCTCTTCATTATCATCGTTTATCTCCTCTGTTTCTTCATCCCAAGCATATAATGCATTTGCTCCTTCTTGCTTGTATATAAGATCACTTATAGCGACTATTGTCTTGCCCAATTCTTCAGTGATTGATCTGGGTGCGTGTTGGGTTTCTTCTATTGCGTCTTCAAGATCTTGAATATGGTCCGCTATTTGTGATGGGATCTCTTCTACCACTGCCAATTTCGTGGTTAGTCTGGATAGAGCATCTGCTAAAACATTAAGTTTACCTTCAATATGCTCGAAGTTGATGATAATTCCCGTGCCAGTAATATAATCCACGAAGTTTATCCATCTAACCCTGGATGGTTTGTTTTGGTTAGACTTGTTGTGGAAGCTTATGATAGCTTGGCAATCCGTCCTGAGTGTGATTTCCTTTTTGTCAAGATAATGTATCTTGAGAGAGCTGAGCGTTTCCATGCATGCATGGATCTCCGCATCAATCGTAGATTTTACTATAGGAAATTTTCCACTCGCATACGCACAGATGCGTTCAGTCTGTCTGCCGTCATTCTTTTTCAACTTCCACTTGCAGATTCCACCCCATCCCTCCATACATCCGTCAGTCTCCAGTATGATGTATGCATCTGGTGGTGGCAACTCAAGGTCTGGCAGATTCTGTACCAGTTCTTTTACTTTGGCAATTAGGTCCTTGTCAGAAGGTTTGAGACGTTTGTCTCCATGAGGCCCGGTTTTGGAATAAAGTGGGCCTAAAAGAGTCCCCAGCTTTGGTATGTAGCTCCTGGCGTAATTTAGAATTCCCAGCCAGGCTCTTAATCCAGTCTTATTCATTAGCTTCTCCAGGTCAAATGAAGCAATCTTCTTGATGATATGGGGTTGGAGCCTTATTTTATTTCTTCCGATTATTGCTCCCAGAAATTCTATCTCGTCTACTGCAATTTTCATCTTTGTAGGCGAGAGAACGAGGCCCCATCTTTCACAGATCTCTAGCATCTTCTTAAGATGCTCAGCATGTTCTTCTTCCGAGTTTGAAAATACTAATATATCATCAATATAGACAGCAATGAATTTTTCAGTACCTTTGAAACATAGGTCCATCTTCCTTTGAAAGATTGCGGGGGCGTTCTTGAGACCGAACGGCAATAGGCGGGACACATCAGGCTGCTTTGTGCTTTTCTTTGAAGGCGTTTTCTAACTCTTTTCCAATTACTGGAGGTAGTTTTCTGAAGATCTTTTCTGATAACTCAGGGGAGATATACATCCTCCCTGATTTTGCGGCCAGTGCCTTGTATTCATTAAGAAATTCAAAGAGATCTTTGACGTTTGAGCATGTTAATCTCTCTAAATCTTCATACGCCCTATTCTGTTCATCTGTCGATCCTGTTGTACTCTAAGGCTCAAACCTACTAGGATAGACGATAAAGGGGATAACAGTACCCGCTAAAGGAGAAGATTTCCCATACGTTCGCAATCCTAGCAGATTAAGCTTGCAAGTATTATCTAGTATTAGGTTTCTTATCTTTATGAGCGACTGGAACCTGACAGCAGCGAGTTCCGTTTATCAGGAAGCTCTTAAAGCCACAGAAGCTTTAGGCTCCCCTGCCGAAGGCTTTATTAAACCAGCCTCGATAACTACCAAACAATCCGAAATCATTTTTAAACAATTAAACACCTTGATTCAACTCACCTGCCAGATCAAAGAAAAGGTTGACGAACTAGCTACAGAGGTTAAAAACCTCAAAGAAAACAAAATAGTAGCACCAAAGACTATCTCCGATTCAATAGACTCTTTAGCTAGAGACCTACAAAAGCTAAAGATCGGAGATCCTTCAGCCAGAAAACCTCAACCAAAACCTCCAGGAACACTATACGTGTTCAAAGACCCTAAACTAATCTTTGAACAGGAAAAAGCCAAGCTAAATCAATGACTACAGCTAACAGGGCTTCCACCTCTTCAAGAACTGAGGTATTGGCACCACGACCGTCGATAGCTGGCAACGACAACAGACAGCCGACCATCGACGATCAGATCAGAAACTACCGCCTTAGCAACCGCCTGAGGCATGAACTCCAAAGAAGAGTCCACAACTCAACAAGGAGAAGAGGCTTCAACCGGAGCCTCGAATCTCAAGTAGACCCCAACGCTGAACTGACGATTTCACAATATCAGCGTGCCCAGCAAGTCCCTGCTGAAACATTATACCAAGCAGGATGGGCTGAAAGAAACCATCGGGTCTACCAGCACTACTCCGATGAGAGAATTTTGGTAACTGAAGGTGCCCAACTTGAACTCCCTTTTATTACTGACCAGAGTTACTCAACGTTGGTACAGGAGGGTTTACAGCACCTACACATCGGAATGATAATGGTCCGAATACACACCCTGCATCGAAGAAGTGCAGGTGTGAACGCCTTGATTCTCCTAAGGGATACAAGGTGGTCGGACGACCGATCTATTATCAGCTCCATGGAGATAGATCTCACAACAGGAACGCAACTGGCCTACTCAGCGCCAGACCTCATGATAAGCATCCATGATTTTCGAGAGCATATCCAACTTGTCATCCAGACTCACGGATACACCGGATGGCAAGGAGGAGAGAGTAATCTCCTCCTCTCACGGTCTTTACTTGGTCGACTTTCAAATACGAGTCACACAAATTTTAGATACAACGTCCAGAACGTTGCAGATCATTTGGCGAGCCGAGGTATTCGAGCAATACCAGGGCAAATTCGCACTACTGAAAGTCTACAGGGGCAGCAATGGACTATTCGCCCAGCTCTCATTTCAGTTCCTAGAAACCCACAGTCCAGTAACATCCGAACAAGAACAGATGGCTCTCTGGCCATACAATTTTCTGACTATGTTACGCAACCATCCTCAAGTTCCACAGACAAGAATGAGGATTTACAAGATGAATTCGCAGGAGTACTCCTAGTAGATGATCCTGACTGGGATATCTACCATATTGATGAAGATTGGAGCAGCGAATACGATGAAACCGAATTGCTAGAAGATCAGCAATTCCTGACAATTTATGATGATTATGCCCCCAAGTGGGACACCTCAGAAGAAGAAACCACCGCATCACCTGAGATTAGGCCTAGCCTAATGCTCTCTAAAGGGGGAGAAGATGAAGAACAAGCCAATTTTGACAATTTTGACTTTGACGATGCGGAGGAAAATGATGACGATGAAGACTATGAAGAAGATTTTGAAGAAAAATACAGCCAGTACAACAAAAGTATTACGGATGAGTCCGCGTTCGCAGCAGAGTTAGACTATCCGATTCTTCGAAAATTAAAAGACAAAGTGTCTCAAGAAGATGTACAGAACATTGAACGACCAGCTTCAGAATCAGTATTCGCCACGGGCGAATCGTCGTCAGTTACTCAGATACCCAGGGAACCAATTATGGGGCCTGCACAATACCCCCCTGGCAACCTAACAAGACCCATCTACCAAGGGGACCTTGGGATCATGAATTCAAAAATAAGCAACCTACGAGGAGGATACACCAAAGCATACAGCGAAAGGTACACATTACCCTCTGCTCAAGCTAACACCGGAGCAATTTTAGTACTTCCAGAGTATGCCTGCCAATACAGTGATGTGATAACAAGATGGGAATCCATCACCCTGAATATGTTGAACGAGAGAACCTGGACGGATAACAGAGCTAAGGTATGCTTTGTTGAAAATCTGTTGGGAGAAAACGAGAAAAGAATGTGGATGCAGTGGCGAATGGCCTATCCAGCTGAATACGAAGAAATAGTAGGGATAGCAGATGACCCACAAAACATCACCTCCCAAGTCAGGAGAATGGTTCTACTTGAGGATCCTACAACAGGATCGACAGATGAACAGAATAGGGCGTATGAAGATTTAGAGAGATTAACATGCTCAAACGTCAAAGATCTCTTTGAATTTCTTAATGAATACAAGGCACTGGCCGCAAAATCAGGGAGGATGTATATCTCCCCTGAGTTATCAGAAAAGATCTTCAGAAAACTACCTCCAGTAATTGGAAAAGAGTTAGAAAACGCCTTCAAAGAAAAGCACAAAGGTAACACAATTGGTGTGGTACCAAGAATTCATTTCATTTGTCAGTATATAGAAGACCAATGCAAGAGGGTAGCTTTCCAGCGAAGTTTGAAAGACCTATCAATTTGTAGCAAAGTTCCAATTCCGGGCTACTACTCAAAGACAAAGAAATATAGCCTAAGGAAGGCTAGAAATTACAAAGGAAAGCCTCATGATTCGCATGTAAGAGTCTTTAGGAGAAAGTATTCTGAACGCATGAAGAAGTGCAAGTGTTTCATATGTGGTGAAGAATGCCACTATGCTAGGGAATGCAAAAAGAAATTGGGGAACATCGCTAGAGCAGCAATTGTAGACAATCTGGAGCTCCCAGACGATTGGGATGTATTATTAGTTGATCTGAATGAGCCAGATAGCGATGCTATCTGCTCGTTTTCCGAAGGAGAATCTGGCTCAGCTCATACCCTTTTTCTAGAGCAAAACGATCTTCCTTATGACACAGCATTCGCTGTATGGGACAGTGAAGAAACAATCCTAGTAGTTATCACTTCTACAGACACTTCTACGGAAACGAAAGACCAAATTTGGGGATCCACAGAAAATAACTGGAGGACAAAGATAACCCTGCCGGCAGCAATGGCAAGCTGCATACACAAATGGGAGGATAATCAAAATGAAATCACTCCAGGATGTGAACGTTGTACGTGTTGTAAGGAGTTCACCAACCCCAAAATGCGAGCACACTGCCAGAACTGCCAGCTGACGGTATGTCCAATGTGCTCACGCTTTATTATTGGTCGAAAATTGAATATCATTAAGCAGAATTTTCCACACTATCAAGATAAAGATGTCTTGATCAGAGAATTACTTGACTATTCCAATTATTTGCTATCGGAAAACAAGTACGTCAGAGAGGAGAATCAGACTCTGAAAGCAGAGAATACAGTTCTCAAGGATGAACTCAAAGTTCTAAGGGAACAGCAAATAGAGGACTTAGAGGAGGAATTTCACAACCTAAGTCTTCAAGAAGATGCTAAGGAAAGGGAAAGGAAAGGAAAGTTCCCTATGGCAGAAACCCCCTTTGACGAAGATATAACAAAAGCCAGAAAGCTAAGAATACAGGAGCCTGAGGAGTGCATCAATGCTCACAAGCTTTCCAGGCAGGAATTTGCCACCATTGTGAACAAAGTAGATCAGCCTCAAGGAAAAAGAATCTTGAACAGGCTGTACAACATGACGGTAGTAATAGGAATACCACAAGTAAAGACATTCAAAATCCAAGCCATCCTCGATACAGGAGCCACGGTCTGTTGCGTGGACCAAGACTCTGTTCCAAAGGAAGCTTTGGAACCAAGCCCGTATCCAATTATGATCAACGGGGTCAACTCCCAACAAATAGCAAGCAACAAATTGAGGGGAGGTTATATGATTATTGAAGAAAATAAGTTCCCTATTCCCTTCACTTACTCATTCCCTATGAGTAAGAAAGACGGAATATGGTGTTGAGACGGAATCTTGGCAATAAAACAACATGAATTACATAAGTACAAATTTATTTAGGCGGACGTTAGTGAGGGGTCATCCGCTTCCCCTATTGCCTCAATCATCATCTTCGGCTGGGCCTTTGCCTTTCTTATGGGTTTCTTGTTGTTTTATTTCTTCAAGAAGTTCATCAGGCTGCCATATCATTTCGTCAAAGTTTTGTCTTTCAAGTTTTCTGAAGAATTCGTCAGTTTCATCGAGCATTCTTCTTATGGCACTCTGGTATTCGCCTTGTTGTCTTCCTTTGCTTCCTGAAGCCTCAGGCGTTTCTTGAATGGATACGCTTCTTTCAAAAGTTTCTTGAATTTTTCTTAACTGTGATTCTACTAGTTCTTCCTCTTCTTTTTCTTGCATGTAGTCATCTAGGAAATCATCCCAGAATGGTAGATTTGATTCTCTTAGAGGTGAACCGTAATAGAAGCTGTCTTCCGGATAGTAGTTGTAGTATTCTGGTCTCATCATGTTTTCCATCAGAACACTCACGGCCTCTTCATTATCATCGTTTATCTCCTCTGTTTCTTCATCCCAAGCATATAATGCATTTGCTCCTTCTTGCTTGTATATAAGATCACTTATAGCGACTATTGTCTTGCCCAATTCTTCAGTGATTGATCTGGGTGCGTGTTGGGTTTCTTCTATTGCGTCTTCAAGATCTTGAATATGGTCCGCTATTTGTGATGGGATCTCTTCTACCACTGCCAATTTCGTGGTTAGTCTGGATAGAGCATCTGCTAAAACATTAAGTTTACCTTCAATATGCTCGAAGTTGATGATAATTCCCGTGCCAGTAATATAATCCACGAAGTTTATCCATCTAACCCTGGATGGTTTGTTTTGGTTAGACTTGTTGTGGAAGCTTATGATAGCTTGGCAATCCGTCCTGAGTGTGATTTCCTTTTTGTCAAGATAATGTATCTTGAGAGAGCTGAGCGTTTCCATGCATGCATGGATCTCCGCATCAATCGTAGATTTTACTATAGGAAATTTTCCACTCGCATACGCACAGATGCGTTCAGTCTGTCTGTCGTCATTCTTTTTCAACTTCCACTTGCAGATTCCACCCCATCCCTCCATACATCCGTCAGTCTCCAGTATGATGTATGCATCTGGTGGTGGCAACTCAAGGTCTGGCAGATTCTGTACCAGTTCTTTTACTTTGGCAATTAGGTCCTTGTCAGAAGGTTTGAGACGTTTGTCTCCATGAGGCCCGGTTTTGGAATAAAGTGGGCCTAAAAGAGTCCCCAGCTTTGGTATGTAGCTCCTGGCGTAATTTAGAATTCCCAGCCAGGCTCTTAATCCAGTCTTATTCATTAGCTTCTCCAGGTCAAATGAAGCAATCTTCTTGATGATATGGGGTTGGAGCCTTATTTTATTTCTTCCGATTATTGCTCCCAGAAATTCTATCTCGTCTACTGCAATTTTCATCTTTGTAGGCGAGAGAACGAGGCCCCATCTTTCACAGATCTCTAGCATCTTCTTAAGATGCTCAGCATGTTCTTCTTCCGAGTTTGAAAATACTAATATATCATCAATATAGACAGCAATGAATTTTTCAGTACCTTTGAAACATAGGTCCATCTTCCTTTGAAAGATTGCGGGGGCGTTCTTGAGACCGAACGGCAATAGGCGGGACACATCAGGCTGCTTTGTGCTTTTCTTTGAAGGCGTTTTCTAACTCTTTTCCAATTACTGGAGGTAGTTTTCTGAAGATCTTTTCTGATAACTCAGGGGAGATATACATCCTCCCTGATTTTGCGGCCAGTGCCTTGTATTCATTAAGAAATTCAAAGAGATCTTTGACGTTTGAGCATGTTAATCTCTCTAAATCTTCATACGCCCTATTCTGTTCATCTGTCGATCCTGTTGTACTCTAAGGCTCAAACCTACTAGGATAGACGATAAAGGGGATAACAGTACCCGCTAAAGGAGAAGATTTCCCATACGTTCGCAATCCTAGCAGATTAAGCTTGCAAGTATTATCTAGTATTAGGTTTCTTATCTTTATGAGCGACTGGAACCTGACAGCAGCGAGTTCCGTTTATCAGGAAGCTCTTAAAGCCACAGAAGCTTTAGGCTCCCCTGCCGAAGGCTTTATTAAACCAGCCTCGATAACTACCAAACAATCCGAAATCATTTTTAAACAATTAAACACCTTGATTCAACTCACCTGCCAGATCAAAGAAAAGGTTGACGAACTAGCTACAGAGGTTAAAAACCTCAAAGAAAACAAAATAGTAGCACCAAAGACTATCTCCGATTCAATAGACTCTTTAGCTAAGGTTTGAGACGTTTGTCTCCATGAGGCCCGGTTTTGGAATAAAGTGGGCCTAAAAGAGTCCCCAGCTTTGGTATGTAGCTCCTGGCGTAATTTAGAATTCCCAGCCAGGCTCTTAATCCAGTCTTATTCATTAGCTTCTCCAGGTCAAATGAAGCAATCTTCTTGATGATATGGGGTTGGAGCCTTATTTTATTTCTTCCGATTATTGCTCCCAGAAATTCTATCTCGTCTACTGCAATTTTCATCTTTGTAGGCGAGAGAACGAGGCCCCATCTTTCACAGATCTCTAGCATCTTCTTAAGATGCTCAGCATGTTCTTCTTCCGAGTTTGAAAATACTAATATATCATCAATATAGACAGCAATGAATTTTTCAGTACCTTTGAAACATAGGTCCATCTTCCTTTGAAAGATTGCGGGGGCGTTCTTGAGACCGAACGGCATCACTAACCATTCGAATAGCCCATTTGGAACGATGAACGCTGTCCAGGGTATGGACTCAGGGTCCATAGCAACTTGGTGAAAACCTGATTTTAGGTCGAACTTTGAGAAGACCTTACTGTTTCCGACCCTCTTGATGATAGTATTTATCCCGGGTAGACTGTACTGATCTTTATATGTATTATCGTTGAGAGTTCGATACTGACAAATGAAATGAATTCTTGGTACCACACCAATTGTGTTACCTTTGTGCTTTTCTTTGAAGGCGTTTTCTAACTCTTTTCCAATTACTGGAGGTAGTTTTCTGAAGATCTTTTCTGATAACTCAGGGGAGATATACATCCTCCCTGATTTTGCGGCCAGTGCCTTGTATTCATTAAGAAATTCATTAAGTTTACCTTCAATATGCTCGAAGTTGATGATAATTCCCGTGCCAGTAATATAATCCACGAAGTTTATCCATCTAACCCTGGATGGTTTGTTTTGGTTAGACTTGTTGTGGAAGCTTATGATAGCTTGGCAATCCGTCCTGAGTGTGATTTCCTTTTTGTCAAGATAATGTATCTTGAGAGAGCTGAGCGTTTCCATGCATGCATGGATCTCCGCATCAATCGTAGATTTTACTATAGGAAATTTTCCACTCGCATACGCACAGATGCGTTCAGTCTGTCTGCCGTCATTCTTTTTCAACTTCCACTTCTTAATATGCTTGTCATATTGATCCTTCATTGCTGGCGTGACATGCTTCAGGGGTCTGTCTTGTATTGTAAGGTCAGGATTTATCACATCTATCTTGCAAGTGACCTGATTCTTTTCCCAGTGGGCTATTGGGTTGTCCCCAATATAGCCTTGATCCCTTAATCTCTGTAAAAGGGGTTTGAATCTTCTGTGGAATCTCTCCGATTCTCTAGCTTCACATCCGAAATCATTTTTAAACAATTAAACACCTTGATTCAACTCACCTGCCAGATCAAAGAAAAGGTTGACGAACTAGCTACAGAGGTTAAAAACCTCAAAGTTTCCAGCGCCCAGCATTGGGCCGTACTTGGAGGAGTTACAGAAACAAATGTAGGGATGAAAGAATTAGAACGCCTGACTGGTAAGGTTCTATACAAAAAGCCCAGAACAAATGAACAAGAAATAAAATGGGCTGAGAAAATCCAAAAGTTACACTCAGATCAGATTTTAGTGACAATTTCTGAGCTAGAAAAACTTCTAGCTATAAGTTATCTCCAGAAGGCAAGAATTGAACAGCATGACTCAATTTACAAGTGGGAATGATTATTCCGTCCAGAACGTTGCAGATCATTTGGCGAGCCGAGGTATTCGAGCAATACCAGGGCAAATTCGCACTACTGAAAGTCTACAGGGGCAGCAATGGACTATTCGCCCAGCTCTCATTTCAGTTCTTATAAAATGTTATTGTCTGATCCTCGATTCTAAGTCCTCCCTTCATTGCTCGGATGAAGTTACATCCGATTAACATCTGTATTCCGTCTTTCTTACTCATAGGGAATGAGTATATTTTTGAATTCATGATCCCAAGGTCCCCTTGGTAGATGGGTCTTGTTAGGTTGCCAGGGGGGTATTGTGCAGGCCCCATAATTGGTTCCCTGGGTATCTGAGTAACTGACGACGATTCGCCCGTGGCGAATACTGATTCTGAAGCTGGTCGTTCAATGTTCTGTACATCTTCTTGAGACACTTTGTCTTTTAATTTTCGAAGAATCGGATAGTCTAACTCTGCTGCGAACGCGGACTCATCCGTAACACTATTTTCTTTACAGCTCATGCTATAGCGACACTACATTCTTTACAGCACACACTAGGCTACTTTGCAGTACAAGATTCGTTCTTATCCTTCTTTACAGCACGCCATTGATCCATGATTGATAGCATGTGGGGTTACCTTTCAAATCGTGTAGGTGATGCTTTGTCTTGCACTATTGATCATCCTGTGACATTGTTGCAGGTTACTGATGTGCTTGGTGATGACTTCAATTGTATCAGTTTCCCACTTGTAAATTGAGTCATGCTGTTCAATTCTTGCCTTCTGGAGATAACTCATAGCTAGAAGTTTTTCTAGCTCAGAAATTGTCACGGTTATATGATTATTGAAGAAAATAAGTTCCCTATTCCCTTCACTTACTCATTCCCTATGAGTAAGAAAGACGGAATACAGATGTTAATCGGATGTAACTTCATCCGAGCAATGAAGGGAGGACTTAGAATCGAGGATCAGACAATAACATTTTATAAGAAGCTCACAACAATTTCTACCAGATCTGATGCAGAGTTAACAGCCAAAGCAGCGCTTGAAGAATTTCAGTTACCGTCATGTTGTACAGCCTGTTCAAGATTCTTTTTCCTTGAGGCTGATCTACTTTGTTCACAATGGTGGCAAATTCCTGCCTGGAAAGCTTGTGAGCATTGATGCACTCCTCAGGCTCCTGTATTCTTAGCTTTCTGGCTTTTGTTATATCTTCGTCAAAGGGGGTCCTACAACAGGATCGACAGATGAACAGAATAGGGCGTATGAAGATTTAGAGAGATTAACATGCTCAAACGTCAAAGATCTCTTTGAATTTCTTAATGAATACAAGGCACTGGCCGCAAAATCAGGGAGGATGTATATCTCCCCTGAGTTATCAGAAAAGATCTTCAGAAAACTACCTCCACGACCGTCGATAGCTGGCAACGACAACAGACAGCCGACCATCGACGATCAGATCAGAAACTACCGCCTTAGCAACCGCCTGAGGCATGAACTCCAAAGAAGAGTCCATGGAGCTGATAATAGATCGGTCGTCCGACCACCTTGTATCCCTTAGGAGAATCAAGGCGTTCACACCTGCACTTCTTCGATGTAGGGTGTGTATTCGGACCATTATCATTCCGATGTGTAGGTGCTGTAAACCCTCCTGTACCAACGTTGAGTAACTCT
Source organism: Canna indica (assembly GCA_034359265.1). Classification (NCBI taxonomy): domain Eukaryota; kingdom Viridiplantae; phylum Streptophyta; class Magnoliopsida; order Zingiberales; family Cannaceae; genus Canna; species Canna indica. The sequence continues at coordinate 36,361,332 of CP136895.1, read as the reverse complement.
GGTCAGTAATAAAAGGGAGTTCAAGTTGGGCACCTTCAGTTACCAAAATTCTCTCATCGGAGTAGTGCTGGTAGACCCGATGGTTTCTTTCAGCCCATCCTGCTTGGTATAATGTTTCAGCAGGGACTTGCTGGGCACGCTGATATTGTGAAATCGTCAGTTCAGCGTTGGGGTCTACTTGAGATTCGAGGCTCCGGTTGAAGCCTCTTCTCCTTGTTGAGTTGTGGACTCTTCTTTGGAGTTGAGGCTTTCCTTTGTAATTTCTAGCCTTCCTTAGGCTATATTTCTTTGTCTTTGAGTAGTAGCCCGGAATTGGAACTTTGCTACAAATTGATAGGTCTTTCAAACTTCGCTGGAAAGCTGCCCTCTTGCATTGGTCTTCTATATACTGACAAATGAAATGAATTCTTGAAGATTTAGAGAGATTAACATGCTCAAACGTCAAAGATCTCTTTGAATTTCTTAATGAATACAAGGCACTGGCCGCAAAATCAGGGAGGATGTATATCTCCCCTGAGTTATCAGAAAAGATCTTCAGAAAACTGGTTGAAGCCTCTTCTCCTTGTTGAGTTGTGGACTCTTCTTTGGAGTTCATGCCTCAGGCGGTTGCTAAGGCGGTAGTTTCTGATCTGATCGTCGATGGTCGGCTGTCTGTTGTCGTTGCCAGCTATCGACGGTCGTGGTGCCAATACCTTAGTTCAGGCTTTTTGTATAGAACCTTACCAGTCAGGCGTTCTAATTCTTTCATCCCTACATTTGTTTCTGTAACTCCTCCAAGTACGGCCCAATGCTGGGCGCTGGAAATACTCTTCTTGGTCGCCCAGAGAGTCTGGCGACTTGTAACATCCCACTTGGGGGCATAATCATCATAAATTGTCAGGAATGAAACCTAATACTAGATAATACTTGCAATCTTCTAGCAATTCGGTTTCATCGTATTCGCTGCTCCAATCTTCATCAATATGGTAGATATCCCAGTCAGGATCATCTACTAGGAGTACTCCTGCGAATTTATCTTGTAAATCCTCATTCTTGTCTGTGGAACTTGAGGATGGTTTACAACACCTACACATCGGAATGATAATGGTCCGAATACACACCCTGCATCGAAGAAGTGCAGGTGTGAACGCCTTGATTCTCCTAAGGGATACAAGGTGGTCGGACGACCGATCTATTATCAGCTCCATGGAGATAGATCTCACAACAGGAACGCAACTGGCCTACTCAGCGCCAGACCTCATGATAAGCATCCATGATTTTCGAGAGCATATCCAATTCTGCTTAATGATATTCAATTTTCGACCAATAATAAAGCGTGAGCACATTGGACATACCGTCAGCTGGCAGTTCTGGCAGTGTGCTCGCATTTTGGGGTTGGTGAACTCCTTACAACACGTACAACGTTCACATCCTGGAGTGATTTCATTTTGATTATCCTCCCATTTGTGTATGCAGCTTGCCATTGCTGCCGGCAGGGTTATCTTTGTCCTCCAGTTATTTTCTGTGGATCCCCAAATTTGGTCTTTCGTTTCCGTAGAAGTGTCTGTAGAAGTGATAACTACTAGGATTGTTTCTTCACTGTCCCATACAGCGAATGCTGTGTCATAAGGAAGATCGTTTTGCTCTAGAAAAAGGGTATGAGCTGAGCCAGATTCTCCTTCGGAAAACGAGCAGATAGCATCGCTATCTGGCTCATTCAGATCAACTGATAATACATCCCAATCGTCTGGGAGCTCCAGATTGTCTACAATTGCTGCTCTAGCGATGTTCCCCAATTTCTTTTTGCATTCCCTAGCATAGTGGCCTTCTTCACCACATATGAAACACTTGCACTTCTTCATGCGTTCAGAATACTTTCTCCTAAAGACTCTTACATGCGAATCATGAGGCTTTCCTTTGTAATTTCTAGCCTTCCTTAAGCTATATTTCTTTGTCTTTGAGTAGTAGCCCGGAATTGGAACTTTGCTACAAATTGATAGGTCTTTCAAACTTCGCTGGAAAGCTGCCCTCTTGCATTGGTCTTCTATATACTGACAAATGAAATGAATATCCAACTTGTCATCCAGACTCACGGATACACCGGATGGCAAGGAGGAGAGAGTAATCTCCTCCTCTCACGGTCTTTACTTGGTCGACTTTCAAATACGAGTCACACAAATTTTAGATACAACGTCCAGAACGTTGCAGATCATTTGGCGAGCCGAGGTATTCGAGCAATACCAGGGCAAATTCGCACTACTGAAAGTCTACAGGGGCAGCAATGGACTATTCGCCCAGCTCTCATTTCAGTTCTTGAATTTTTCTTAACTGTGATTCTACTAGTTCTTCCTCTTCTTTTTCTTGCATGTAGTCATCTAGGAAATCATCCCAGAATGGTAGATTTGATTCTCTTAGAGGTGAACCGTAATAGAAGCTGTCTTCCGGATAGTAGTTGTAGTATTCTGGTCTCATCATGTTTTCCATCAGAACACTCACGGCCTCTTCATTATCATCGTTTATCTCCTCTGTTTCTTCATCCCAAGCATATAATGCATTTGCTCCTTCTTGCTTGTATATAAGATCACTTATAGCGACTATTGTTTTGCCCAATTCTTCAGTGATTGATCTGGGTGCGTGTTGGGTTTCTTCTATTGCGTCTTCAAGATCTTGAATATGGTCCGCTATTTGTGATGGGATCTCTTCTACCACTGCCAATTTCGTGGTTAGTCTGGATAGAGCATCTGCTAAAACATTAAGTTTACCTTCAATATGCTCGAAGTTGATGATAATTCCCGTGCCAGTAATATAATCCACGAAGTTTATCCATCTAACCCTGGATGGTTTGTTTTGGTTAGACTTGTTGTGGAAGCTTATGATAGCTTGGCATTCTTTGAAGGCGTTTTCTAACTCTTTTCCAATTACTGGAGGTAGTTTTCTGAAGATCTTTTCTGATAACTCAGGGGAGATATACATCCTCCCTGATTTTGCGGCCAGTGCCTTGTATTCATTAAGAAATTCAAAGAGATCTTTGACGTTTGAGCATGTTAATCTCTCTAAATCTTCATACGCCCTATTCTGTTCATCTGTCGATCCTGTTGTAGGATCCTCAAGTAGAACCATTCTCCTTACTTGGGAGGTGATGTTTTGTGGGTCATCTGCTATCCCTACTATTTCTTCGTATTCAGCTGGATAGGCCATTCGCCACTGCATCCACATTCTTTTCTCGTTTTCTCCCAACAGATTTTCAACAAAGCATACCTTAGCTCTGTTATCCGTCCAGGTTCTCTCGTTCAACATATTCAGGGTGATGGATTCCCATCTTGTTATCACATGCTTGGGATGAAGAAACAGAGGAGATAAACGATGATAATGAAGAGGCCGTGAGTGTTCTGATGGAAAACATGATCAGACCAGAATACTACAACTACTATCCGGAAGACAGCTTCTATTACGGTTCACCTCTAAGAGAATCAAATCTACCATTCTGGGATGATTTCCTAGATGACTACATGCAAGAAAAAGAAGAGAAACCCCCTTTGACGAAGATATAACAAAAGCCAGAAAGCTAAGAATACAGGAGCCTGAGGAGTGCATCAATGCTCACAAGCTTTCCAGGCAGGAATTTGCCACCATTGTGAACAAAGTAACTTCATCCGAGCAATGAAGGGAGGACTTAGAATCGAGGATCAGACAATAACATTTTATAAGAAGCTCACAACAATTTCTACCAGATCTGATGCAGAGTTAACAGCCAAAGCAGCGCTTGAAGAATTTCAGTTAACTGAAGATGAGTGCATAGATATACTCAACACCACCACGAGTTACTGTGAAGCTAGAGAATCGGAGAGATTCCACAGAAGATTCAAACCCCTTTTACAGAGATTAAGGGATCAAGGCTATATTGGGGACAACCCAATAGCCCACTGGGAAAAGAATCAGGTCACTTGCAAGATAGATGTGATAAATCCTGACCTTACAATACAAGACAGACCCCTGAAGCATGTCACGCCAGCAATGAAGGATCAATATGACAAGCATATTAAGAGCCTTCTACAAATAGGAGTCATAAGGCCAAGTTCTAGCCGTCAAAGAACCATGGCAATGATCGTAAATTCAGGGACATCAATTGATCCAGTGACCAAGAAAGAGATAAAAGGTAAAGAAAGATTGGTCTTTAATTATCGAACTCTCAACGATAATACATATAAAGATCAGTACAGTCTACCCGGGATAAATACTATCATCAAGAGGGTCGGAAACAGTAAGGTCTTCTCAAAGTTCGACCTAAAATCAGGTTTTCACCAAGTTGCTATGGACCCTGAGTCCATACCCTGGACAGCGTTCATCGTTCCAAATGGGCTATTCGAATGGTTAGTGATGCCGTTCGGTCTCAAGAACGCCCCCGCAATCTTTCAAAGGAAGATGGACCTATGTTTCAAAGGTACTGAAAAATTCATTGCTGTCTATATTGATGATATATTAGTATTTTCAAACTCGGAAGAAGAACATGCTGAGCATCTTAAGAAGATGCTAGAGATCTGTGAAAGATGGGGCCTCGTTCTCTCGCCTACAAAGATGAAAATTGCAGTAGACGAGATAGAATTTCTGGGAGCAATAATCGGAAGAAATAAAATAAGGCTCCAACCCCATATCATCAAGAAGATTGCTTCATTTGACCTGGAGAAGCTAATGAATAAGACTGGATTAAGAGCCTGGCTGGGAATTCTAAATTACGCCAGGAGCTACATACCAAAGCTGGGGACTCTTTTAGGCCCACTTTATTCCAAAACCGGGCCTCATGGAGACAAACGTCTCAAACCTTCTGACAAGGACCTAATTGCCAAAGTAAAAGAACTGGTACAGAATCTGCCAGACCTTGAGTTGCCACCACCAGATGCATACATCATACTGGAGACTGACGGATGTATGGAGGGATGGGGTGGAATCTGCAAGTGGAAGTTGAAAAAGAATGACGGCAGACAGACTGAACGCATCTGTGCGTATGCGAGTGGAAAATTTCCTATAGTAAAATCTACGATTGATGCGGAGATCCATGCATGCATGGAAACGCTCAGCTCTCTCAAGATACATTATCTTGACAAAAAGGAAATCACACTCAGGACGGATTGCCAAGCTATCATAAGGTACTTTGTGCTTTGTAACTCATTTTCCTCCGCATCGTCAAAGTCAAAATTGTCAAAATTGGCTTGATCTTCATCTTCTCCCGCTTTAGAGAGCATTAGGCTAGGCCTAATCTCAGGTGATGCGGTGGTTTCTTCTTCTGAGGTGTCCCACTTGGGGGCATAATCATCATAAATTGTCAGGAATTGCTGATCTTCTAGCAATTCGGTTTCATCGTATTCGCTGCTCCAATCTTCATCAATATGGTAGATATCCCAGTCAGGATCATCTACTAGGAGTACTCCTGCGAATTCATCTTGTAAATCCTCATTCTTGTCTGTGGAACTTGAGGATGGTTGCGTAACATAGTCAGAAAATTGTATGGCCAGAGAGCCATCTGTTCTTGTTCGGATGTTACTGGACTGTGGGTTTCTAGGAACTGAAATGAGAGCTGGGCGAATAGTCCATTGCTGCCCCTGTAGACTTTCAGTAGTGCGAATTTGCCCTGGTATTGCTCGAATACCTCGGCTAGCCAAATGATCTGCAACGTTCTGGACGTTGTATCTAAAATTTGTGTGACTCGTATTTGAAAGTCGACCAAGTAAAGACCGTGAGAGGAGGAGATTACTCTCTCCTCCTTGCCATCCGGTGTATCCGTGAGTCTGGATGACAAGTTGGATATTCATTTCATTTGTCAGTATATAGAAGACCAATGCAAGAGGGCAGCTTTCCAGCGAAGTTTGAAAGACCTATCAATTTGTAGCAAAGTTCCAATTCCGGGCTACTACTCAAAGACAAAGAAATATAGCCTAAGGAAGGCTAGAAATTACAAAGGAAAGCCTCATGATTCGCATGTAAGAGTCTTTAGGAGAAAGTATTCTGAACGCATGAAGAAGTGCAAGTGTTTCATATGTGGTGAAGAAGGCCACTATGCTAGGGAATGCAAAAAGAAATTGGGGAACATCGCTAGAGCAGCAATTGTAGACAATCTGGAGCTCCCAGACGATTGGGATGTATTATCAGTTGATCTGAATGAGCCAGATAGCGATGCTATCTGCTCGTTTTCCGAAGGAGAATCTGGCTCAGCTCATACCCTTTTTCTAGAGCAAAACGATCTTCCTTATGACACAGCATTCGCTGTATGGGACAGTGAAGAAACAATCCTAGTAGTTATCACTTCTACAGACACTTCTACGGAAACGAAAGACCAAATTTGGGGATCCACAGAAAATAACTGGAGGACAAAGATAACCCTGCCGGCAGCAATGGCAAGCTGCATACACAAATGGGAGGATAATCAAAATGAAATCACTCCAGGATGTGAACGTTGTACGTGTTGTAAGGAGTTCACCAACCCCAAAATGCGAGCACACTGCCAGAACTGCCAGCTGACGGTATGTCCAATGTGCTCACGCTTTATTATTGGTCGAAAATTGAATATCATTAAGCAGAATTTTCCACACTATCAAGATAAAGATGTCTTGATCAGAGAATTACTTGACTATTCCAATTATTTGCTATCGGAAAACAAGTACGTCAGAGAGGAGAATCAGACTCTGAAAGCAGAGAATACAGTTCTCAAGGATGAACTCAAAGTTCTAAGGGAACAACAAATAGAGGACTTAGAGGAGGAATTTCACAACCTAAGTCTTCAAGAAGATGCTAAGGAAAGGGAAAGGAAAGGAAAGTTCCCTATGGCAGAAACCCCCTTTGACGAAGATATAACAAAAGCCAGAAAGCTAAGAATACAGGAGCCTGAGGAGTGCATCAATGCTCACAAGCTTTCCAGGCAGGAATTTGCCACCATTGTGAACAAAGTAGATCAGCCTCAAGGAAAAAGAATCTTGAACAGGCTGTACAACATGACGGTAGTAAAGGAAATACCACAAGTAAAGACATTCAAAATCCAAGCCATCCTCGATACAGGAGCCACGGTCTGTTGCGTGGACCAAGACTCTGTTCCAAAGGAAGCTTTGGAACCAAGCCCGTACTAAACTAATCTTTGAACAGGAAAAAGCCAAGCTAAATCAATGACTACAGCTAACAGGGCTTCCACCTCTTCAAGAACTGAGGTATTGGCACCACGACCGTCGATAGCTGGCAACGACAACAGACAGCCGACCATCGACGATCAGATCAGAAACTACCGCCTTAGCAACCGCCTGAGGCATGAACTCCAAAGAAGAGTCCACAACTCAACAAGGAGAAGAGGCTTCAACCGGAGCTTTCGTTTCCGTAGAAGTGTCTGTAGAAGTGATAACTACTAGGATTGTTTCTTCACTGTCCCATACAGCGAATGCTGTGTCATAAGGAAGATCGTTTTGCTCTAGAAAAAGGGTATGAGCTGAGCCAGATTCTCCTTCGGAAAACGAGCAGATAGCATCGCTATCTGGCTCATTCAGATCAACTGATAATACATCCCAATCGTCTGGGAGCTCCAGATTGTCTACAATTGCTGCTCTAGCGATGTTCCCCAATTTCTTTTTGTTCTAAAAGATATTCCCTACAGTGACACTATTTTCTTTACAGCTCATGCTATAGCGACACTACATTCTTTACAGCACACACTAGGCTACTTTGCAGTACAAGATTCGTTCTTATCCTTCTTTACAGCACGCCATTGATCCATGATTGATAGCATGTGGGGTTACCTTTCAAATCGTGTAGGTGATGCTTTGTCTTGCATACGCCCTATTCTGTTCATCTGTCGATCCTGTTGTAGGATCCTCAAGTAGAACCATTCTCCTGACTTGGGAGGTGATGTTTTGTGGGTCATCTGCTATCCCTACTATTTCTTCGTATTCAGCTGGATAGGCCATTCGCCACTGCATCCACATTCTTTTCTCGTTTTCTCCCAACAGATTTTCAACAAAGCATACCTTAGCTCTGTTATCCGTCCAGGTTCTCTCGTTCAACATATTCAGGGTGATGGATTCCCATCTTGTTATCACATCACTGTATTGGCAGGCATACTCTGGAAGTACTAAAATTGCTCCGGTGTTAGCCTGAGCAGAGGGTAATGTGTACCTTTCGCTGTATGCTTTGGTGTATCCTCCTCGTAGGTTGCTTATTTTTGAATTCATGATCCCAAGGTCCCCTTGGTAGATGGGTCTTGTTAGGTTGCCAGGGGGGTATTGTGCAGGCCCCATGATTGGTTCCCTGGGTATCTGAGTAACTGACGACGATTCGCCCGTGGCGAATACTGATTCTGAAGCTGGTCGTTCAATGTTCTGTACATCTTCTTGAGACACTTTGTCTTTTAATTTTCGAAGAATCGGATAGTCTAACTCTGCTGCGAACGCGGACTCATCCGTAATACTTTTGTTGTACTGGCTGTATTTTTCTTCAAAATCTTCTTCACAGTGCAAGTGTTTCATATGTGGTGAAGAAGGCCACTATGCTAGGGAATGCAAAAAGAAATTGGGGAACATCGCTAGAGCAGCAATTGTAGACAATCTGGAGCTCCCAGACGATTGGGATGTATTATCAGTTGATCTGAATGAGCCAGATAGCGATGCTATCTGCTCGTTTTCCGAAGGAGAATCTGGCTCAGCTCATACCCTTTTTCTAGAGCAAAATGATCTTCCTTATGACACAGCATTCGCTGTATGGGACAGTGAAGAAACAATCCTAGTGGGTTTACAGCACCTACACATCGGAATGATAATGGTCCGAATACACACCCTGCATCGAAGAAGTGCAGGTGTGAACGCCTTGATTCTCCTAAGGGATACAAGGTGGTCGGACGACCGATCTATTATCAGCTCCATGGAGATAGATCTCACAACAGGAACGCAACTGGCCTACTCAGCGCCAGACCTCATGATAAGCATCCATGATTTTCGAGAGCATATCCAACTTGTCATCCAGACTCACGGATACACCGGATGGCAAGGAGGAGAGAGTAATCTCCTCCTCTCACGGTCTTTACTTGGTCGACTTTCAAATACGAGTCACACAAATTTTAGATACAACGTCCAGAACGTTGCAGATCATTTGGCGAGCCGAGGTATTCGAGCAATACCAGGGCAAATTCGCACTACTGAAAGTCTACAGGGGCAGCAATGGACTATTCGCCCAGCTCTCATTTCAGTTCCTAGAAACCCACAGTCCAGTAACATCCGAACAAGAACAGATGGCTCTCTGGCCATACAATTTTCTGACTATGTTACGCAACCATCCTCAAGTTCCACAGACAAGAATGAGGATTTACAAGATGAATTCGCAGGAGTACTCCTAGTAGATGATCCTGACTGGGATATCTACCATATTGATGAAGATTGGAGCAGCGAATACGATGAAAAGCACAAAGGTAACACAATTGGTGTGGTACCAAGAATTCATTTCATTTGTCAGTATATAGAAGACCAATGCAAGAGGGCAGCTTTCCAGCGAAGTTTGAAAGACCTATCAATTTGTAGCAAAGTTCCAATTCCGGGCTACTACTCAAAGACAAAGAAATATAGCCTAAGGAAGGCTAGAAATTACAAAGGAAAGCCTCATGATTCGCATGTAAGAGTCTTTAGGAGAAAGTATTCTGAACGCATGAAGAAGTGCAAGTGTTTCATATGTGGTGAAGAAGGCCACTATGCTAGGGAATGCAAAAAGAAATTGGGGAACATCGCTAGAGCAGCAATTGTAGACAATCTGGAGCTCCCAGACGATTGGGATGTATTATCAGTTGATCTGAATGAGCCAGATAGCGATGCTATCTGCTCGTTTTCCGAAGGAGAATCTGGCTCAGCTCATACCCTTTTTCTAGAGCAAAACGATCTTCCTTATGACACAGCATTCGCTGTATGGGACAGTGAAGAAACAATCCTAGTAGTTATCACTTCTACAGACACTTCTACGGAAACGAAAGACCAAATTTGGGGATCCACAGAAAATAACTGGAGGACAAAGATAACTGCCAGCTGACGGTATGTCCAATGTGCTCACGCTTTATTATTGGTCGAAAATTGAATATCATTAAGCAGAATTTTCCACACTATCAAGATAAAGATGTCTTGATCAGAGAATTACTTGACTATTCCAATTATTTGCTATCGGAAAACAAGTACGTCAGAGAGGAGAATCAGACTCTGAAAGCAGAGAATACAGTTCTCACGGATGAACTCAAAGTTCTAAGGGAACAGCGAATAGAGATGTAAAACGGGCGGAAGCTGGGTGATGTAGATCGCCGGCTTACAAAATCAACAGGCCGTTAAAGACACGGGATGATGCAAGACTTTGAATAATATATGGAAGCTTATATTAAGCACTCGAAAGCTTACAAACACTCTGAAACTTGGAAAGCTTAAACACTCTTGAGAGAAGTAGGAACTGTCTGGTTATGCCAGTGTGTCCTTACAACTCTAACTACGTTGCCTTATATAGGCGAGATAGGAATCTTTCAGAGGAAGCAAAATAATTGAGTGCGGGTGCTCATGGGGCCCCATCGTCCACTCAAGCTATTAGCTTTTCTTAAAGATATTCCCTACAGTGACACTATTTTCTTTACAGCTCATGCTATAGCGACACTACATTCTTTACAGCACACACTAGGCTACTTTGCAGTACAAGATTCGTTCTTATCCTTCTTTACAGCACGCCATTGATCCATGATTGATAGCATGTGGGGTTACCTTTCAAATCGTGTAGGTGATGCTTTGTCTTGCACTATTGATCATCCTGTGACATTGTTGCAGGTTACTGATGTGCTTGGTGATGACTTCAATTGTATCAGTTTCCCACTTGTAAATTGAGTCATGCTGTTCAATTCTTGCCTTCTGGAGATAACTCATAGCTAGAAGTTTTTCTAGCTCAGAAATTGTCACTAAAATCTGATCTGAGTGTAACTTTTGGATTTTCTCAGCCCATTTTATTTCTTGTTCATTTGTTCTGGGCTTTTTGTATAGAACCTTACCAGTCAGGCGTTCTAATTCTTTCATCCCTACATTTGTTTCTGTAACTCCTCCAAGTACGGCCCAATGCTGGGCGCTGGAAATACTCTTCTTGGTCGCCCAGAGAGTCTGGCGACTTGTAACGGCTTGTAGCTGTAGCTTGTCGAAGATCATCTTCTGCAAAATAAAAATTACATAAGTACAAATTTATTTAGGCGGACGTTAGTGAGGGGTCATCCGCTTCCCCTATTGCCTCAATCATCATCTTCGGCTGGGCCTTTGCCTTTCTCATGGGTTTCTTGTTGTTTTATTTCTTCAAGAAGTTCATCAGGCTGCCATATCATTTCGTCAAAGTTTTGTCTTTCAAGTTTTCTGAAGAATTCGTCAGTTTCATCGAGCATTCTTCTTATGGCACTCTGGTATTCGCCTTGTTGTCTTCCTTTGCTTCCTGAAGCCTCAGGCGTTTCTTGAATGGATACGCTTCTTTCAAAAGTTTCTTGAATTTTTCTTAACTGTGATTCTACTAGTTCTTCCTCTTCTTTTTCTTGCATGTAGTCATCTAGGAAATCATCCCAGAATGGTAGATTTGATTCTCTTAGAGGTGAACCGTAATAGAAGCTGTCTTCCGGATAGTAGTTGTAGTATTCTGGTCTCATCATGTTTTCCATCAGAACACTCACGGCCTCTTCATTATCATCGTTTATCTCCTCTGTTTCTTCATCCCAAGCATATAATGCATTTGCTCCTTCTTGCTTGTATATAAGATCACTTATAGCGACTATTGTCTTGCCCAATTCTTCAGTGATTGATCTGGGTGCGTGTTGGGTTTCTTCTATTGCGTCTTCAAGATCTTGAATATGGTCCGCTATTTGTGATGGGATCTCTTCTACCACTGCCAATTTCGTGGTTAGTCTGGATAGAGCATCTGCTAAAACATTAAGTTTACCTTCAATATGCTCGAAGTTGATGATAATTCCCGTGCCAGTAATATAATCCACGAAGTTTATCCATCTAACCCTGGATGGTTTGTTTTGGTTAGACTTGTTGTGGAAGCTTATGATAGCTTGGCAATCCGTCCTGAGTGTGATTTCCTTTTTGTCAAGATAATGTATCTTGAGAGAGCTGAGCGTTTCCATGCATGCATGGATCTCCGCATCAATCGTAGATTTTACTATAGGAAATTTTCCACTCGCATACGCACAGATGCGTTCAGTCTGTCTGTCGTCATTCTTTTTCAACTTCCACTTGCAGATTCCACCCCATCCCTCCATACATCCGTCAGTCTCCAGTATGATGTATGCATCTGGTGGTGGCAACTCAAGGTCTGGCAGATTCTGTACCAGTTCTTTTACTTTGGCAATTAGGTCCTTGTCAGAAGGTTTGAGACGTTTGTCTCCATGAGGCCCGGTTTTGGAATAAAGTGGGCCTAAAAGAGTCCCCAGCTTTGGTATGTAGCTCCTGGCGTAATTTAGAATTCCCAGCCAGGCTCTTAATCCAGTCTTATTCATTAGCTTCTCCAGGTCAAATGAAGCAATCTTCTTGATGATATGGGGTTGGAGCCTTATTTTATTTCTTCCGATTATTGCTCCCAGAAATTCTATCTCGTCTACTGCAATTTTCATCTTTGTAGGCGAGAGAACGAGGCCCCATCTTTCACAGATCTCTAGCATCTTCTTAAGATGCTCAGCATGTTCTTCTTCCGAGTTTGAAAATACTAATATATCATCAATATAGACAGCAATGAATTTTTCAGTACCTTTGAAACATAGGTCCATCTTCCTTTGAAAGATTGCGGGGGCGTTCTTGAGACCGAACGGCATCACTAACCATTCGAATAGCCCATTTGGAACGATGAACGCTGTCCAGGGTATGGACTCAGGGTCCATAGCAACTTGGTGAAAACCTGATTTTAGGTCGAACTTTGAGAAGACCTTACTGTTTCCGACCCTCTTGATGATAGTATTTATCCCGGGTAGACTGTACTGATCTTTATATGTATTATCGTTGAGAGTTCGATAATTAAAGACCAATCTTTCTTTACCTTTTATCTCTTTCTTGGTCACTGGATCAATTGATGTTCCTGAATTTACGATCATTGCCATGGTTCTATGACGGCTAGAACTTGGCCTTATGACTCCTATTTGTAGAAGGCTCTTAATATGCTTGTCATATTGATCCTTCATTGCTGGCGTGACATGCTTCAGGGGTCTGTCTTGTATTGTAAGGTCAGGATTTATCACATCTATCTTGCAAGTGACCTGATTCTTTTCCCAGTGGGCTATTGGGTTGTCCCCAATATAGCCTTGATCCCTTAATCTCTGTAAAAGGGGTTTGAATCTTCTGTGGAATCTCTCCGATTCTCTAGCTTCACAGTAACTCGTGGTGGTGTTGAGTATATCTATGCACTCATCTTCAGTTAACTGAAATTCTTCAAGCGCTGCTTTGGCTGTTAACTCTGCATCAGATCTGGTAGAAATTGTTGTGAGCTTCTTATAAAATGTTATTGTCTGATCCTCGATTCTAAGTCCTCCCTTCATTGCTCGGATGAAGTTACATCCGATTAACATCTGTATTCCGTCTTTCTTACTCATAGGGAATGAGTAAGTGAAGGGAATAGGGAACTTATTTTCTTCAATAATCATATAACCTCCCCTCAATTTGTTGCTTGCTATTTGTTGGGAGTTGACCCCGTTGATCATAATTGGATACGGGCTTGGTTCCAAAGCTTCCTTTGGAACAGAGTCTTGGTCCACGCAACAGACCGTGGCTCCTGTATCGAGGATGGCTTGGATTTTGAATGTCTTTACTTGTGGTATTTCCATTACTACCGTCATGTTGTACAGCCTGTTCAAGATTCTTTTTCCTTGAGGCTGATCTACTTTGTTCACAATGGTGGCAAATTCCTGCCTGGAAAGCTTGTGAGCATTGATGCACTCCTCAGGCTCCTGTATTCTTAGCTTTCTGGCTTTTGTTATATCTTCGTCAAAGGGGGTTTCTGCCATAGGGAACTTTCCTTTCCTTTCCCTTTCCTTAGCATCTTCTTGAAGACTTAGGTTGTGAAATTCCTCCTCTAAGTCCTCTATTTGCTGTTCCCTTAGAACTTTGAGTTCATCCTTGAGAACTGTATTCTCTGCTTTCAGAGTCTGATTCTCCTCTCTGACGTACTTGTTTTCCGATAGCAAATAATTGGAATAGTCAAGTAATTCTCTGATCAAGACATCTTTATCTTGATAGTGTGGAAAATTCTGCTTAATGATATTCAATTTTCGACCAATAATAAAGCGTGAGCACATTGGACATACCGTCAGCTGGCAGTTCTGGCAGTGTGCTCGCATTTTGGGGTTGGTGAACTCCTTACAACACGTACAACGTTCACATCCTGGAGTGATTTCATTTTGATTATCCTCCCATTTGTGTATGCAGCTTGCCATTGCTGCCGGCAGGGTTATCTTTGTCCTCCAGTTATTTTCTGTGGATCCCCAAATTTGGTCTTTCGTTTCCGTAGAAGTGTCTGTAGAAGTGATAACTACTAGGATTGTTTCTTCACTGTCCCATACAGCGAATGCTGTGTCATAAGGAAGATCGTTTTGCTCTAGAAAAAGGGTATGAGCTGAGCCAGATTCTCCTTCGGAAAACGAGCAGATAGCATCGCTATCTGGCTCATTCAGATCAACTGATAATACATCCCAATCGTCTGGGAGCTCCAGATTGTCTACAATTGCTGCTCTAGCGATGTTCCCCAATTTCTTTTTGCATTCCCTAGCATAGTGGCCTTCTTCACCACATATGAAACACTTGCACTTCTTCATGCGTTCAGAATACTTTCTCCTAAAGACTCTTACATGCGAATCATGAGGCTTTCCTTTGTAATTTCTAGCCTTCCTTAAGCTATATTTCTTTGTCTTTGAGTAGTAGCCCGGAATTGGAACTTTGCTACAAATTGATAGGTCTTTCAAACTTCGCTGGAAAGCTGCCCTCTTGCATTGGTCTTCTATATACTGACAAATGAAATGAATTCTTGGTACCACACCAATTGTGTTACCTTTGTGCTTTTCTTTGAAGGCGTTTTCTAACTCTTTTCCAATTACTGGAGGTAGTTTTCTGAAGATCTTTTCTGATAACTCAGGGGAGATATACATCCTCCCTGATTTTGCGGCCAGTGCCTTGTATTCATTAAGAAATTCAAAGAGATCTTTGACGTTTGAGCATGTTAATCTCTCTAAATCTTCATACGCCCTATTCTGTTCATCTGTCGATCCTGTTGTAGGATCCTCAAGTAGAACCATTCTCCTGACTTGGGAGGTGATGTTTTGTGGGTCATCTGCTATCCCTACTATTTCTTCGTATTCAGCTGGATAGGCCATTCGCCACTGCATCCACATTCTTTTCTCGTTTTCTCCCAACAGATTTTCAACAAAGCATACCTTAGCTCTGTTATCCGTCCAGGTTCTCTCGTTCAACATATTCAGGGTGATGGATTCCCATCTTGTTATCACATCACTGTATTGGCAGGCATACTCTGGAAGTACTAAAATTGCTCCGGTGTTAGCCTGAGCAGAGGGTAATGTGTACCTTTCGCTGTATGCTTTGGTGTATCCTCCTCGTAGGTTGCTTATTTTTGAATTCATGATCCCAAGGTCCCCTTGGTAGATGGGTCTTGTTAGGTTGCCAGGGGGGTATTGTGCAGGCCCCATGATTGGTTCCCTGGGTATCTGAGTAACTGACGACGATTCGCCCGTGGCGAATACTGATTCTGAAGCTGGTCGTTCAATGTTCTGTACATCTTCTTGAGACACTTTGTCTTTTAATTTTCGAAGAATCGGATAGTCTAACTCTGCTGCGAACGCGGACTCATCCGTAATACTTTTGTTGTACTGGCTGTATTTTTCTTCAAAATCTTCTTCATAGTCTTCATCGTCATCATTTTCCTCCGCATCGTCAAAGTCAAAATTGTCAAAATTGGCTTGTTCTTCATCTTCTCCCCCTTTAGAGAGCATTAGGCTAGGCCTAATCTCAGGTGATGCGGTGGTTTCTTCTTCTGAGGTGTCCCACTTGGGGGCATAATCATCATAAATTGTCAGGAATTGCTGATCTTCTAGCAATTCGGTTTCATCGTATTCGCTGCTCCAATCTTCATCAATATGGTAGATATCCCAGTCAGGATCATCTACTAGGAGTACTCCTGCGAATTCATCTTGTAAATCCTCATTCTTGTCTGTGGAACTTGAGGATGGTTGCGTAACATAGTCAGAAAATTGTATGGCCAGAGAGCCATCTGTTCTTGTTCGGATGTTACTGGACTGTGGGTTTCTAGGAACTGAAATGAGAGCTGGGCGAATAGTCCATTGCTGCCCCTGTAGACTTTCAGTAGTGCGAATTTGCCCTGGTATTGCTCGAATACCTCGGCTCGCCAAATGATCTGCAACGTTCTGGACGTTGTATCTAAAATTTGTGTGACTCGTATTTGAAAGTCGACCAAGTAAAGACCGTGAGAGGAGGAGATTACTCTCTCCTCCTTGCCATCCGGTGTATCCGTGAGTCTGGATGACAAGTTGGATATGCTCTCGAAAATCATGGATGCTTATCATGAGGTCTGGCGCTGAGTAGGCCAGTTGCGTTCCTGTTGTGAGATCTATCTCCATGGAGCTGATAATAGATCGGTCGTCCGACCACCTTGTATCCCTTAGGAGAATCAAGGCGTTCACACCTGCACTTCTTCGATGCAGGGTGTGTATTCGGACCATTATCATTCCGATGTGTAGGTGCTGTAAACCCTCCTGTACCAACGTTGAGTAACTCTGGTCAGTAATAAAAGGGAGTTCAAGTTGGGCACCTTCAGTTACCAAAATTCTCTCATCGGAGTAGTGCTGGTAGACCCGATGGTTTCTTTCAGCCCATCCTGCTTGGTATAATGTTTCAGCAGGGACTTGCTGGGCACGCTGATATTGTGAAATCGTCAGTTCAGCGTTGGGGTCTACTTGAGATTCGAGGCTCCGGTTGAAGCCTCTTCTCCTTGTTGAGTTGTGGACTCTTCTTTGGAGTTCATGCCTCAGGCGGTTGCTAAGGCGGTAGTTTCTGATCTGATCGTCGATGGTCGGCTGTCTGTTGTCGTTGCCAGCTATCGACGGTCGTGGTGCCAATACCTCAGTTCTTGAAGAGGTGGAAGCCCTGTTAGCTGTAGTCATTGATTTAGCTTGGCTTTTTCCTGTTCAAAGATTAGTTTAGGGTCTTTGAACACGTATAGTGTTCCTGGAGGTTTTGGTTGAGGTTTTCTGGCTGAAGGATCTCCGATCTTTAGCTTTTGTAGGTCTCTAGCTAAAGAGTCTATTGAATCGGAGATAGTCTTTGGTGCTACTATTTTGTTTTCTTTGAGGTTTTTAACCTCTGTAGCTAGTTCGTCAACCTTTTCTTTGATCTGGCAGGTGAGTTGAATCAAGGTGTTTAATTGTTTAAAAATGATTTCGGATTGTTTGGTAGTTATCGAGGCTGGTTTAATAAAGCCTTCGGCAGGGGAGCCTAAAGCTTCTGTGGCTTTAAGAGCTTCCTGATAAACGGAACTCGCTGCTGTCAGGTTCCAGTCGCTCATAAAGATAAGAAACCTAATACTAGATAATACTTGCAAGCTTAATCTGCTAGGATTGCGAACGTATGGGAAATCTTCTCCTTTAGCGGGTACTGTTATCCCCTTTATCGTCTATCCTAGTAGGTTTGAGCCTTAGAGTATTTCTCGAGTATAGAGATTAATTATCAAAAGAACTTAAGAACTTAATAGCAGAAAGTATAGTAATAAAGGATTTAGCTCTGATACCAGATGTAAAACGGGCGGAAGCTGGGTGATGTAGATCGCCAGCTTACAAAATCAACAGGCCGTTAAAGACACGGGATGATGCAAGACTTTGAATAATATATGGAAGCTTATATTAAGCACTCGAAAGCTTACAAACACTCTGAAACTTGGAAAGCTTAAACACTCTTGAGAGAAGTAGGAACTGTCTGGTTATGCCAGTGTGTCCTTACAACTCTAACTACGTTGCCTTATATAGGCGAGATAGGAATCTTTCAGAGGAAGCAAAATAATTGAGTGCGGGTGCTCATGGGGCCCCATCGTCCACTCAAGCTATTAGCTTTTCTTAAAGATATTCCCTACAGTGACACTATTTTCTTTACAGCTCATGCTATAGCGACACTACATTCTTTACAGCACACACTAGGCTACTTTGCAGTACAAGATTCGTTCTTATCCTTCTTTACAGCACGCCATTGATCCATGATTGATAGCATGTGGGGTTACCTTTCAAATCGTGTAGGTGATGCTTTGTCTTGCACTATTGATCATCCTGTGACATTGTTGCAGGTTACTGATGTGCTTGGTGATGACTTCAATTGTATCAGTTTCCCACTTGTAAATTGAGTCATGCTGTTCAATTCTTGCCTTCTGGAGATAACTCATAGCTAGAAGTTTTTCTAGCTCAGAAATTGTCACTAAAATCTGATCTGAGTGTAACTTTTGGATTTTCTCAGCCCATTTTATTTCTTGTTCATTTGTTCTGGGCTTTTTGTATAGAACCTTACCAGTCAGGCGTTCTAATTCTTTCATCCCTACATTTGTTTCTGTAACTCCTCCAAGTACGGCCCAATGCTGGGCGCTGGAAATACTCTTCTTGGTCGCCCAGAGAGTCTGGCGACTTGTAACGGCTTGTAGCTGTAGCTTGTCGAAGATCATCTTCTGCAAAATAAAAATTACATAAGTACAAATTTATTTAGGCGGACGTTAGTGAGGGGTCATCCGCTTCCCCTATTGCCTCAATCATCATCTTCGGCTGGGCCTTTGCCTTTCTCATGGGTTTCTTGTTGTTTTATTTCTTCAAGAAGTTCATCAGGCTGCCATATCATTTCGTCAAAGTTTTGTCTTTCAAGTTTTCTGAAGAATTCGTCAGTTTCATCGAGCATTCTTCTTATGGCACTCTGGTATTCGCCTTGTTGTCTTCCTTTGCTTCCTGAAGCCTCAGGCGTTTCTTGAATGGATACGCTTCTTTCAAAAGTTTCTTGAATTTTTCTTAACTGTGATTCTACTAGTTCTTCCTCTTCTTTTTCTTGCATGTAGTCATCTAGGAAATCATCCCAGAATGGTAGATTTGATTCTCTTAGAGGTGAACCGTAATAGAAGCTGTCTTCCGGATAGTAGTTGTAGTATTCTGGTCTCATCATGTTTTCCATCAGAACACTCACGGCCTCTTCATTATCATCGTTTATCTCCTCTGTTTCTTCATCCCAAGCATATAATGCATTTGCTCCTTCTTGCTTGTATATAAGATCACTTATAGCGACTATTGTCTTGCCCAATTCTTCAGTGATTGATCTGGGTGCGTGTTGGGTTTCTTCTATTGCGTCTTCAAGATCTTGAATATGGTCCGCTATTTGTGATGGGATCTCTTCTACCACTGCCAATTTCGTGGTTAGTCTGGATAGAGCATCTGCTAAAACATTAAGTTTACCTTCAATATGCTCGAAGTTGATGATAATTCCCGTGCCAGTAATATAATCCACGAAGTTTATCCATCTAACCCTGGATGGTTTGTTTTGGTTAGACTTGTTGTGGAAGCTTATGATAGCTTGGCAATCCGTCCTGAGTGTGATTTCCTTTTTGTCAAGATAATGTATCTTGAGAGAGCTGAGCGTTTCCATGCATGCATGGATCTCCGCATCAATCGTAGATTTTACTATAGGAAATTTTCCACTCGCATACGCACAGATGCGTTCAGTCTGTCTGTCGTCATTCTTTTTCAACTTCCACTTGCAGATTCCACCCCATCCCTCCATACATCCGTCAGTCTCCAGTATGATGTATGCATCTGGTGGTGGCAACTCAAGGTCTGGCAGATTCTGTACCAGTTCTTTTACTTTGGCAATTAGGTCCTTGTCAGAAGGTTTGAGACGTTTGTCTCCATGAGGCCCGGTTTTGGAATAAAGTGGGCCTAAAAGAGTCCCCAGCTTTGGTATGTAGCTCCTGGCGTAATTTAGAATTCCCAGCCAGGCTCTTAATCCAGTCTTATTCATTAGCTTCTCCAGGTCAAATGAAGCAATCTTCTTGATGATATGGGGTTGGAGCCTTATTTTATTTCTTCCGATTATTGCTCCCAGAAATTCTATCTCGTCTACTGCAATTTTCATCTTTGTAGGCGAGAGAACGAGGCCCCATCTTTCACAGATCTCTAGCATCTTCTTAAGATGCTCAGCATGTTCTTCTTCCGAGTTTGAAAATACTAATATATCATCAATATAGACAGCAATGAATTTTTCAGTACCTTTGAAACATAGGTCCATCTTCCTTTGAAAGATTGCGGGGGCGTTCTTGAGACCGAACGGCATCACTAACCATTCGAATAGCCCATTTGGAACGATGAACGCTGTCCAGGGTATGGACTCAGGGTCCATAGCAACTTGGTGAAAACCTGATTTTAGGTCGAACTTTGAGAAGACCTTACTGTTTCCGACCCTCTTGATGATAGTATTTATCCCGGGTAGACTGTACTGATCTTTATATGTATTATCGTTGAGAGTTCGATAATTAAAGACCAATCTTTCTTTACCTTTTATCTCTTTCTTGGTCACTGGATCAATTGATGTTCCTGAATTTACGATCATTGCCATGGTTCTATGACGGCTAGAACTTGGCCTTATGACTCCTATTTGTAGAAGGCTCTTAATATGCTTGTCATATTGATCCTTCATTGCTGGCGTGACATGCTTCAGGGGTCTGTCTTGTATTGTAAGGTCAGGATTTATCACATCTATCTTGCAAGTGACCTGATTCTTTTCCCAGTGGGCTATTGGGTTGTCCCCAATATAGCCTTGATCCCTTAATCTCTGTAAAAGGGGTTTGAATCTTCTGTGGAATCTCTCCGATTCTCTAGCTTCACAGTAACTCGTGGTGGTGTTGAGTATATCTATGCACTCATCTTCAGTTAACTGAAATTCTTCAAGCGCTGCTTTGGCTGTTAACTCTGCATCAGATCTGGTAGAAATTGTTGTGAGCTTCTTATAAAATGTTATTGTCTGATCCTCGATTCTAAGTCCTCCCTTCATTGCTCGGATGAAGTTACATCCGATTAACATCTGTATTCCGTCTTTCTTACTCATAGGGAATGAGTAAGTGAAGGGAATAGGGAACTTATTTTCTTCAATAATCATATAACCTCCCCTCAATTTGTTGCTTGCTATTTGTTGGGAGTTGACCCCGTTGATCATAATTGGATACGGGCTTGGTTCCAAAGCTTCCTTTGGAACAGAGTCTTGGTCCACGCAACAGACCGTGGCTCCTGTATCGAGGATGGCTTGGATTTTGAATGTCTTTACTTGTGGTATTTCCATTACTACCGTCATGTTGTACAGCCTGTTCAAGATTCTTTTTCCTTGAGGCTGATCTACTTTGTTCACAATGGTGGCAAATTCCTGCCTGGAAAGCTTGTGAGCATTGATGCACTCCTCAGGCTCCTGTATTCTTAGCTTTCTGGCTTTTGTTATATCTTCGTCAAAGGGGGTTTCTGCCATAGGGAACTTTCCTTTCCTTTCCCTTTCCTTAGCATCTTCTTGAAGACTTAGGTTGTGAAATTCCTCCTCTAAGTCCTCTATTTGCTGTTCCCTTAGAACTTTGAGTTCATCCTTGAGAACTGTATTCTCTGCTTTCAGAGTCTGATTCTCCTCTCTGACGTACTTGTTTTCCGATAGCAAATAATTGGAATAGTCAAGTAATTCTCTGATCAAGACATCTTTATCTTGATAGTGTGGAAAATTCTGCTTAATGATATTCAATTTTCGACCAATAATAAAGCGTGAGCACATTGGACATACCGTCAGCTGGCAGTTCTGGCAGTGTGCTCGCATTTTGGGGTTGGTGAACTCCTTACAACACGTACAACGTTCACATCCTGGAGTGATTTCATTTTGATTATCCTCCCATTTGTGTATGCAGCTTGCCATTGCTGCCGGCAGGGTTATCTTTGTCCTCCAGTTATTTTCTGTGGATCCCCAAATTTGGTCTTTCGTTTCCGTAGAAGTGTCTGTAGAAGTGATAACTACTAGGATTGTTTCTTCACTGTCCCATACAGCGAATGCTGTGTCATAAGGAAGATCGTTTTGCTCTAGAAAAAGGGTATGAGCTGAGCCAGATTCTCCTTCGGAAAACGAGCAGATAGCATCGCTATCTGGCTCATTCAGATCAACTGATAATACATCCCAATCGTCTGGGAGCTCCAGATTGTCTACAATTGCTGCTCTAGCGATGTTCCCCAATTTCTTTTTGCATTCCCTAGCATAGTGGCCTTCTTCACCACATATGAAACACTTGCACTTCTTCATGCGTTCAGAATACTTTCTCCTAAAGACTCTTACATGCGAATCATGAGGCTTTCCTTTGTAATTTCTAGCCTTCCTTAAGCTATATTTCTTTGTCTTTGAGTAGTAGCCCGGAATTGGAACTTTGCTACAAATTGATAGGTCTTTCAAACTTCGCTGGAAAGCTGCCCTCTTGCATTGGTCTTCTATATACTGACAAATGAAATGAATTCTTGGTACCACACCAATTGTGTTACCTTTGTGCTTTTCTTTGAAGGCGTTTTCTAACTCTTTTCCAATTACTGGAGGTAGTTTTCTGAAGATCTTTTCTGATAACTCAGGGGAGATATACATCCTCCCTGATTTTGCGGCCAGTGCCTTGTATTCATTAAGAAATTCAAAGAGATCTTTGACGTTTGAGCATGTTAATCTCTCTAAATCTTCATACGCCCTATTCTGTTCATCTGTCGATCCTGTTGTAGGATCCTCAAGTAGAACCATTCTCCTGACTTGGGAGGTGATGTTTTGTGGGTCATCTGCTATCCCTACTATTTCTTCGTATTCAGCTGGATAGGCCATTCGCCACTGCATCCACATTCTTTTCTCGTTTTCTCCCAACAGATTTTCAACAAAGCATACCTTAGCTCTGTTATCCGTCCAGGTTCTCTCGTTCAACATATTCAGGGTGATGGATTCCCATCTTGTTATCACATCACTGTATTGGCAGGCATACTCTGGAAGTACTAAAATTGCTCCGGTGTTAGCCTGAGCAGAGGGTAATGTGTACCTTTCGCTGTATGCTTTGGTGTATCCTCCTCGTAGGTTGCTTATTTTTGAATTCATGATCCCAAGGTCCCCTTGGTAGATGGGTCTTGTTAGGTTGCCAGGGGGGTATTGTGCAGGCCCCATGATTGGTTCCCTGGGTATCTGAGTAACTGACGACGATTCGCCCGTGGCGAATACTGATTCTGAAGCTGGTCGTTCAATGTTCTGTACATCTTCTTGAGACACTTTGTCTTTTAATTTTCGAAGAATCGGATAGTCTAACTCTGCTGCGAACGCGGACTCATCCGTAATACTTTTGTTGTACTGGCTGTATTTTTCTTCAAAATCTTCTTCATAGTCTTCATCGTCATCATTTTCCTCCGCATCGTCAAAGTCAAAATTGTCAAAATTGGCTTGTTCTTCATCTTCTCCCCCTTTAGAGAGCATTAGGCTAGGCCTAATCTCAGGTGATGCGGTGGTTTCTTCTTCTGAGGTGTCCCACTTGGGGGCATAATCATCATAAATTGTCAGGAATTGTTGATCTTCTAGCAATTCGGTTTCATCGTATTCGCTGCTCCAATCTTCATCAATATGGTAGATATCCCAGTCAGGATCATCTACTAGGAGTACTCCTGCGAATTCATCTTGTAAATCCTCATTCTTGTCTGTGGAACTTGAGGATGGTTGCGTAACATAGTCAGAAAATTGTATGGCCAGAGAGCCATCTGTTCTTGTTCGGATGTTACTGGACTGTGGGTTTCTAGGAACTGAAATGAGAGCTGGGCGAATAGTCCATTGCTGCCCCTGTAGACTTTCAGTAGTGCGAATTTGCCCTGGTATTGCTCGAATACCTCGGCTCGCCAAATGATCTGCAACGTTCTGGACGTTGTATCTAAAATTTGTGTGACTCGTATTTGAAAGTCGACCAAGTAAAGACCGTGAGAGGAGGAGATTACTCTCTCCTCCTTGCCATCCGGTGTATCCGTGAGTCTGGATGACAAGTTGGATATGCTCTCGAAAATCATGGATGCTTATCATGAGGTCTGGCGCTGAGTAGGCCAGTTGCGTTCCTGTTGTGAGATCTATCTCCATGGAGCTGATAATAGATCGGTCGTCCGACCACCTTGTATCCCTTAGGAGAATCAAGGCGTTCACACCTGCACTTCTTCGATGCAGGGTGTGTATTCGGACCATTATCATTCCGATGTGTAGGTGCTGTAAACCCTCCAAAATTCTCTCATCGGAGTAGTGCTGGTAGACCCGATGGTTTCTTTCAGCCCATCCTGCTTGGTATAATGTTTCAGCAGGGACTTGCTGGGCACGCTGATATTGTGAAATCGTCAGTTCAGCGTTGGGGTCTACTTGAGATTCGAGGCTCCGGTTGAAGCCTCTTCTCCTTGTTGAGTTGTGGACTCTTCTTTGGAGTTCATGCCTCAGGCGGTTGCTAAGGCGGTAGTTTCTGATCTGATCGTCGATGGTCGGCTGTCTGTTGTCGTTGCCAGCTATCGACGGTCGTGGTGCCAATACCTCAGTTCTTGAAGAGGTGGAAGCCCTGTTAGCTGTAGTCATTGATTTAGCTTGGCTTTTTCCTGTTCAAAGATTAGTTTAGGGTCTTTGAACACGTATAGTGTTCCTGGAGGTTTTGGTTGAGGTTTTCTGGCTGAAGGATCTCCGATCTTTAGCTTTTGTAGGTCTCTAGCTAAAGAGTCTATTGAATCGGAGATAGTCTTTGGTGCTACTATTTTGTTTTCTTTGAGGTTTTTAACCTCTGTAGCTAGTTCGTCAACCTTTTCTTTGATCTGGCAGGTGAGTTGAATCAAGGTGTTTAATTGTTTAAAAATGATTTCGGATTGTTTGGTAGTTATCGAGGCTGGTTTAATAAAGCCTTCGGCAGGGGAGCCTAAAGCTTCTGTGGCTTTAAGAGCTTCCTGATAAACGGAACTCGCTGCTGTCAGGTTCCAGTCGCTCATAAAGATAAGAAACCTAATACTAGATAATACTTGCAAGCTTAATCTGCTAGGATTGCGAACGTATGGGAAATCTTCTCCTTTAGCGGGTACTGTTATCCCCTTTATCGTCTATCCTAGTAGGTTTGAGCCTTAGAGTATTTCTCGAGTATAGAGATTAATTATCAAAAGAACCTTCAATATGCTCGAAGTTGATGATAATTCCCGTGCCAGTAATATAATCCACGAAGTTTATCCATCTAACCCTGGATGGTTTGTTTTGGTTAGACTTGTTGTGGAAGCTTATGATAGCTTGGCAATCCGTCCTGAGTGTGATTTCCTTTTTGTCAAGATAATGTATCTTGAGAGAGCTGAGCGTTTCCATGCATGCATGGATCTCCGCATCATTGCTAGCGTGACATGCTTCAGGGGTCTGTCTTGTATTGTAAGGTCAGGATTTATCACATCTATCTTGCAAGTGACCTGATTCTTTTCCCAGTGGGCTATTGGGTTGTCCCCAATATAGCCTTGATCCCTTAATCTCTGTAAAAGGGGTTTGAATCTTCTGTGGAATCTCTCCGATTCTCTAGCTTCACAGTATTAAAGACCAATCTTTCTTTACCTTTTATCTCTTTCTTGGTCACTGGATCAATTGATGTTCCTGAATTTACGATCATTGCCATGGTTCTATGACGGCTAGAACTTGGCCTTATGACTCCTATTTGTAGAAGGCTCTTAATATGCTTGTCATATTGATCCTTCATTGCTGGCGTGACATGCTTCAGGGGTCTGTCTTGTATTGTAAGGTCAGGATTTATCACATCTATCTTGCAAGTGACCTGATTCTTTTCCCAGTGGGCTATTCAGGGGAGATATACATCCTCCCTGATTTTGCGGCCAGTGCCTTGTATTCATTAAGAAATTCAAAGAGATCTTTGACGTTTGAGCATGTTAATCTCTCTAAATCTTCATACGCCCTATTCTGTTCATCTGTCGATCCTGTTGTAGGATCCTCAAGTAGAACCATTCTCCTGACTTGGGAGGTGATGTTTTGTGGGTCATCTGCTATCCCTACTATTTCTTCGTATTCAGCTGGATAGGCCATTCGCCACTGCATCCACATTCTTTTCTCGTTTTCTCCCAACAGATTTTCAACAAAGCATACCTTAGCTCTATTATCCGTCCAGGTTCTCTCGTTCAACATATTCAGGGTGATGGATTCCCATCTTGTTATTACAGTGAATCTTCTGTGGAATCTCTCCGATTCTCTAGCTTCACAGTAACTCGTGGTGGTGTTGAGTATATCTATGCACTCATCTTCAGTTAACTGAAATTCTTCAAGCGCTGCTTTGGCTGTTAACTCTGCATCAGATCTGGTAGAAATTGTTGTGAGCTTCTTATAAAATGTTATTGTCTGATCCTCGATTCTAAGTCCTCCCTTCATTGCTCGGATGAAGTTACATCCGATTAACATCTGTATTCCGTCTTTCTTACTCATAGGGAATGAGTAAGTGAAGGGAATAGGGAACTTATTTTCTTCAATAATCATATAACCTCCCCTCAATTTGTTGCTTGCTATTTGTTGGGAGTTGACCCCGTTGATCATAATTGGATACGGGCTTGGTTCCAAAGCTTCCTTTGGAACAGAGTCTTGGTCCACGCAACAGACCGTGGCTCCTGTATCGAGGATGGCTTGGATTTTGAATGTCTTTACTTGTGGTATTTCCATTACTACCGTCATGTTGTACAGCCTGTTCAAGATTCTTTTTCCTTGAGGCTGATCTACTTTGTTCACAATGGTGGCAAATTCCTGCCTGGAAAGCTTGTGAGCATTGATGCACTCCTCAGGCTCCTGTATTCTTAGCTTTCTGGCTTTTGTTATATCTTCGTCAAAGGGGGTTTCTGCCATAGGGAACTTTCCTTTGAATTTTTCTTAACTGTGATTCTACTAGTTCTTCCTCTTCTTTTTCTTGCATCTTTAGCAGGAAGTTGACTCTAGCAAACATGCCCATGTTTTAGGATGTAGTTTTTCAACCTTTGGTGGTCCTCTTCCGGCTACCACAACGCTACCACAACGCTCTCCGGTGACTTATCGTTGGCTTCTGGCCTGTCTCGCACCCCATCACAAACAATGTACCACTCTTCACAGCTTTCCACCGAAAGGCTAAGTAGTTTAATTCTTTTGTGTTTCCTGTGTTTTTCATTGAACTTAATTTATTTATGGAATTCATATTTAGAATGAGTCAATAAGTTAGTTCCCCAATATTTGGTTTAAGCCTATTTAGTTAAACTGAATATTGTTTTCATTTCTTAGAGCTTCTAATGGATAATCTTGAGGGCCAAACTTATGAACATTCGAGAAAGATATAGTCAAATATACTCAAGTTTGTTTCCTAGGTCATATGCATTTTTTAAAATGTTGTAACAGTTGATGACTAAGGGTTTTGTGATATTGATTGTTAGAAACTATTACCACTATGTTACCTTGTTTTGCAACATATTCTCCCCACCTCTCTCTCTTGTTCTTGCTGTCCTATTTCTTCGTCTTTGTGGCCTCTAGAATGTCATATTCAACATCGTCTCCACCGAGGATATCGAGGCCGCAGGTCCCACGCGACCTTCGATCTTATAGGCCACATTGTGTCGCCTCGAGAACGAGTTCTCTATCATATTCTCGTTACCAACAGCTTTAGCGTCTCCGAGGACATCGAGGACGATGAGATTCACGCAGTTGTGGACTTTAATGTTAGAGGATGAGAGCGCTATGACTAGTGTTATGGTTCATCTCTGCGCCATTGCCGAGATCGTGGTCATCGTCGGCTATGGCAATGAGTGCGTCAGGGTATACAAGATCCTCCGCAAGTTGATCAAGGGGCTCTATCTTCTCGGGTTCGAGCGATTTACCTTGTCGCTGGTTTAGAGGATGGATTGGTAGCTTCTCGAGAGAAAAATCCAATTTTGGATCGGCGCCTCGCAGGTCTTCGATGAGCGAATCCTCTTGGCCCACGTCTTCCGTGGCTTCAATTCAATTCGGGAGGTTGTCATCGCTAACATCGATGAAAATGTTGTAGTTCAGCTCCTCCATTTCTCGAAGTTGGTGAAATCCCAGCGGTAGACAGAGAAAATATTCTGAATACTGGACTTGTACGATACTGGACTTGTACAACATCATCTTTGAGCTATTGCCGGAGATAGATGCATTGTTCTCCTTTGGTTCAACAACCACTGTCCAAGAACAGGCCATCGCCTCCCCCTCGATGCTCACCGAGGCCATTCACACCATATTTGTCGACTTTGAAGCCGTAGTCCAGAAGGAGCACTCCAAGTCAATGCATCTTGACACCATGGTTCAAGCGCCCACTTTTCACGCCATTGACTACATTGCAAAAGCTCTGATTACGAGTCAACCCTCGCCGAGATCTTCACGGAAGTTCCCCTGCAAAAAGAAAGCCTCGACCTTGACTTCTTATTTCATACATTGCACTCGGAGGTGCTGGTTGAATGGTCGACATTTTCGCGAGACTCCTCTTCCTCTTACTCCACCTTGTCCTTAAACGATGACGAACAACGAGAGATAGAGATACAGATATTCAATTTATTAAAATTTAATATTAATTTTTTTTATTCCACATCAGCATGCCATATCATTAGTTTAATGGGTTGCTATTGAAAATTAGACGGCAGGTCACAATTGAGACAAATGTGGTTGTATATGATTGAATTGAGCAAAATAAAAGTACATATCATAAATGAGAAAAACCCAAAAATACAAGCTAATATTAATTAATGATTAATTAACCTTTCAATAGGCGAGGTGCACTCTTCGGTGACTCATTGTTGGCTTTTGGCCTGTCTCGCACCGCATCACAAATAATGCACCACTCTTCAGAGCTTTCTACCGAAAGACTAAGTAGTTTAATTCTTTTGTGTTTCTTGTGTTTTTCATTGAGCTTAATTCATTTATGGAATTCATATTTAGAATGAGTCAATAAGTTAGTTCTCCAATATTTGGTTTAAGCCTATTTAGTTAAACTGATTTTTGATTTCATTTCTTAGAGCTTCTGACGGATAATCTTGAGGCCCAAACTTTTGAACATTTGTGAGGCCCAAACTGGTTTAATCTTGTTTTCCTTGTAATTTGATATCTCAACAATTGTGAATTCTTCAATCATTATAAGCTGTTTTTTTACTAACGGTTACAGCTCTCAAATGCATGCTCTATTAAGGTGCATAGTTATTGCATGTGAACCTTATAAAGTTATATGAAGAGACTTTAAAAGAACAGGTTGGAGGTATGATTTATTCTTTGGATTCATAAGCTCAACAAGTAATAATTAAGCAAGAATTCATAAGCTCAACAGTAATAATTTATTTGATATTTTTTTGATCTTATGCTATAGTTCTTGCTTTCTATTTTTCTATTTAGTTATTATCAATGTTTCATTAAAGCCCTCGCTGCACTCAACATCGATACTCATCAGTTTCCTGTTATTAGTGTGTTCTTTTCTTTTGGCTTTGTATATATGTTTTCTATCTTCTAGTTAGTTGTAATCCATATTTCACTAAAACCTTCATATCTATGTTGTACTCAAATGTTATACTGTTCAGTGTTGTTTTTTTTGTTAGTGTTTTTATTTGGTGTCTTTCTTCTAATTTTTTCTTAACATTTTGTATTAGTTGTGTGAGTACTAGTGAGTTTTAATTCGTCATTCTGTTGATTTGATTGTTGAGCACAATAAGTAATATGCACAATAAGTTAATTCTTCGTTTTTTCTTACTGCCCAGCAATTGATGTTCCCCAATTTGCCAAGTATATGCTCTTCATCAAGGATATTCTAAGGTATAGTAACTATAAATGCATTTCTTCTGCCATATGCAAGTATTCTAGCACATTATGATATATTTAGCATCTTTCAGAAAGATAGAAGTACAAAAGTTATATGAGGTGCACCAGCAAATGGGCTTCATTCTGAACAATTACCTAAACCAAGATCACAAAATTCATCAACAAAGGGCAAGCCTTGATGGGATGAAGACGGGGATCATGAAGACTGGGATCCCGCAACCCTTTGCTTCCCTTGGAAGCCAACCTTAAAGAAGTTGAACAGTCATTGCCAATTGCACAGCAGACAAATGCTGTTAATGAGAATCAAAATTCCATAGGAATTTCCAATAATTCTTTCGAAAATCTGGACCCTTTTGCCAATTGGCCACCTAAGCAAAAATTTTGCAAGAAATTTAGGCCTTGCATCTCTGCCAACCCAAAATTATAGAATTTCAGAACCAACAGATTGGCCAGTCAAAAACCATAGAAAGAGAACTTAAACTCCAACAAACAGAGTGGTTTGCCCATGAATGGTCAAGAGTTAGGACAGTTGAACCTTGCATTTGCATCAAGTATGAGAAACTTAGTCTTATCATCTAACATGAGTTACTTGAACTCTAATAGCAATACTACTATTTAATAGAAAATTATTCACTTTTACGTACTTTTGTGCTATTTTTTTCGGCTATCCAACTTGGCCAAGATTTTTCTCTATCATGTCCTCCTAACTCTGTAGAACATGGTTCCTGGGAGACACCCAGATTGAAGTATGACAAAAATCCTATTTTGCGGGATAAAAAGTTCCCGGCTTGGTATGTCTAGAACATATATAAATATAATTACCGTTATATATATAAATAAAATAATATAGTTTTAAAATTATAATTTGCCTCATCCGCAACTTGTGTTATTATGAAACAAAGGCCACATTAATACTCCACTTACCTCTTTCCTTTTCATTCCTTGTCTTTTCACCTCTATTCTAATATGTTGTGAATTTCCAAAATCTGGATCAATTCTTTTTTATGCTATGGTACTTGGAAATTAGAATATGATTTTTTTGGTGTTGCTTCTGGCATATATTGACTTCTCAGTCTTCACGCAAAAGGATCCGAGCTTGTTGATGAAGTAGGATCCGGACTTGTTGATGAAGTTGTTGCTTTATGGTTAGCTTTTTTGGTGACTGACCTTCTCCAAGTTGTTGCTAAAGGTAGCAGGTCAAAGACTCAAAGTATCACTGACACTCTTGTGGAATTACTCTAACCAAGTATGTCCTCAATTAAATTACATTTGTGCACCTAAACCCTGTGATAAAAAGATATTTTGATGAGTGAAAAATCTATTATTTATGGTATCATTGATTAACACCGGACATCCATCAAATGCTTTCAATATTTACTCTGGTATTATTATTAATACAAAATGATGATGTTTGACTAAATAAGACATTTACAAAATGAGGTGGTGATGCTCCGTTGGTTTCGTCACTCATGGTGTGACCATATACATCGACTACCTCGCAGGTGTCGGCTTCAAGTCAAGCTTCAAGGTTATCTCGTTACTCTTATCCATGTTTCTTTTCTTATTCTTTGTATTTTCCTGTGTACTCAGAAATTTTTCTCTTCTTGTCGAGGTGGAAGAAAATTTTCTGAAATTTACTTTCTTCTTTGTGTTATCAAATTTCCTCTTTCCTTTCGAGATGAAAGATTAGAGCAATGATTGATTGCAACAATCGTGATGAAGATGGCTGTGGTGGCGCTGCTCTGTCGGTTCTGCCACTCACGGTGACAATATACATCTGTGGTGGCGCTGCACTATGCTGTTTTTATTACCAATTCCTTGTTTCAATATTCATGCTTTTAACTTGTTGATTATCTGTTTCTTTGGTAGCTTTAAATTCAAAGTTGAAGGATTCTCAAATTAAACCAACTCCTGGTTTTCATCCTGCAGTAGCAGACAACCCAGATCCACTGTTTCACAGTAGTAGTCCAATTTATGGTAACTTTCACATCATATTACTTAAAAGAACTCTTGTCATGCTTGACGCAGAAGTTAGCATATCAGAACTATTGATAACAATGGAAATCTTGTTCGTAATGTGCAGGTTCTGGTTTTAATGAATATACAATAGCATAAGTGACTCTTAGGAGATAAACAATAATAGCAGCTTTAATTGTCATAAGATGAACAATTATGCTACAACTGAATTTTCATGTGGAAATTTATTTCATTCAGGTCAGTTGATTTCTCCTAAGTCTGGCCCTAGCACTATTGATTTCACCAGAGGTGAACAAATGTCATCGAGATTGAGAAATTTTGTGGAGAACCCAGTCGGATTAGCAAATGAGAGCACGACGTCTATGATGAACAACTTATATTGGCAAAATGGAGGTAAGGATCATGATATTTCTGGGACATCTTATACGACGTGCAGTTTTACAACTAGTGTGTCTGAGGTCAGAGAAAGTGGTTTTCCTGAAATTATAAATAGCCTTATTCCTCGATCAAAGTATGGATATCTAAGGTAGAGCATATTATTTTGGCCTGTTCCTTGTGGAAGCACACTAAATGAGGGAAGGTAAAAGGTTTTGACTGTTGTTGTAGTACCTCTGATCTTGCACAGTTGCACAGCAGTGATGCTGGCAGAAATTTTTTCTCTAGAAGCACCATAACTAGGAATGTTCTTTGTTCGAAAGCTTATTAAGGGCACTAATTAGGTACACAATTTTCTTTCAAATGCCTGCTAAGGTCTCTCATATTCTTTCTCTATTTGTTGCCAAGTGTTCTAGGGTGCTTATACTATAGGTTTCGCGTTACTCACTGAAACTTGTATGTAGACAAATTATTGGGAATGCGAAGTATTATAAAGTGAAAATAATACCTAGCTGTTTGTCAGATGTTCTGCTTGATTTGACATTGAAACCTTACGAGTGATTTTTCTTTTTGCTTTGCAAGTAAATTTCTTGTCTGTTTCGTTTTCTAGATCAATACGGATTGCTCGCCATTCTGTATTTGGTTCTTATTATATAGTTGTGTAAATTTAGTCTAATTATTGTCAATCAGGTACTTGTGTTTCTTTTATTTTCTCATCTGAACATTATCACTTCAGTTGTTCAAACTTAAAGGTATGTGTGTTTATTTGTGGGCACACCCTAATTTCACATTCATTCCTAACTTACGTGGATAATCTCACCTCACCTGCCTTCAAACCTAGTCCTCTGTTACTGCTTCTTCCACCTGTTCCTAATTTTGGTAAAGCAAAAGTTACCAATATACTCTACACAATTACTATTACATTAATATTCTGTGAAATATAAATGAGATGAAATCTGAAATTGACATTCCAGATGATCTAATTTAGAAATTTGAGCAATTCTGGGTACACTACAGAGATACTTCACTCAGAGGTGCTTTGGACATGAAAAATTAAATTTATATCTCTCTTTTTTTTTAAAATTAAGACATTGATATGTTTCCTAATTTTGACCAATGTTTGGAAGGGCAAAGTGAAGGTTTATGCTCTTTAATTAGTTTCTATTATTTCTCAATAAAATGGTCTATGAATCACTTTGAATTTCTATCATAAGGTCATAATTCATAGTGTATAACATCTTTGTAATGTCTTAGCAGCCTTGTTTCCAGTATCATAAGGTTAACATTAAACGGAAATTCTCCACTATCATCATCCAAGAGAATAAAAGGAAAGAAGGCAAGGGTAGTGGGAGGTGTCACTCACCTTCATTTGTAGCTCCATTTGTTCTTTTATTCTCAAACTGAATACAACTTTGTTTTATTTTTAAGTATTTCATTTCTTCTGATATTCGTTTACTGTTTTTCATAATTCTTTAAGTTCAGTTGCTTTAAGACTTATTGTTGGTGTCCAACATGTTGATGCTTCTGGAACAAAAATTTGTGGAGAATCTCACTTGCTTCTTGTTGGTGATCCAGGTACCACTTGCTACATGGTTGGTAACTTATATCAGGCCCGAGTAATACAATCTTCTAAGAATTCAAACCATTTACTTTTTGAATATGATGAGTTAGGCATGTAGTACATGTTATAGTATTATGTTACTGGTTCCATAAAGGACCCATACGTGAGTGTACCACCCCCACCATGTATTGCTGGGACGAGAAAGTAATATATATCTTGTACATAATGGGTTTTATAACTTAGCACTATACTGCCTGATACATTGCTAATTTGCTACAGTACTAGTTCCATTTAAGATTGATGCCAACAAGGATCGTGAGAGTTTGTCTGTGCCTATTGCGAGAACAAGAACAAAGACATGTGAGATGTAATTTCTTTGAGGCACATGACATGAACTCATCCCAATGACTGGATGCTAGATGCCTAGATGTCTGCCATAAAGTTAGAAAGAATCTTTAAGATCTAAGGATTAGTTGAATCAATTACTTCGTCTAAGGGTCCAAACAGTCATGACTGCATGCTAGATGCCTAGATGTAGAGGACATAAAGATAAGAAGAATCTTTAAGATCTAAGGATTTGTTGAATCAATTACTCCATCTGTTTAAGGGTCCAAACAATCATGACTGCATGCTAGATGCCTAGATGTCGATGACATAAGGATAAGAAGAATCTTTAAGATCTAAGAATTAGTTGAATCAATTACTCCGTCTGTTTCCAAACAGTCATCGACAAACACTTCCTTTTCTATGTTTGATTCATAGTCTTTTTTTTCTAGGTTTCTAAACCAATTTGTTGGAATGAAGTCTTCAATCAATCCCCACGCTAAACCAATTTGTTTGAATGAAGTCTTCAATCAATCCCCACATTTCATTGTCTTTCATATTTGTACTTCTTTAGTTCTTCCTTTTTCTTCTTATTGGTAATCAAGATAAATCTATGTAGGTGCTCTAAGATATTTTGTCATCAAGATGCAGTAAAGAATTTTCTCTATTCATTCTATATAATCTCTTACTATGACATACTTTCTGCAAATTAACAATGCCAAATATAAAATTGTAGACAAGAAGCAAGCTTATGTTTGTTTATGTTTTATCAGAAAAGTTTCTAGTAGTTTGAACATTGAACACTAGAAGAACATTTGCATTGAAATTGTGCCTTGACCATTGGCAAAATTAAACCTTAATATTCAGTATCAATGTGAGCTCAAAACACACTTAAACTAAATTCGAGAAATAAGTTGAACTTTTTTTAATGGTAAGTATATTTTAGAAAGAAGATATAAAAATGTAAAGTATGAGCACATCTATCGTGGGGATTCGATGGATGATAATAATTGAAAATCAAAACTAGGGCTGTGCTAGAAATTTCCCATACATAAGTACATTTAAGCTGAAAAATAGTCTAATGCAAATTTAGTTACAGAAAAATTTGGCAATATAAAGTTTGGCTGAATTTTTTCTTCATCAGCTTCTCAATTTCCATAGTGCTGAATTGTTTAGTCTTTCTGAATACCATGGTTGTAATTCATTGTGTTGTTTCCTATTTCAGCGGCTATTAACATCATAATGCTCTAGTTTTCTTGATTTTACTTTTTGAAATAGTTATTTGAAGTTCGGTGCTCTTAAATATCAACATATTATGTATTTGTGATAATTCCTATCCTATGGGGATGATAAGTGGGGTATGCCATATAGCAACTGTAATGATGAGATTGAATCATGGGTGGGAGAAAGCTGTAAGCATGACTGTCGCGTTCCTTAAGTCCTATAGTGGGTGTGCTTGGAATACATTGATGCTTGTATAGGATTAGATATTCAAATTAACACTTATGGTTTTCCTTTTATTTTGGTTGAAATTTGTTTTTCTCTTTCTGAAGATTGAAAGAGAATCATAGAGTGCTATTATGAGAGGTCTTGAAAGAAAATAATGTTATTATTATTTTTCAGCCCTTCGAAATCTCTCCACTTGATTCTTATCATGTATCATCTTACACGGATGCTTATCAACAGGGGAATGGATGCTCAAAGTTGGAGCACTTGTTTTGGCTGATGGAGGACTTTGTTGCATAGATGATTTTGACCGGTTAGTTGCTAACTATCTTAATGCTTATTTCTCTCCTTATTTTTTACTGCCAACATTATTTTCTTATGAAAGATTTTTTAAAATTTGATGCAGCACATGTTCCTTTTAGTGCTCATTTTTTCACTTAGTGTATTAAGATTTCTTATCCTGTAATTCGAGTATATCTATAGTTATATGGTTTCTTTTACAATTTTAAATTCTTATCCTATAATAGCTTTTCTTAGGTTATTAAATTTTCAAAGTTGGTCTATCTCTTGATTATCTCTATGTCACTCTTCGCCCTATTATTTTCTCCTCTTCTCTCGTGTTCCTCTCCCTCATCTCTTGTTCTTCCACTATGGTTTACTTTCTTCCATCTTCTCTTTTTTCCCCTTACATTCTCTTGCATGTTGATTTGCACCGGCAAAAGAGAGCACCTGTAACAAAAAATGTCTATGTGAAATTGTATGGTCGTTGGGGAGCTTTAGGTGCTAAGAAAATAAACCTTACATCCTTGTTTTCCATGACACAAGATATTGCTAATGCCTGGAACACTAAGATGGACAATTTGCAAGATACTATCTTGAGTTTGTATAGACAAGTAGCATAATTAAGTCATTGGTAAAAATTCCTATTCATGGTAAGATAAAGATCATCTAATGCATGCACTAATGACATTGTACACCAATGAGGTAATATTGACCGTGTCTACCATTGTGCAAATGAGAATCTCAATCCCTGAGGGCCATAGTCCACGGAGAGCTAGGATATGTGGCAAGGGGTGATGAGTCCAATAATCAAAATATTATGTCAATTGATGCTTGCATGTACTTGATGACACATGGAAGCAGACTAGCATATTTTACATGTTGATGGAATAATTTATTGTTGAGCTTTTCTATTTCTTCTGATTGTAGATTTTTTTCCTTCTAAAGTCTGAGCTCAATGTA
Organism: Canna indica; assembly: GCA_034359265.1. Classification (NCBI taxonomy): domain Eukaryota; kingdom Viridiplantae; phylum Streptophyta; class Magnoliopsida; order Zingiberales; family Cannaceae; genus Canna; species Canna indica. Next base: position 36,324,531 of record CP136895.1, on the reverse strand, counting down.
TGAAAAAATAAAGCTATGATTTAATTTGAAAGCTTATGACTAATTTTTGTTCTTGTTCTTAAGTGTCTCCTATATCCTCTAGATGTCTTTCTAATAATGCCTTAGATCATCACTTTGTGGTTGACATTCTAATTATGACCTAGATCATGAAGTTGTGGCAAACTTTCTAATTACTTACACATCTTTATCTTCATCATTAAAGCTTTTATAGGTGTGATATTCTATAGTTAGCATTTGATTATAGATAAAAAATGTAGAACATTACTGATGACTGAATATCTTTTATGTTGTTGACATGCAGGTTTTTGAAGGTTTTAATTCCACATGGAATGTAATTGATATTTTGTCATCTTTGTACTTCTTCGGTTCTTCCTCTTATTGGTAATCAAGATCAATCTATGTAGGTGCTCTAAGATAGTTTGTCATCAAGATGCAGTAAAGAATTTTCTCTATTCATTCTATATAATCTCTTACTATGACATACGTTCTGCAAATTAACAATGCCAAATATAAAATTGTAGACAAGAAGCAAGCTTATGTTTGTTTATGTTTTATCAGAAAAGTTTCTAGTAGTTTGAACATTGAACACTAGAAGAACATTTGCATTGAAATTGTGCCTTGACCATTGACAAAATTAAACCTTAATATTCAGTATCAATGTGAGCTCAAAACACACTTAAACTAAATTAGAGAAATAAGTTGAACTTTTTTTAATGGTAAGTATATTTTAGAAAGGAGATATAAAAATGTAAAGTATGAGCACATCTATTGTGGGGATTCGATAGATGATAATAATTGAAAATCAAAACTAGGGCTGTGCTAGAAATTTCCCATACATAAGTACATTTAAGCTGAAAAATAGTCTAATGCAAATTTAGTTTGAGGAAAATCTGGCAATATAAAGTTTGGCTGAATTTTTTCTTTCATCAGCTTCTCAATTTCCATAGTGCTGAATTGCTTAGTCTTTATGAATACCATGGTTGCAATTCATTGTGTTGTTTCCTATTTCAGCTGCTATTAACATCATAATGCTCTAGTTTTCTTGATTTTACTTTTAGAAATAGTTATTTGAAGTTCGGTGCTCTTAAATATCAACATATTATGTATTTGTGATATTCCTATCCTGTGGGGATGATAAGTGGGGTATGCCATATAGCAACTGTAATGATGAGATTGAATCATGGGTGGGAGAGAGCCGTAAGCATGACTGTCGTGTTCCTTAAGTCCTATAGTGGGTGTGGAATACCTCGATGCTTGTATAGGATTAGATATTCAAATTAACACTTATGATTTTCCTTTTATTTAGGTTGAAATATGTTTCTCTTTCTTAAGATTGAAAGAGAACCATAGAGTGCTATTATGAGAGGTCCTGAAAGAAAATAGTGTTATTATTATTTTTCAGCCCTTCGAAATCTCTCCACTTGATTCCAATTTGATGTACCTTGAAAATAAAAGTACATAGAAGTCAACTTCGGGTTACCTTGAGAAGTTCAACTTTCAATTAAGTAATCCATTGTGCATAGAATGTGAAAGGATTATATTTTAATAATTTTTAATGCTATTTATCCCTGCTCTTTATCTTGAGTTAAAGCTATTTTGAGTTAATGTCTTAATATTACAATATACAATTAATATCCAATCACTTAATATATTACAGTATTGATAAATTGTTAATTAACTTGTTTCCATGTATAATTAATTTTCCATGTTAATTAACTTGTCTTCATGCTAATTAACTTGTCTTCATTGTTATGATTGAAGGTTGTCGTGTTATAGGCTTTTCATGTATAATTAACTTGTCTGATATGGAGTTAGTCAATGTTTTTTTGCTACTCTTTAAATATTCTCACATATGCTTGAAGATTTACATGTTCTTCATGCTCAGTTACCATGAAATTTAAAAAATATATGCTTTGTTATGTGCTTGAAGAGTTTTTGTTCTGAAAGACTGAAACTATGCTTGAAGAAATATAGTTTCCGTTTCTTATAATTTTCTTTTTTCTACAGTTTTTCATTTAAGTAGTGGTCTCTTGATTTTAAGATTGTTGGACAGCAACTTACTAACTTGCTCTCTTGGTATAGTCAAACATCAGATTTTGCATCCACCTTCAAACATGAGCAAATGATTTTTTTCTTTAGGACAACTATTTCATACTAAAAAAACTTCTATCTTTCGATAAAAGTATGACAGTTAAAGTTGCCTATATAAATTTTTGTGTTTTATCATTGACCTTATTAATAAGGCTTTCCTGTTAACCACTTCATTCTTTCATATATATAAATTTTTGTGTTTTATCGTTAACCTTACTTTATCATTGACCTTATTAAAAGTATGACAGTTAAAGTTGCGTATATAGTCTCCACTTCTTTTTGTATTTGCATTAATGAACGTGAACCATGATAAAGTAAAGTTAGTGGATTGGTATGAATTATAATTTGTAGAGACTAGAGAGGAACAATAATGTTGCAGATCTTCATTATGATGGAAAGCTATAAACTTGTATAATTCTTTCCTTGGTATCCAAATCTTTAGTGATGACTGACAAGATTTATTGTAAATTTACAATGAAATTGATGCCTAATAAAAAAGATCATGCTAGTCATCTTAATTTCAATTTTTTTCTCTGTTTAGTTTATTTACTTGTATAACATGTATCATTTTACACAGATGCTTATCACAGGGGAATGGATGCTCAAAGCTGGAGCACTTGTTTTGGCTGATGGAGGACTTTGTTGCATAGAAGATTTTGACAGTTTAGTTGTTAACTTTATCTTAATGCTTATTTCTCTCCTTATTTTTTATTGCCAACATTATTTTATTATGAAAGATTTTTTAAAATTTGATGTAGCACATGTTCCTTTTAGTGCTCATTTTTTGACTTAGTCTATTAAGATTTCTTATCCTGTAATTCGAGTATATCTGTAGTTATATGGTTTCTTTTACAATTTTAAATTCTTATCCTGTAATAGCTTTTCTTAGGTTATTAAATTTTCAAATTTGGTCCATCTCTTGATTATCTCTATGTCACTCTTCCCCCTATTATTTTCTCCTCTTCTCTCGTGTTCCTCTCCCTCATCTCTTGTTCTTCCACTATGGTTTAGTTTCTTCCATCTTCCCTTTTTTCCCCTCACTTTCTCTTGCATGTTGATTTGCATTGGCAAAAGAGAGCACCCGTAACAAAAAATGTCTATGTGAAATTGTATGGTCGTTAGTTATGATCACATCTGCATAGAATTTGGTTATTAATTAGTTATAGCATTGTTTGATTGCTGAGTTCTGATATAATCTTTCCTTGCACAGTTTTTAAGTGAAAGTTTTTGATTTCTCCGACGGAGATATGACACATCAAATTTCAAAAGACCATAAGTAGACTTTTAGTAGGTACTAGTTTATTCACATTCTATTGTTGCTATTCACTGTTGAAATATAGATCCATATAATAATTCTAAAGTTCTATGTTTTTCGTTGATGCTTGTATAAAAATATATTTATTCCATTCGTCGATAATAGTATGGATTGAGTTTTAATTATTTGTGCTTATAATCAAACAAGTTAAATAATAATTAAATAACCTTTATGTTGAGACTAGTAAATTTTATTTATGGTTTTGCCCATATGCATTAATTTATGCGGATTCCTAAATTTGATATTTGATATATTAAGTTGATATTTTGAATTGCAAATTTAATGAGATGTTAATAACGAAATAATTATTAATTTATTTTTAGTTAATGTTTTGGTTTATTAATTTGGGATTGGGGTATTAAATAATTATTAAGTTGTTTAAAGTTGTTTTGTATAGTAAGATCTCATAATTGAAGTATCAAAGGTGGTAATGGATTTGTTTATGTTATGCAGTTGATTTATTGAAAATGATAAATAAATTTATGAAGAAGCTCAAGAAGTATGGATGTGTATGAAATCAGATGTGGACGCGTTGGCATAAATTTGCGTGGAGGTAAGTAATTGTTTATTTTTTTTAATATGTTCACGAATTTTCTGGCCTCTCTCTCTCTTAAGCTCGCCCAAACTCCAGTAGATCTGCTTCAATCCGATCAGCTCGACCCTAATGTATGTTCAAGAATATTTCACGGAGACCTTTTAGTCTGCTTTCCTAACTACTAAACTTATTATCTAGCTAAATTGAATGGCTTTTTGTGCTTACTTTTTTTGGAGTCAGTAACATAGTTGGATATTTATTGCACATAGTAACATAGCTAGATTATATTCACATTTTCAGCTAATTTTCCTATTAACAGGGTAGGATGAGTACTTATTTTTTTTAGCAAAGCACCACACTTAATATTTTATTGAATCTTCTCGTCTAGTTGAATCTGCATTTATTTTTATTACAGATATAAGACGTTACTTGCATTATGTATAATGGAGCATGTTCAATGCTCTCTTTGTCATTTATTGCTAATGTATCATAACAAGATTAATGAGGTTAGTAACGTCTAACAATCCAAAAAAAAATTCATTTCATCAGAATAGTATAGATGTTTTTATTTTTCTGTTCTTAGCTTCCAACATCGTATTTTCATGTTTCAACATCATATTTTACCCCAAGAATTTATGGTACTTTCATGAATTGGTGGTCACGACACTGTCTTCTATAAAGTGATTGTAGTGTGCCCTTTGAGGTATTTCTCATTTGTGGCTTGTACTTATATTTTGTTTAATTAAATCTTATATTACAAGATTTGTCTCAATTGTGACATGCAGTCTAATTTGTGTCGACAACATGGCATTGTAACGTGTAATAAAAAAATATATTTTAATATTAAAATTTTATAAATTGAAAACTTATATCATGGGTCCCATCTCTCTCTCTCTCTACTCTATTTCTTCTTCTTTGTGGCCTCTAAAAGGATATGTTCAACATCGTCTCCATCGAGGATATGGAGGCTGCGGGGTCCCACGCGACCTTCGGTCATGTATGCCACCATGCGTCGCCTCGAGAATGAGTTCTCTATCATATTCTCGTAGCCAACCGCTCCAACGTCTCTAAGGACACCGACGACGATGAGATTCACACAGCTGTGGACTTTAATGTTGAGGATGAGAGCGCTACGGCTAGCGACATGGTTGACCTCTGCGCCATTGCCAAGACTGTGATCATCGTCGGCTATGGCAATGAGTGCATCGAGGTATATGTATACTCCCTGCAAGTTGATCAAGGGTTTCTGTCGCCTCGGGTTCGAGCGGCTTACCTCGTCGCAGGTTTAGAGGATGGATTGGTAGCTTCTCGGGAGAAAAATCCACTTTAGGATTAACGCCTCGTGAGTGGCCACCACCATCGTGTACTTCGATGAGAGGATCCTCTTGGCCCACGTCTTCCGTGCCTTCGATTCAATTCGGGAGGTTGTCATAGCCAACATCGCTAAAAAATGTTGTAGTTTAGCTTCTCCGTTTCTCGGAGTTGGTGAAATCCACGTGGTCGATAGAGAAAACGTTTTTGATACTGGACTTGTGCAACTCCATCTCTGAGCTATTGTCGGAGATAGATGCATTGTTCTCCTTTGGCTCAACAATCGTTGTCCAAGAATAGGCCATCGCCTCTCCCTCCAAGCTCGCCGATGCCAGTAACACCATGTTTGTCGACTCCGGAGCCGTAGTTCAAAAGGAGGACTCCAAGTCAATGCCTCTTGACACTGTGATTCAAGCGCCCACTCGTCATGCCATACTACATCACCAAGATCATCACGGAAGTCCCCTTGCAGTAAGAAAGCCTCGACCTTGCCTTTTTATTCGATACATTGCACTCGGAGGCGCTAGTTGAAAGGTCGACGTTTTCGCGAGACTCCTGTTCTTCTTGCTCCTCCTTGTCCTTAAACGATGACGAACAAAGAGAGATAGAGATAGAGATATTCAATTTATTAAATTTTAATATTAAATTTATAATTGGGAAAAGGCCAAATTTGCCCCTGAAGTATTGAAAAAGGTGCAAATTTGCCCCTCAACTATGTTTTTTACCAAAATTGTCATTGACGTTACATAATTGGATCATTTTTGCCCTTCTCGTTAATGGAAGTCCACGTCAGCAAACGAAATCCCACGTGGCAAGTGCAGCTCGGCCACATAAGATGCCATGATGGAAAATGACATGTGGCAATTTATGTAGTGACAAGGGCAATTTTGGCCGAAAACATATTTAAAGGGGCAAATCTAAATCTTTTTCAATACTTTAGGGGTAAATTTGCACCCTTTTCAATACTTCAGGGGCAAATTTGCAAATTTTTCAATACTTTGAGGCAAATTTTGCCCGTTTCCCTTGAATAAAATATATATGATGCCCAAATAACGTGTTTTATGTTCATTGCACGATTTCTGCAAGTTTGGTTTTTATCTTAGAATTTGAACAAATACTTTAGTAAATTTTTTGAGAAATATAAATTTTAAAGATGAAACAAAAATAATATTCTAAAAGGTATTTCTTAATTACTAAAATAAAAACTTGATTAAATTTAATTATTAGTAACTGCTCCGGCCCAACCCGAATGTTCGGGAATAATCTTGTCCCAATTCAAAATCGGGACGAGACCGGAACAAAATTGCGATGGTTCATATTTGGGACTAAGACTGGGACACATATTTGCGTCCCGATTCAAAATTGGGACGGGATCGAGACATACCAAATCTCGTCCCATCCGACCTGAACTAACCCCTACTATGTTGGTTGGTTTTTTATTACAATGATAAGTGACTAAAGCTGTTCATATCTTTGAGTAAACACTTCAGTTACAATACGAAGTATAATTGTCAAGCTTATATTTTCTTTATTTTGGTAAAGATGATATCAACATCATTCTTATAGTGTTAATTAGAATCACATTAATAATAATAATATATAAAAGAAAAAATGATTAAATTTGCCCAAGTATTGAAAATGGTGCAAATTTGCCCTTAAAGTATTGAAAAAGATTCATATTTGCCCATTTAAATATGTTTTGGGTCAAAATTGCCCTTGTCACTACATAATTGCCACATGTCATTTTCCATCGGCATCTTATGTGGCCGAGCTGCACTTGCCACGTGGGATTCCGTTTGCTGACGTGGACTTTCGTTAACGAGAAGGGCAAAAATGATCCAATTATGTAACATCGAGGACAATTATGTAAAATTGCTTGAAGCATGATAAAGTAAAGTTAGTGGATTGGTATGAATAATAATTTGTAGAGACTAGAGAGGAACAATAATGTTGCAGATCTTCATTGTGATGGAAAGTTATAAACTTGTATAATTCTTTCCTTGGTATCCAAATCTTTAGTGATGACTGACAAGATTTATTGTAAATTTACAAGGAAATTGATGCCTAATAAAAAAGATCATGCTAGTCGTCTTAATTTCAAATTTTTTCTCTGTTTAGTTTATTTACTTGTATAACATGTATCATTTTACACGGATGCTTATTAACAGGGGAATGGATGCTCAAAGCTGGAGCACTTGTTTTGGCTGATGGAGGACTTTGTTGCATAGATGATTTTGACACTTTAGTTGCTAATTTTATCTTAATGCTTATTTCTCTCCTTATTTTTTACTGCCAACATTATTTTCTTATGAAAGATTTTTTAAAATTTGTTGTAGCACATGTTCCTTTTAGTGCTCATTTTTTGACTTAGTCTATTAAGATTTCTTATCCTGTAATTCGAGTATATCTGTAGTTATATGGTTTCTTTTACAATTTTAAATTCTTATCCTGTAATAGCTTTTCTTAGGTTATTAAATTTTCAAATTTGGTCTATCTCTTGATTATCTCTATGCCACTCTTCCCCCTATTATTTTCTCCTCTTCTCTCATGTTCCTCTCCCTCATATCTTGTTCTTCCACTATGGTTTAGTTTCTTCCATCTTCCCTTTTTTCCCCTCACTTTCTCTTGCATGTTGATTTGCATTGGCAAAAGAGAGCACCCGTAACAAAAAATGTCTATGTGAAATTGTATGGTCGTTAGGGAGCTTTAGGTGCTAAGAAAATAAACCTTACATCCTTGTTTTCCATGACACAAGATATTGCTAATGCCTGGAACACTAAGATGGACAATTTGCAAGATACTATCTTGAGTTTGTATAGGCAAGTAGCATAATTAAGTCCTTGGTAAAAATTCCTATTCATGGTAAGATAAAGATCATCTAATGCATGCACTAATGAAATTGTACACCAATGAGGGAATATTGACCGTGTCTACCATTCTGCAAATGAGAATCTCAATCCCTAAGGAGGGCCATAGTCCACCGAGAGCTAGGATATGTGGCAGGGGGTGATGAGTCCAATAATCAAAATATCATGTCAATTGATGCTTGCATGTAGTTGATGACACATGGAAGCAGACTAGCATATTTTACATGTTCATGGAATAATTTATTGTTGAGCTTTTCTATTTTTTCTTATTGTAGATTTTTTTCCTTCTAAAGTCTGAGTTCAATGTATGAAAAAATAAAATTATGATTTAATTTGAAAGCTTATGACTAATTTTTGTTCATGTTCTTAAGTGTCTCCTATATCATCTAGATGTCTTTCTAATAATGCCTTAGATCATGACTTTGTGGTTGACATTCTAATTATGACCAAGATCATGAAGTTGGGGCAAACTTTCTAATTACTTACACATCTTTATCTTCATCATTAAAGCTTTTATAGGTGTGATATTCTATAGTTAGCATTTGATTATAGAAAAAAAATGTAGAGCATTACTAATGACCGAATATCTTTTATGTTGTTGACATGCAGGTTTTTGAAGGTTTTAATTCCACATGGAATGTAATTGAAATTTTTTGCTGTACATATGAGCATGATTTATGGAAAACTTGAATTTACTTGCCCTTGTTCTCATTCAAGCACCTAACTACTTGGACAAACTAACTTGTTGCTGCCAATAGCGGTGATGTGGTTTGAGGTATGCTTATGATCACTTCTGCATAGAATTTGATTATTAATTAGTTATAACATTGTTTGATCATATAATCTTTCCTTGTACAATTTTTAAGTGAAAGTTTTTGATTTCTCCGGCGGAGATATGACACATCAAAGTTCAAAAGATCATAAGTAGACTTTTAGTAGGTACTAGTTTATTCACATTCTATTGTTGATATTCACCGTTGAAATATAGATCCATATAATAATTCTAAAGTTCTATGTTTTTCGTTGATGCTTGTATAAAAATTTACTTATTCCATTCAATGATAATAGTATGGATTGAGTTTTAATTATTTGTGCTTATAATCAAACAAGTTATAACTAAATAACCTTTATGTTGAGACTAGTAAATTTTATTTTATGCTCATATGCATTAATTTATGTGGATTTTTAAATTTGATATTTGATATATTAAGTTGATAATTTGAATTGCAAATTTAATTTTGATATTTTGTAGTTTGAAATACTTGTGGGCTCTACATATAATGAGATGTTGATGACGAAATAATTATTAATTTATTTTTGGTTAATGTTTTGGTTTATTAATTTGAGACGGGTATTGAATAATTATTAAGTTGTTTAAAGTTGTTTTGTATAGTAAGATCTCATTATTGAAGTATCAAAGGTGGTAGTGGATTCGTTTATGTTGTGCAGATGATTTATTGACAATGGTAAATAAATTTATGAAGAAGCTCAAGAAGTATGGATGTGTATGAAATCAGATGTGGATGCGTTGGCATAAATTTGCGTGGAGGTAAGTAATTGTTTATTTTTTTTAATATGTTCACGAATTTTCTGGCCTCTCTCTCTCTCTCTCTCTCTCTCTCTCATGCTCGCCGAACTTTATTGCTCTTACCAGTTATCACTAAATTTGCCAATTAAATGAATCATAAGAGGATTAATGAGGTTAGTAACATCTAACAATCCAAAAAAAAATTCATTTCATCAAAATAGTGAATATGTTTTTATTCTTCTGTTATTAGCTTCTAACATCGTATTTTCATATTTCAACATCATATTTTACCCTAAGAATTTATGGTACTTTCATGAATTGGTGGTCACGACACTTTGTCTTCTATAAAGTGATTATAGTATGCCCATTAATTAAATCTTATATTACGAGATTTGTCTCAATTGTGGCATGTAGTCTAATTTGTGTCGACAACGTGACATGCTAACGTGTAATAAAAAAATTATTTTTTAATATTAAAACTTTATAAATTGAAAACTTATATCATGGTTCCCATCTCTCTATCTCTCTCTACTCTATTTCTTCTTTGTGGCATCTAAAAGGATAAGTTCAACATCGTCTCCATCGAGGATATGGATGTTGCGGGCTCCCACGCGATCTTCGATCATGTATGCCACCATGCGTCGCCTCGAGAAGGAGTTCCCTATCATATTCTCGTAGCCAACCGCTCCAACATCTCCGAGGACGATGAGATCCACGCAGTTGTGGACTTCAATGTTGAGGATGAGAGCGCTATGACCAGCGTCATGGTTGACCTCTGCGCCATTGCCGTGACTGTGATCATCGTTGGCTTTGGCAATGAGTGCATCGGGGTATATGTATACCCCTGCATGTTGATCAAGGGGCTCTGTCGCCTCAGGTTCGAGCGGCCTACCTCGTCGCAGGTTTAGAGGATGGATTGGTAGCTTCTCGAGAGAAAAATCCACTTTTGGATTAGCGCCTCGCGAGTGGCGACCACCACCGTGTATTTCGATGAGCGGATCCTCTTGGCCCACGTCTTCCGTGCCTTCGATTCAATTCGGGAGGTTGTCATAGTTAACATCGCTAAAAAATGTTGTAGTTCGTGAAATCCAAGTGGTCGACAGAGAAAATGTTTTGGATACTGGACTTGTGCAACGCCATCTTTGAGCTATTGCCGGAGATAGATGCATTGTTCTCCTTTGGCTCAACAGTCGCAGTCCAAGAATAGGCCGTCGCCTCTCCCTCCAAGCTCGCCGAGGCCAGTCACACCATGTTTGTCGTCTCCGAAGTCGTAGTTTAGAAGGAGGACTCCAAGTCAATGCCTCTTGATGCTGTGATTCAAGCGCCCACTCGTCATGCCATTTACTACATCGCCAAGATCATCGCAGAACTCCCCTTGCAAAAAGAAAGCCTCCACCTTGACTTCTTATTCGATACATTGCACTCGGAGGCGCTAGTTGAAAGGTCGACGTTTTCGCGAGACTCCTCTTCCTTTTGCTCCTCCTTGTCCTTAAACGATGACGAACAAAGAGAGATAGAGATAGAGATATTCAATTTATTAAATTTTAATATTAAAAAACTATTTCTTATTCCACATCAGCATGTCATGTCATTAGTTTAATGGATTGCTGTAGGAAATTAGACGGCACATCACAATTGAGACAAATGTGGTAGTATAGGATTGAATTGAGCAAAATGAAAATACATATCATAAATGAGAAAATTCTAAAAATACAAGCTAGTATTAATTAATGGTTAATTAACCTTTCAAGAGGCAAGGGATGCCGGTTAAATTGAAACCGGTGCCCCTTTAAAGGAGCACTTGTTAAATTGAAGTAGGCGCTTATTATTAAGCGCCATATTGCTCTTTATCAACTCAAGATTAATAGAAATCGGGTGCATTTATATGTGCCAATTTTTAAATTTCTTTATTATTAATTTGTTACTTCAATATTGACGTTTTTATAAATGTCTAAACATAAGTTTAGACCTAAAAAATGTGTTTGTTTTCTACATAATAAAAACCAATTTCATATGTTTACTGTAGTGGTTGTTGCATTTCTTGATTGTATGGAAGTTACCAATTGAGGTTTTCTTCAATTTTGAGATTCTTTGGGGTTTTTTAATTTCTATATATGTTTTTTTCTTGAATGTGATAGTTTTATATATATACAGTGCATACATATTAATCTCTACCATGCGTTTGACAATGAAACTTATTTCTACATTGAAATTGCAAATTGTTTGAGTTTGTTATGAATGTGATTATATGCATTAATTGTGCAGTACACACTTACTGCTATGGTTCAGGAGTTAACCTTAGTTAAGACTTAAGAGTGTGATTATATGCATTAATTGTGCAGTACGTAATCACCTCAGTTAACAATTTTTTTGTAGAAGTGGACTTTTAACTCATAGTGCAGGTTATTATTTTTGATGGACTGCATGACTTGTTTTTCTAATGACTTTTCTTTAAGGATCGAGAAAACCTGGTACTGGAATCTTTAAAGCCATAAGGTATGAACGTTTACGTGTCTTCTATTTTAAATGTGGATGTATTTGCAATGTTATGAATAAATGTGATAGAATAAATGCATCTACTTTTAATACTAAGGATGATAATAATATTATTTATGTCGAAAATCCTGTTCAAGAAAAATTTGTTGAGGTTCTTTCTAATAATCTTAAGGATATATCTTTGACTAATGAAGCTCCCAAATCAGATGCCTAACACGCCTTAAACTAGGGATTAGTCTATTGGTACGAAAAATATGGACATGAGGGGAAAAAATAAACTTGAGTAGCCCTTTGTTATTTACTATTGCATTATTTGTCCCAAATATTATATTCTGAAGGTGCCAGTATTTTTTTAAACTTATTTATGTAAAAAATTGTTGTTCACTCAAACATAAACCATCATCATGTTTTGAAGTTGTCAATTTATTACTTAATGGTACAAGTTTGTTAGTTTCTTTATTACTTGGAGCCTTTTGCAAATCATGCAACTAATGAGCAAATTTCAATCATGATCTATTCATACTTTCAAATTTAAAATGGATGGTTTATTTGCTGCCATTTGCTAAATAGTTTTTTTTTTCCGCTTTAGATCTAGAAAGAACTAGTATTTTTCTTTTATTTCTGCATTAGATCTAAAGAGAACCAACATTTTTCTTTTCTTATCTTTCTCATACTCATTGTTTCTATTAATACTTTAGGGATGTGTAATAATTGTGCACATGAAGCTGAGGTTAAGGAAATAGATGCAACTTGGACAAGGAAGTTTTTTTATAATTTGGCTAGATTATTGAATTTATATTTTTGTTAATTATATTATTGTGCTGTTATCAATTTATGCATCTTGACTTTACATCACATACATATATTTCGTAGTGTATATATATATATATAGATGTCTTTAGATATCATAGCTTATTTATATAAGTAACAAAATTAGGGCAAAAAAAAAAATTCACTTAGTTTTCAGATGGGTATAAGTGTTGGTAGATATCCCAAAAGCTTAATTAGGGGAAACAAAAAAAATTGACATCAAACTAGGCATGTCTAAGAGTGTACAGAACTATGATGGGTATAAGTTATGCTCTCTTTATTTTCTTCTTTTTGTTCTTCTTGGAGAATTTTGAATAGGTCTGTTTACCTGCATCCGTTGTATATTTGCTTCTGTTTTCATCTCTTTCATGGTACATGTAGCCAAGTGTCTTCTTCCTCTAGTCAATGTGTGTTTAGGATTGTAGTTCAATATTCTCTAGAACTGAAGGATGATTTTTTGCATGATCTCTTACACTTTTCTATGATGCTGTAGCATCAACAGTTATCTAGCAGAAAAAAATGCTTCTTGCGGGTTTCTAAGTTGAAGTTACTATATTAGTTACAAATAAGTCAGAATATAATGTTAGTTCTAAATGGATCTTTTACCGTCATCAATCTTTTCTTTGGTAAGCACTATAATAGATTAATACTTACAGTTAATCTAAGATGAGAAGAATTTCTTTTTAAAATTTTGTATAGTCCTTAGTTCTCTTTCTACCTCTTAAACAATTTCTTTATCTTTGGGCTTCATGTATCTGTATATGAAATTCTTTATCTGTTTAATATTTTTTGATCTTGTGGAGCATGACAAAGTTCGCGGCTTTCGCGTCCAGAAACAATTGCCATTCAACCATTTTAAGGTAAAGCACTTACAACATTTGAACATATAGATTGAACTTATTAAATTTATTTTTGGAATATGAAAATCTGGTCATAGTAATTTATTCATCAAAAACTCCACGTATATGAGATTTTGTTAAGCAAATGAAAAATGATGTTTATGTAAAATATACTTCGAATAAGTATGTCGAGGAGTGATTGACGTTTATATTATTATATAAATATAATTTTGTTTAAGGAGCTAATGATCAGGGAAGATAACTTGTAGAGTTGAACACTGATTACACTAAGCATGAATCTTTCTCTTATGTATTTTGAATTATTGAGTCTCGGGAACCTTGTTTATCGCGAGCAAGGGTAAAGTTTTCGACAATAGCCAAAAGTTGAATATCAAGATGCTAACTTTTGCATGCCTAGTTATGTCCTGATTTATGATATCCCTTTTGGGTTATCTACTATGAAAGTTAGTATTCTCATTGAAAAGCTCACCATTGAGATAGTTCAGCCTTATGGTTTCGAATATGAAATAACAGACCTTAATTACTTGTTGCCTTTTAAATTTTGCTTGGTGGCATCGCTGGATTATATTACTGGCAAGAAGAGGTCACCGCAGGAAATGTCACTTTTTGTGGCCGTTATTATTGGGGGTCGTGCACTACCATAGAGGTTAAAGTTCAACTTGCACATGATAACATTTTCAGTAGACTTTGAGATGAGGAATTTTGGAAAAAAAGAATAGGTATAATTTGTTATTTATCAAATTAGATTAAACACAGCTTAAAAAGATTTTGCAGCTTATATAAGAAATAAATAAGACAACTATTAACCACAAAGGTATAGTATAACCTGAAATGAACATGCATGATGAATTGGTTTTTTCTTCACATATAGCAATTTTTGCTCGCTTGTTGCTTGAATCAGAGTTCATAATTGGTAGAACTCTGCAAAGTGCAAAGTCAAAATAAAATTACATGTTCTGCTTAAAGCAGAATATGGATGGCTTGTTTCAGTATTCTTTGATTATAATAAATGTAGATTTATTCATGGGGTGGGGATGGGAATCAGGAGGTCGATTCTATGTTGTCATAAATAAATATATTATATTGCATGTTTATTATATATGATAGTATTAAATTAAAGATTATTCGTGTTTAGAATTACATATAAATGCATATATTATATAAACTATTATATTTTTAAAATAAATTAAACTATTAGACGTTGGGCAGCACGCTTTTCAACATTACATCTTATAGGCCAATACTCCAGTAGTTGACTAGCATGAGGCTGGTAATTTTGTTCCTTATATTCTATTTCTGGTCTCACGTATCGATCTTTATGTAATTTATAGGTATGTGTTTGGTGTTGGAACAATATCATAAAAATGGTTGAGAAGATTGATACTGATGGAAGATGCCCTGCATGCCGTGCTCCGTATGATAAAAGAAGATATCGAGGAATACAATAAGTAGTGAGAGACATGTTCCTTTTTAGTGAGCTGAATTATGTTAACATATATTTGTTGTCACATTTTTCTACCTTATAACTTTGTTTAAGCAGAAAATATCAAATTATTACTGGTAATGAGAATTATATTTTTATGTTTTGATAAGTTGTGTTAATTAAATGTAGGTTAGTGAAACAATATTCTCTGAAGCAGAAGTTGCAAAAAAATAAGTCAAAATAATCAGGACTACCAATGATCTTAGCAGTGTCTCCATCATTTGGCGGAATATTGTATGTCTATGGTATTCCTGCTACTTTTGCTGATGAAACGATAACATTATCCTTCTGTAATTTCTACTAGTACTCTGTATTTGACATGTTGAAGATATATTATAGCATACATCTTCTAGATAGCATAAGCAGATATGGTGGTTTAAGTGTTCCATTAAAAATCTGCAAACCTGGGTCTTCCAGAAAATAAATTTGATTCTAATGTGCCAGATAATTTCAAATTTTATTCTTGCAAACTCTTAAAAAGAAAGAATTCTATGGACAATATGGCAAAGTTCTAAAGATTTCTCTAGTTCCAGCTGTCGAGGGATTTCTGAATTCTCGTGTTGTGTAAGTATTCAACACTTCAAAGTGGTTCTTGTATTGTCATATTCTAAAAGAAAAATAGTTTTAATGCTTTTAATATGTCCTGGCGAAGCCCTTGACCAATCATTAAGATGTTGGTTTATAAAGTGCATTTATGACATAAGCAATTTACTGGCGAAGCTCTTGACCAATCATTTTCTTAAACCAATAAACTTAAGAAATCTTCAAGATTTGCTTCAAATAGTCTTGTATCACGGTTTGGAAGCATGCTACCTCCACTAATGGACACCTCATGTAGCAGTAGTAGTAGTACCGGGAAAAAGGACTTCCGGAATCCTTAGCCCATTTAAGTTTTTCAGTGAATTAACTGGTGGTATAGTGAATTGTTTATTTTAGCTTTTTGGTTAATTTTAATTTTTATAAATGCGCTTTAAACCTATGATAATTGCAAAATTAAATGCACCCACAGAAAGGTGATGCTAGAAAGTTGAGTGCCCTTCCACCAACAGCTTCATGGTACATAACTGAGAAATACTCATTTCTAATATTTTTGTCTTAATGTTTAATAGTATTTGTTATAATTTTTACAGGGCTTTAGCTCCCACATCTAGTAGGTTATCATATGCTAGTATGACAGTGTCTCAAGGGCCCCTTGATCATTCTCACATACCAAGTAATTTGATCATAAAGGCCGCTAACTCTATAGCTCAAATATCAACATCTTCTCAAAATGTTAATCAAAGTGATGACGAAACCTTCAAATCTAGTCATTCCATGATGGTGACCAATCTACCCATCAATGAGTCTGCCTTATTAGGTTTTCCAATTTTTTGGGCAAGTGATCTGGCTAACATTGGTATTAAAAGTGCTGCATGCAGATTATCTTGCGAAAATAGTACTGCAAAATAAAGTTTGCCTAAATTCTTCTTTCATAAGCTTCTCAACTTTCCATGGTGCTGAATTGCTTAGTCTTCCTGATTACCATTGTTCTAGTTTTCTTGATTTTACTTTTTGAAATAATTATTTGAAGTTCAGTGCCCTTAAATATCAACATTTTATGTACTTTTTATATCTTATACCATGGGGATGCTAAGTGGGGTATGCCATATAGCAGATGTAATGATGAGATTGAATCCTGGGTGGGAGAGAGTAACACTTCTGGTATTCCTTAAGTCCTATAATGGGTGTGCTTGAAGACCTGAATGCTTGTACAAGACTAGATATTCAAATTAACACTTATGGTTTTTCTTTTATTTAGGTTGAAATTTTTTTTTTCTCTTTCTTAAGATTGAAAGAGAACCATAGAGTTCTATCATGAGAGGTCCTGAAAGGAAAATGTGCTATTATTATTTTTCAGCCATTCAAAATCTGTCCACTTGATTCCCGTTTGCTATACCTTGAAAAGAATAATACATACTAGTTTTTAATAAGCATCAAGTTAACTTCAGGTTACCTTGAAATACTTTCAAATATGATAAGAAGTCCAAGTTCCAATTAAGTAATCAATTGTGCATGGAAGTCTAGCTTTGGCATAGAAGATGAAAGGACTATTTATTAATTATTTTTAATGCTACTTATCCTTGCTATTTATCTTGAGTTAATATCTTAGTATTAGTATATTAGAGTATCCAATCACTTAATACTGTATATACATACAGTATTGATAATTTGTTATTTAGCTTTTCTATTAATTTTCAGTTTATATTTAATTTGAACAATGTCAAAATTTTAAATTTAATGCATATTTCA
Organism: Canna indica; assembly: GCA_034359265.1. Classification (NCBI taxonomy): domain Eukaryota; kingdom Viridiplantae; phylum Streptophyta; class Magnoliopsida; order Zingiberales; family Cannaceae; genus Canna; species Canna indica. The sequence continues at coordinate 36,306,946 of CP136895.1, read as the reverse complement.
ATTTTAAAATGAGGTGATGATGCTCCGTTGGTTGTCACTCATGGTGTGACCATATACATTGACTACCTCGAGGACATCGGCTTCAAGCCAAGCTTCAAGGTGATCTCATTACTCTTACCCATGTTTCTTTTTTTCTTCTTCTTAATTTCCCATGTGCTTTGAAATTTTCTATTCTCGTTGATATGGAAGAAAATTTTCTGAAATTTACTTTCTTTTTCTTTCTTCTTTGTGTTATCAAATTCCTCTTTTCTTTCAAGATGAAAGACTAGAGCAATGATTGATAATTGATTGCAACAATCGCGATGATGATGACTGTGGTGGCATTGCTCTGCCGGTTCTACTACTCATGGTGACAATATACAGCGACTACCTCGACGGGCGTTGGCTTCAAGATCAAGCTTCATGGTGATGAAAACCTCAAAAACTATTTCATATAAGAAAATTATTCTTTTAATTTGCCAGACTATTTCAAATGGCATTCTTGTTGGTCATTCTAATCATTTTTGTTAATCAATTTTGCAATTGTGCCACTGCCTATGACGTGGACGAGTGACCATGCGGCCAAACACCTTCATGAATGTGTGATGACTCCTTTCGTTGCATAATATTAAATTGACTAGCGCTTGTGTGTGAGTAAAAATTAGTGTTGGCAATGGCTTGTGGCTCGGATCCCGCTATTAGAAGAATTGGTGTGGATATATTTTACACTGATGTGACTTGGTTTATTAGTTGCTGATGTTTTCTTCATTATTTTATTTAGAGGTCAAAGTGAATGTCAGCTTAGGAAATTTGGTTTCAGTAGTTGATAAACATGCAATTTTGGAGATCTTGCAAACCCTTCAATGATGTAGTGTTGGCTTACTCAGCACTAACTCTTTTGTGCACTCTTGGAGTAGCAAATTCTATTTATAATCAAGTAAATTAGCTCATTTTAAACTTTTAGATTTCTACTACATCTTATTTTTGCAGCTGATATTAAATACTTATCATAATTTTTATACATCTTTTTCCAAGCTAACAATTTTGAGCTTGATTGATTTTAATTTTATTTATGCAATATGGTATAGAATTTGCCACAGAGCACGTGCTCCTCCTGCTTCCAGCCCAGTAATTGAATGTTCAATAATTTGCCATGTATATGCTCTTCATCAAGGATATTTTAAGATATAGTAACTATAACTGCTTTTCTTATATCATATGCAAGTATTGTAGCAAATTATGATATGTTAAAGCTTGATTCCCATCTTGATGTTAAAGCTTCAAGGAAAAGGATAATATGGGTTTCAAGGGATAATATGGATAAGAAATTTGATCTATATCCTCCCCTTTAATAAGTTGAGCCACGGTGCCAAGAATTGAAATGTTAGAAAGAACAATAAAAGAGGCCCTAACTTCGTTGAGAATAAACCAAAAACCTAATATATACAATATAATAATAGCCCAAGTTGTGTTCCCTCATGGTCCAAGGATTTCAATGACAACGGGTTGATTTATATGCTACATCTTCTCTTTTGTTGCATCTCTTCATCGTTATCTTAGATTATTTTCTTCACCAGGAAGGTTAATTTCGGAAAATTATTGCAGGATCTTTGCGCAGACAAGCAATGGTTTTGAAACAAGTTCAAGTTTTGCTAACTTTATGTTTAAAAATTGTACTTCTGTTATTATATTTGCCTTATTTACTTTTTTCTTCTTTCAGAGGAAGAGAAATGACCACCAACATGACAATGCTTCGAAGGAATGCCTCTGCTTCGACAAATTGAATTGGCTATGAGCACAATTTTCTTCTGTTAATTCTAAGGTTTGTCCAACCGATCAGCATTATTTCTTCATGCAATGAAAATAACTTTCATAATATTTTTTTGTATAAGCCCTTTATTTTTTTTGGTTAAATCTGAAGCTTTTGGTTCTTTAATTTCTTTAGTGCAACTTGCTACATGGTAGCTGAACTTTAGTGATGTCTTCAACCATGTGTTCTAATACTATTGTTTCTCTCTGTGTGCATTATTTCTTTGTCCAAGTAGTATTGTTTATTTAGTAGCATTTAACTATCATGAGCATAGGTCCTTACCGTTGGTGAAATGGCCACACTAGAGGGGGGGGGGGTGAATAGTGTGTTAACTAATCTTATCGCTTAATTTCGATTTTAATTGTTTCTTGATTAGTTAGGCTAAGCACGATATTAATAACAAGCGGAAGCAATAAATATGAAGCAATTAACACAAAATAATATATCAATGCTAACACAATTATTTATAGTGGTTCGGCCCCAATGCATACTCCACTACCTAAGCACCCTCGCTTAGGATTTTCAAACTAAGTTTACTAGATTATATTGTTTCCCTTACAAAGAGGACTTTACAACCGGAAAGTCTCAACTCTCAAATCGAAGGCACTTCCAATCCCGGAATTATCTCGCATTCCAACCGAGAGCACTCTCCCACTTCAACCTAAGGGACAACTCAACTAATCCTAGTAAACTAAGTTTACAATAGTGTATTTAAGCCTTAACTCCAAGGCAACCACCAACTCAATCAAACCTAGCAACCTAGGTTTACACAAGATTTCATAAAAGCGGGATGAATGGAAAGCGGGATTGATAAAAGCGGGATGAATGGAAAATTTGAGGTACAGAGGCTAGCTTAACTGGTTGGGTCTTTGTTGAAAACAAAGTCATATTACAGATAGTAGGACATGAATGATTTAATAGAAATATATTTCTACTGCATATGAAATCATATGAAATATATTACTACAACACACGAAAGTTTAGGCTGCATTTCCTTCTTATTGTACGCGCTTTATGGGAATTGCCAATGGACTTATAGAAAGTTTTCAACTCAGACATCACACGAGGGCTATTCCCTTTGATTGATAAACTTTTAGATGTAAGGTATGAGTATTTTATGGTCTCACAGAGTTTGACTTCGTTGTTTCATATTTTTCTAGCATGTTGTCCTGTCTTCAGCTATGGTTGTTTTTCCTTATGATGATACAAGGTTCTTGTATCATCATATACATCTCTCATTTCACTATGGGTTCTTGTTTTTTGTCTAAGTTTGTGCTTTGTGTCCTACGATGACAAACACAATATCGTACATGACACTTTATAGCTAGTAAGACACTTGACTTACACGACAATTAAAGTGTATTATTTCTTTCTTGACTTACATGGGTTCTTGACTTACTTTTGTTTTCTATGATTTATTCTATATTATAAATGTTTAATTCTTTTGGCAAGTGGTTGTTAAGATGAATTAGAAATTTTGATTGTTATAAAAATTTTAATAGCCAATTGATTTGAAAGTTATCTATGTAAACTAGATTTGCTCAATAAAAAGAAGTTTCAAAGGACTTTTATTATAATATTATTTCACGAGATAAATGATTAACATTGATTTAAATCATATTAAATATTATCGATAATTAGTTATCCTTTAGTTTATCAAATGATTTCTCAGATAGAAAACTTTTTATAACATCATAAAATTTATTTTCTAAGTCCTATTTGCTTTTATTTCCTCGTTATTGTCCCTGGTCTCTCTCCTTGTTGATGTGGTGTTGGTTGGTCTCCTACATCATGTGGCTACTACTACTACCCGTAAAAATGGTAATTCTTAGGCGTGGTGGTGGGGGCATGCCATCAGGGCATGATATTAGGGTCTATATTAGCAATGATGACAATGCAATGATTAGATCTATTTCCTCGACCTTGAGCTCTTAGTCCAAAATACCTACGCGATGAGGCTTCGCCTTTTTGTATTGGAAAGGGGACTTGCCTAATGTCAATTGTTGGTCCATCCTTGTCCCTCTACGATAAGCTTTGCAAACTTGCGCAATTCTCTGACCCTTATCGACTCTAGCTCCACCACGCACGACCCCATCTAATTGAGATTTCAAGTGGCATTCGTGGAAAACCTCTACATGGAGATTCGAATGACAAGGATTGGCTCAACGCCACCTTCCTCTTCTAAGACGAGAATGTCGACTTGGTTTGGGGTTACCCTCAAGGATTGCTTGCTAGGAGATAGTGGCCGCCCCTAATCCCAAGGTCGTTATGAAGGACAAGGGGAAGAATTCACAGCGAGCGCTAAAGCTAATCATAATGGCAAAGTTCTCCGTGAAGATTTATTCTTCGGTCAATACGATGTTGAAGAAGTGAATGGTGTCAAAGAGTGGAGATGTTGATCTTGGAGGCAATTGAACTGAACTATGACTACTTTATCATGTTCGACGTCTTTGTCAACTCAAAGGAGGGGGAAGGCATAACATTGAGAAGTGCAAGCATTGTAAGAAGGAGAAACTAAAGTTGAAATTTTGATTGGCCAAGCGTTTGCATTTGTGCCTATGCGTGCTTTACCACCATTACGAACACTAGCAAGAGGAGTTTAAGAGCAGCATGGTAGCAATGTCTACCATGGACGACAATAGGAGATAATAGATTTGGGGTTAGCGCGGAGGCTTTAGACAAGGACTATGATTGCTTACCACTAGCACTCGAGAAACTCCAAGATGAAACTTCATAATCATGAAGGCGAAACAAGCTATTCAACCGACAAAGATAAAGGTGACTGCCCTCGTGTTCGCGAACACGCTGGAGGAAAAGATGTAAATGAGGAAGAAGCGGAGATTGAGTTCGATGCCAATAGATGCGAACGCCATGGCGTTGATGCCTAGGTGGAGAATGAGTTTGCTTCGCGCCCGAACTGAAAGGCCTCGTCGCTCGTCACCGTCGTATCGCAGAATGTCAACAACTGTTCAATGCAAGAGACTAACTTGTGTCATGTCAACGGAGAGAGAGTTGGACCAATAACACGAGAAATCCAAAAAAATAAGACATAGAAAAATGAGTTTTTGGATGCAGATTATACATTTAATACATGCGAGCAATTGCGTGTTAGTAACTAAATAACTAAACTTATAAATGGTAAAATATGATTGTTAGTATTAATTATAATGGTTGTTTTTGGTAAAATAGAAGAATCACGAGGTTTTCAGATTCTTGCGAGTTTCTCCGTTCTTCGATTCAGGTATGACATGTTCTTCTCATCTCCTCTCGTTTCCTTGTCTCCTTTCGTTTCTTCGCTTTCCCATTCTTGAATGTTGATGAGTTTTAATACTTCCACTCGTATAGAATCAGATGGGGCATGAGTTTTGGATTTCTCGAATTTTTTTCGTGCATGTGATTTAGTGTTCTTATATGGGTTTTACCAGGGTTGGGATTCAATCTTTTAGAATCAGCAATCGAGTAAAATAGATGTGTCTTGAGTTCCGAGCAATCGAGGTTTTTATGCTTTTGCTGGTATAGAATCGGCTGGAGTTGATGAGTTTTGAGTTCGATGAAGGCAGAATGTAGGATTCTTTTTGTTATCTTTGATTTTGGGGTTGTGAGGGTTGAAAATGATACAAATTAATTCGTTTTGATCTATGTGGGTGCCCTTTCAAAACATGTCTACTGCATCTGTATTGTTGTCACTGAAAAAAAAGGTTTTACATGTAAGTATTTATAGACTTCTATTTAAGGAGTAATGACTGACAGTGATTTTTTCTAATAACATCCTTATTATCCATTTCATTAAACCCACTTATGTTATTATTGTGTAATATATTATCTTGAGATATCTAATTATTATGTTATTACCCGGAGTGATGATTTAAATCCATTTTCATCCATTTTCGTTTTCCAAGTTCTTGCCTTGCAGTTTTAGTTTCTAACCAGTTATGTTGCAGAACTTTCACTAGCAGAATACAGTTTGCTTTGCTATACTCCATCCCACATTGCCTCTTCTCTAATATTTTTAACACTAAACATCCATCAAATACATTCAATATTTAGTCTCTTGTATTATTATTAATACAAAATGATGATGTTTGACTAAACAAAAACATTTACAAAATGAAGTGGTCATGCTCCGTTGGTTTTGCCACTCATAGTGTGACCATATACATCGACTACCTCGTGGGTGTCAGCTTCAAGTTAAGCTTCAAGGTGATCTCAACACTCACCCAATTTCTTCTTTCCTTTTTCTTTTTATTTCCCTGTGTGCTCTGAAATTTTCTCTTCTCGTCGAGATGGAAGAAATTTTCTTTGTCATAACTGCATTTCTTTGTCATATTCAAGTATGATAGCAAATTATGATATGTTTAGTATCTTTAGAAGAGAAACTTGATGTCACATTGACTGATTCTGAAACTAGAGAAGTTAAATTAAGTATCAGGTGCACCAGCAAATGGGCTTCATTCCCAGCTTGAAGTTAAAACTTCAAGAAAAGGGATAATATGGGCTTCAAGGGATAATATGGACAAGAAATTTGATCTATATCCTCGCCTTTAATACGTCAAGTGCATTAGTGCCAAGAATTGAAATGTTAGAAAGAACAATAAAAGAGATATCCATATAGAAAAAACATAGTATTTAGCATAATAGATATGTATATATACAATATAATAATGGCCTAAGTTGTGTTCCCTCATGGTCCAAGGGTTGCCATGACAAAGGGTTGATTTATGTGCTATATCTTCTCTTTTGTTGCATCTCTTCATCTTTATCTAGATTATTTTTTTCATCAGGAAGGTTAATTATGGGAAATTATTGTAGGATCTTTGCGCAGACAAGCAATGGTTTTGAAACAAGTTCAAGTTTGCTAACTTTATGTTCGAAAATTGTACTTTTGTTATTATATTTGCCTTATTTACTTTTTGCTAACTTTATTTACTTTTTTGAAACATGACAATGCTTCGGAGGAATGTCTCTGCTTCGACCAATATGAATTGGCTTGGAGCACAATGTTCTTCTGTTAATTACAAGGTTTGTCCAACCTATCAACATTATTTCTTCATGCAATGAAAACAACTTTCGTAATATTTTTTTGTGTAAGTCCGTTATTTTTTTTGGGTTCAATCTGAAGCTTTTGGTTCTTCAATTTCTTTAGTGCAGCTAGCTACCTGTAGCTAGCTGACCTCCAGTGATGTCTTCAACCATATGCCCTAATACTATTATTTCTTTGTATTATTTCTTTGTTCAAGTAGTATTATTTATTTAATAGCATTTAACTATCATGAGCATAGGTCCCTACCTAGTTTAGATTTAGAATAATTAGTAAAAGCTGGATGGATGAGAAATTTGAGATAGAGATACTAGGACATGAGTGATTTAACAAAAATATATTTCTACTGTATATGAAATCATATGAAATATATTGTTACAACACATACACCTCTTGTAGCAAAGTTTGGGCTGCCTTCCTTCTTGTTGTACGCGCTTTATGGGAATTAATGAACTTGCTGCTTTATGATTAGCTTTTTTAGTGTGTGACCTTCTCTAAGTTATTGCTAAAGGTGGCATGCCAAAGACAATCTTGTGGAATTACGTTAACCAAGTAAGTCCACAATTAAATTACATTTGTGCACCTAAACCATGTGATAAAAAGTTATTTTGATGAGTGAAAAAACTATTATTTATGGTATCATTGGTTCCTTCCCTTGCTTGACCTTGTCCTTATCCTCGCTATGATTCCCCTTTCTTTCCCTTTCCCTTCCAGACCAGCTAGTCTTTTCTTTGGGCATCGAGGACGTGCTATTTGCACTTTTTCAGGTAGTTGAATTACAAAATGAAACGTTACAAAATGAGGTGGTCATGCTCCGTTGGTTTCGCCACTCATGGTGTGACTATACATTGACTATTAGCGGGCGTCGGCTTCAAGTGTGCTCTGATGCTATCTACTGTTTATGATAAATATTATGTATGATGCTAATGTGGTTGCGGTCTATTTCTTCCCTTAGCCAACGTAAATTGTCAGTCTTATTCCTTTTTATCTTAATGATTCCTAAGAAGAATTACCAAGATTTTTAGAATCTCGTGTTTGATGCTTATAATTTATGATGTCATTTTCTTCAATCTTTTTATCCTCATAACAACAAATCACGATTATGTACAAAATTGTTGTGAGTTTCTTACGTTTGAAAATTATGCAGTCTGTAACTTGTGATTCCATTTTTTTTGAAGTCTATTGATGCAGATAGTTGTTGCTTGCTTTCGTAAGCAATTTAGTTATGATCTAGTGAACAAATCACATATTTTTTCTTGTTGTGTTCTCCAATGATCAATATAGATGGAACAAGACAATGTTGTGCTTGTTTCCTTTTCTAGCAAAATGGGTTCTTGGCCCTCTTAAACATCTATAAATAATCATGTGCTATTATTTACTTTTTTTAATTGTTCACTACGAGTATGCATCAGATTCCAGGTTCTCTATTTATTACTTTATTTTAGATAGTGCGAAAATTATTCTTCTATATGATTTTAAATTTTTCATTGTCATCTTATATTTCAATCAATCAACAACAAATGCAACATTTTTCCTCATGTTGTTCCTACGAGTATGCATCGGATTAATCTTTCCTTTCCTTCCCATATCTGTTGAATTGGTATTTATTTTCTAGCTAAAATCGTGACTTGTATTTTATGTTATAAATTACAATAATTAAATTGGTTGGAACTTATATGATTTTTCTGGTTACTAATTATGGTTGCTCATGCATGTGGTATGAAAGATGTCTAGTATATTTTCTTGAATGACAACTTTTCTATTAATTTTCAGTTTATATTTAATTTGAACAATGTCAACTTTTTAAATTTAATGGATATTTTAGTTTTAAAATGAGGTGGTGATGCTTCATTGGTTTTGTCACTCATGGTGAGACCATATAGATGGACTACCTTGCGGGCGTCGGTGTCACACCCCAACTGATGGTAGTGTGACAGGTCAGGGCCTACATCCTGGCCTGTAGCCTACTATCTACACTGACATTAAGAAAATCAAGACATATCGAATGAAAGAAATCTCAACATACTTTATAAAAAGTTTTCAAGTCACAATCTATAAGTTTTTCAAAACAAGTAGAAACATCAACATCAAATAATCGAATGTTCAAGTAACAAGTTTTACAATTCTTTTCAATTATGACTGTCAGTACAGAAACAAAACCAACATAACTAAGCACTAGTCTAAGACTCAAGGACGCCACTACGAGATACGACACCGTCTCCCGCCCACCAACTGCACCATGTCGATATACCAAGCTACTGCTCATGCTCTGCCAAATAGAAAGAAACTGTGAGTCCACTTGGGACTCAGTGAGTGGCTCAAATGAACCTCCACACAAGCCTCAGTCATATATATATATCATACAGGGCAATAAAGGAAATGTACTAGGAGGTAAAATTTATTTCTAATGCGATTACCGACCCCCTACGGGTTCGTTCGCATCAACTGAACATGATAACATGCCATCTCGGCTTATCTAGCCATTGGCATTCGGCCCCTGGGCCTACTCATAGAATCATATCCCGGCTACAGTCGTCCCTACCATATTCGGTAGTATCACACTGGCTCTAGGCCACAACATCTCACGATGTAAACAAACAATCCCAGGCCGTCGACTAAGATGGTCCACTAGTCTTCAGACACCGTCTGGGGTAAGGATAGTTAGTCCCACCGAACTGGGGTCTGGCACCTAGCGGGACCGCTGGCGCACCTCTAGACCCAACTGGCCGAGCTGGGCATTGATTATCTCTGACCTCCTCGCCCCTCGGCGGACCATCTCAAGCACATTACACAATCAATATCCTAGGATTTCCATATATACACACATTGGGCCTTTGCCCGTATTTGGCCTATGTCCGGCTACAGGGTCAACAGTTTATGCCACCCTTTCAATATATATGCACGTACGAGCTCTAAGTTTCCAAAAGTATACAAGCAGACATAGAAGTGTTATCGTCTCATAACTAAGTTTTCATAAATGTGCTATGATCATCTAGTGACGCCTTACATGTTACCTATCCTCCTACATTGTCTTAGGTGAGAATTTCCATGAATCGACATTGGAATACCATCCGAGAACATTTAGGGCAGCATGTATAATCCAAAAAAAAATGTACAAATATTGTAACATTCATCATATATGACCATAATGTTTATACATAATAATTCTTATACTACCTTAGGAATATTAGCACAATTAGGAGCAACTATCTAGCATGACAAGGTAGGTACTGAATTAAAATAACATGTATGAAATACAAAATATGGTAACAATGTCAACATCCAAAGTTTAAGGATCTAATGCTAAGTATGGTTACAAAACTAGCATTTCTACTATTCAAAATCAATTAAGTTACTTGCTAAGTTTGGTGTTCTTCCTAAGTATTGTCATATCTTTATGTGTGATCCTTAAAATCATGAAATTTCCATCTAAAGCAAGTCTCTCCTCCTCTCTCTAACCTTGGCCGAACCATGAGCAAGGAGGACCTTGCTCGGCCAAGGTCCTTGGGGTAGGAAAAGAGGGAGGAGACTCTACCTATACTTTTACCTCTTCAATTCCGCATACAATTTAAATACCAATGAACTACTTAATCTTCCCCTCAACCTTGGCCGAACCCTCTTCATGAGTTGTAGGGTTCATTCGGCCAATTCAATGGACTTTAGAGAGGGCACACTTCATAACACGCAAGATGTTCAAAGGAACTACATCAAAATAGTGATATAAGGTCATCTAAGGGTCTGCTTGCCGTCAAGGGAATCGAGAAAAATTTCGGCATGACCTTTCCCCTTTTCCCATGACTCGGCAGCCACAAGAACATGCAAATCAACGATTAAAACAGTGAGATCCGACAAGAAACTTCATAAAACAGTAAACACATGTCGTTGAAATCATGGATTGTCGAAAAAATCGCGAGAACTCAACCTATCATCTAGGGTTCGGCCACCCACCTCCCCCAAACCTTTTAAACATTAACCACTCACCTAGATCGCCAAGAAACAAGGATCGAGTGACGACGACTTGAGATTTTCCGGAGACGACGTGAGTTTCGGATCGATCCAAGCCCCCGATCCTCCTCCTTGCTCCTTCTCCTCTTCTCCCTTGCGGCCTTGTTCGACTCAATGGGTGAGTCGCACGACTGCCATAAGGTGGATTTTATCCCCTCAACCATCTTTCCAAAGATGGCATCAAGGCTCACTTAAGTCATACCCGGAACTCGACCTAAACCCAAACTCGACTTGGGTTCCGACTCAACCCATAACATGACTCGAGTTAACTTAATTTAAGGTACGATTTCATAAAAGGAAAGTTAATTATCCAAATAGACTTCATGATCCATTTGCCGAGTCATACCTTTTCACTCGAGGTGATCCTGAGGCTTGGCTCGACTACCCCCGGGTTCGACGCGCTGTACCAAAATAGATTTTTATATTAGGAAACTTTTTTGGGTCTTACAGTCGGCTTCAAGCCAAGCTTCAAGGTGATCTTATTACTCTTACCCATGTTCCAGTAACACCAAATTTGCCAATTGAATGAATCATAACAGGATGAGAGCAGTACATCCATCATCATGGTTGGCCTCTGCATCATTACCGAGACTGTAATCATCGTCGACAATGAATTGAGTACATTGGGGTATACAAGATCCTCTGCAAGTTGATCAAGGGGATCTGTCGCCTCGGGTTCGAGCGGCTTACCTTGTCGACTGTTTAGAGGATGGATTGGTAGCTTCTTGAGAGAAAAATTCACTTTTGGATCGGCGCGTCGCAGGAGGCCACCGCCACCGTGTACTTCGATGAACGAATCCTTTTGGCCCACGACTTCCGTGCCTTCGATTCAATCCGGGAGGTTGTGATAGCTAACATCGCTGAAAATGTTGTAGTTCAGCTCCTCAGTTTCCCGGAGCTGGTGAAATCCAAGTGGTCGATAGAGAAAATGTTCTGGATACTGGACTTGTACAACGCCATCTCTGAGCTATTGCCGTTGATAGATGCATTGTTCTCCTTTGCTCAATAGCCGCTGTCCAAGAACAGGCCATCGCCTCCCTCTTCAAGCTTGCCGAGGCCAGTCACACCATGTTTGTCGACTTTGAAAGAATCCAATTACTTCGAAAGAATTGAACGAAGAGAGGAGATTATCGAACGAAGAGAAGGATCCAATTACTTCGAAAGAATTGAACGAGGAGCCGTATGAGGTGAAAATCTCATGTACGGTTCTGTAGAGTGACAATAAGGGTGATTTATCTGTCAACTTTTCCACTATCATCCCCAAAAAACAAATTCTGCCTTACGTAAAGTTGCCAGAGTACGATTAATCTCTGGATTTGAAATCACTGCTTATATACCTGGTATTGGCCATAATTTACAAGAACATTCTTTACATCGCATACAGATGTTTTATAGTATATATATATAGAGAGAGAGAGAGAAATGTCTTTAGATATCATAGCTTATTTATATACATAGAGAGAAACCTCATTAGATATAAGCAACAAAATTAGGGCAAAAAAAAATCACTTTGTTTTCAGATGGGTATAAGTATTGGTAGATATCCTAGAAGCTTAATTAGGGGAAACAAAAAAAAAAATTGACATCAAACTAGGCATGTTGAAGAGTGTACAAAACTATGATGGGTATAAGTTATGCACTCTTTATTTTCTTCTTTCTGTTCTTCTTGGAGAATTTTGAATAGGACTGTTTACCTGCATCTGTTGTATTTTTGCTTTTGTTTTCATCTCTTTCCTGGTATATGTAACCAAGTGTCCTTTTCCTCTAGTCAATGTGTGTTTAGGACTGTAATTCAATATTCTCTAGAACTAAAGGATGATTTTTTGCATGATCTCCTACACTTTTCTATGATGTTGCAGCATCAACAGTTATCTAGCAAAAAAAAACTTCTTGCATGCTACTAAGTTGAAGTTACTATATTAGTTACAAACAAGTCACAATATAATGTTAGTCCTCTAAATGGATCTTTTATTGTCATCAACATTTTCTTTGGTAAGCACCATAATAGATTACCATAAGGTCAAATTCTTAGTTGGTAAGAAATGGTGCCAATGGCCGAAATGACGCCTTTTACATATTTTTTTTTCTTAAAGGAGGGCATTTTTGTAATTTTTTGAGAAGGGTTAAGGATAAAAAGCCCTAATCCTTAGCATAGAACCCTCCTACCTGCAGCTGCTCCAGTCCAGCGACGAACTCCGGCGATTCAAGAGAGCTAAATGGCACAAAAGATAATAGTTTTTGTCGTTTCTTTTATGTATTTCTCTTCCATTCAGTTATCTCCCTCACTTCATTTCAGTTTCTTGTTTTTTTAGGTATTTACACGCTCAACAAAGGAATTTTTTTTGTTTTTTTTGTTTTTAATTTCAGTCGACAGCCTTTCATATTTTTTTCTGTTTGTTTTTTTTATTTTACTTGTGTTTTTACTTGTAGTTGTGTTCTGTTCTATTTTTTTTTATTTTCAACCAACAGTTTTAGTCATATTTTTTTATGTTTCTTTATTTTCTATTTTACTTTTGATCTGTTTTATAATATATTCTTGAATTTTATTTACCTTAATTATGTTATATTTGGTGAATTTTATTTCCTATAGTATTTTTAATTTTATTGTTCTTGATATATGTTCTTACTTATTAATGCTTACTTAGTTGTTGTAAATAAATAAATAAATAAATAAATAATATTTTCAGCCGCCATGCTTTCGTCGTTGGCCGCAACGCCATCCGTAATATTTGTACGGCTGATTTCGGCCTTTCCGCCATGAGCCGTTATCCGCCATTAATAACTCTGGATTAACTGCAACAATCACGATGATGATGACTGTGGTGGCGCTGCTCTGCTGGTTCTACCACTCAAGGTGACAATATACATTGACTACCTCGATGGGCGTTGGCTTCAAGATCAAGCTTCATGGTGATCTCGTTAACCTCAAAAACAATTTCATATAAGAAAATTATTCTTTTAATTAGCCAGACTATTTCAAATGTCCTTTCTTGTTAGTCATTCTAATCATTTTTGCAATCATGCCGCTGCCTATGACGTGGACGAGCGACCATGCGGCCAAACACCTTCATGAATGTGTGATGACTCCTTTTGTTGCATAATATTAAATTGACTAGCGCTTGTGAGTGAGTAAAAATTAGTGTTGGGAATGGCTTGTGACTCGGATCTTGCCATTGGAAGAATTGGTGTGGATATATTTTACACTGATGTGACTTGGTTTATTAGTTGTTGATGTTTTCTTCATTATTTTATTTAGAGGTCAAAGTAAATGCCAGCTTAGGAAATTTGGTTTCAGCAGTTGATAAATATGCAATTTTGGAGATCTTGCAAACCCGTCGGTGATAATAAAATTACGAATCCACAGTTTTTCGATGGCTGGCGAGCCGTCGGTGAAAATCCTTTTTATTTGTGTTCGCGCCCGACCCTTCCTCTTTCCCCCGCTTTCTTCTCTCTCCGCTGCCGACGGAGTTGTCACCGCCGCCGATCGTGTCCTCTGCACCGACTTTGTGTGCCATCGACTTCGCCTTCTCGTCGTCGAGTCATCGTCGACGGAGACGCCGCCCTCGCCCTCGTCGATCGACGAGACCCTATCGCGCACCTGCCCCAATCTCCCTCGTCGCCTTCTCCCTTGCCGTCGTCCAGGTGAGCTCTTCCTCCCCTCTCCGGTCAGTGCCGGTAGTAGTTATTTTTTTTAGATTAATTAAATTTAATTAATTATGGTTAATATTAGATTAATTAGTGTTATTTGTTAATTAGATTTAATTAGGGTTAATTAGTTAGATTAGATTTAATTTAATTAGGATTAATTAATTAGATTAGTTTTGTTAAAATCATCCACTTTCGACTCGTGCGCGTCGGAATCATCCACTTAATTTGGAATCGCGTCGAAATCGTCCACTTTGGACTCGCGTCAAAATCGTCCACGTACTTCAGACTCGCGCAGAATCGTCTACTGTGGACTCGCACTGGCATCCACAAATTTAGAAAATAATCAAGACGAGTTGATACGTTTCACGTACGCATTAATGAGTCAGGTTTTAATTTTGCTAAATCTTAGATCCGTTCGGGGGTTATATGTTCGTGTAAACGAAGTAAATGATCTTTTATACGACGTACAACCCTTGAAATGTCCCTAATTGGATAATTTGAGACATAGTTATTTATATTGCACTTAGTTTATTTTTTTGGGGAAAAGATCTAAAATGATCCCTAAATTTTTTCGGGATTTTCACATGGGTCCCACAACTTTTTTTCGAGTCAATTGGGTCCCTAAAGATTTGTTTGGTCCATGGTCGTGACCAATTACCAGGGACCAAAGTGCTGTGTTGTTTTTAATGGCAGGGTCACGACCAGGGACCAAAGTGATGTTTACAAATATTTAGGGACCCAATTGACTCGAAAAAAAGTTGTGGGACCAATGTGAAAATTTCGAAAAAGTTTAGGGACCATTTTAGACCTTTTCCCATTTTTTTAGTCATTATTCATTTTTAAATTTTGGTTTGTATCTCCCTTGTTCTCTAATATGCGCCCAGATGATATGCGTATTCGGAGAACTGTAGGGAGATGCTGTCGAAATTTAGAATGAAGTTAATGACTAAAAGAAATTCTGAGTGCAATATAAATAACATGAATCCTGAATGGAATAGGACCATCCCACCTAAAGACATTACCTAAAGATATTGCCAACTTTTTGACAGAACATGTTGGGCGATCGAAGTTGGATGTACTGACGAATTCATCGTGGAGCCATAACAGACGAATTTCGAGTAGGTGTAACTTCTTAAATTTCGCCTACTCGAATCAAAAATTCCTTAGTGGTGATAAAATCCGATGTCCGTGCTGAAAATATTCGAATATAAAATTTTTGGACCGAGAAACTGTCACAATGCATCTATATACAAAAGGATTCACACCAATATATTTTCTATGGAATTGACACGGGGAGTCACGTCAAGTCGGGACGTTGAGCAATCATGTTGTCTAAACTCATGGTGAATCTTCTTCTACTGGTGTTTTTTCTTCCAATCCTCATAATCCTTATAGAATAATGATTCTGGATAGTCTTGGAGGAAAATTCCATTTAAATGATAATATTGAGTCAGTTACTGAGACGATAGTGCCACCAGATACTACGACAGTTGAAGTCACTGAAGAACAACTTGCGATACAGATTGAATTGCCGAATAAGGAGGTTGCGGAATTTTACGAGATATTGAAAGCTACCGATGAACCTTTGTATAAGAATTATCCTAATTATACAAGATATTGGAAGCTGCCGATGAAAATACTTTGTAAGAGGCATAAGTTAGAGTTGCAAGAGGTCAAAGGACGACTTCATAAGCCAAAGGCGTCGTATATGTTAAATAAACAACAGATGAAAGATGTGTATCAATGGATCAAAGAACTCAGATTATCCGATGGATATGCCTCAAACTTATCTTGATGTGTAAACGTCGATGAATGCAAAATATCGGGGATGAAGAGCCACAGAACACAATATCGATGAGATGGTGACAAAATACTCAATTTACAATGATGATGAATTAGAAAGATTATGGAATCGTGAAATTCCCTAATTGGTTTCAAGCTCACAGCACAGAACACAAAGGCAAAATAGATAACCAAATCTTTGAGTTTGCTAGCAGACTAGCACGACTTGTACAGTGTTATAATGGTTATTTTGTTAATGGATATAAATTTCACACACTTGAATATTCATCTACAAAAAAGACTATGAATGCCGAGGTCTGCGTCAAAGGGACTGTTGGAAGAAGTCATAGAATTGTAATTTTTTCTGATATAAATTAGTTGCCCTTTTTAAATGTCATTGGTTCGATACAAGCGATAGGGGCATGAGAGTTCATCCAAAGTATAAATAGCTGGTCGAGGTCAATTACAAATCAAAATTGGCTTCAAATGAGCCATTTATATTGGCATCTCAAGCTGAACAAGTATATTATATGCAGTATCTGTCTCGAAAGAAAGATAGGGCAGATTGGCGTGTAGTCTATAAGACTAAAGCCAGAGAAAAAATTGACCCGGTAGTTGGAGAGAATGAGCTAGCAAATGACTTCTATCAAGAAGAATATCATTTCAAAGTGGAACGAGTTAGTCCAATACTCGAGGATGATGACACAGAGTTAGTTCAATTGAAAATAGAATACGTTGATGACGACGATAATGAAGTTGAGGAAGGACAGAATGATGATGAGGGAGAAGAAGAAGAATGTAAATGTGAAGTATATATTCAACTATTAAATATATCTATTAATCTATTATATATAATCTAATTATATTAAATTTTTGCAGCTATGGTTCGAGATATTAGTTCCCGAGGAGGCATTTCTCGTAGGACCCCCCGACGATTACAACCCGCCCCACCTGTACTCACTGACCCTTCGCCTTCCACCATCATCCCCCACCTGATCTGTCCACCATCCCCCCACCTAATCCGTCCACATTTCCCTCACATGATCTGGCCACCATCCCCTCACCTCCGGCTACCATCCCTCCGCCATCCTCCGCAGATCCAGGACCGTCGTCTTCGAGAAGTAGGCCACGAGGGCCTAATAGAATTCTCCCTCTTTCACATGAGGGAGAACTACGCAGAGCAGTTAGTGTGCGCGGAAGACGATAAGTATATGCATCAATTATTTCTTATAATTTATTTATAATTCAAAATATCATAATATGAATTTATATTTGGTGCAGATTTGAGCAGGAGGACGTCCCCCGCACGATAGCGGGGACGATCCGAAAGTGTGCACGGGGCGTTGCCTACATGGTCTCACGTGCCCCGTGAGCATATGGATTTATTGTGGCGAGAGTTCACGGTAAGTATATTTATTAAATTAATGATAATGTTAAATATTAATCAGTAAAAATAATTTTTTTTTTGCAGGCTCATTATACATGCCCGGAGGATCAGATCACTTTTGTTGAGGCTGCATGGGAGCGTGTTGCCCGCGCTCGCTATAACGGGTTGCTTCAGCAGGCCCGTCATACCGTGATGAGATGGCTGGGGGCCACACAGATAGGGCTGACTTGAGGACACGCTCTCGAGTGGATTCCTAGCACTATGTGGGACCAGCTCGTTGAGCGGTGGGACACACCTGAGTGGCAGGAGGTCTCCCGGATTGCGTCGAGAAATCGCATGTCCGAGGGGGATGGCACGGGGGCGCGCCACACTGGTGGCTCCATCTCTTTTGCGGTTCATGAGTGTCGTATGGTATGTATAATTTAATTATTTTTAATTAAATTATATATTGTGTATAATGATACCAATGTATTTATTTTCTAATGTAAGATGCGCGTGGCGGAGGACGGCACCGTCCAACGCCAGTCGATGATGGAGGTGTTTGAGCGCACCCACTGTCGTCGACAAGGAGCGGGGGACTACGTTGATAGCAGAGCCTCCATCATAATGGTAAGTATTTATATATGTCTATTTGATTTACACAATTTTTATTTGTAGTTTATATATATTTAAAATATAAACACGTGTAGGAAACTTACACAAGGACTGTGATCGAGCGTGGAGGCACACCGGAGGAGTTCGACGCAGGAGCTTGGGTGGAGGCCGTAGGTGGCTGGGAGCACGACCGTGTTTATGGCTTTGCAGACAGTGGTCATGTACGCGCCGTGCTTGGGCCACTTGGGGCACCAACCCCTCCGGCTGCGGGTGAGCGGCCCTCGACATTCCGGGCGCAGGACCAGAGCCGGATCAGCCTTGGAGTCGGAGCTCAACCAGCAAAGACAGGAGATGGAGGAGCAGAGGCTGGCGATGGAGGAGCAGAGACGGACGAATGAAGAGTTGAGACAGACGATGCAGAACATGCATGCACTCCTCACTCAGATTGCGTCTCACTCTGGCCTTCTACCGATGATGTCACAGCCGTCGTCCTCCTCGACCCAGTCGACCCTCCCGACCCAGTCGCTGTCGACTCCACCGCCTCCACCGCAATCGTGAGATTTTGATTTATTGTATTTTGTTTATATTTTGATACTTGTTTATATACGGATATTTGTTTATATATGATATTTTGATAATTGTTTGCCTCCGGTTTGAGGCTAAGATTGATGATATTTATGTAAAACTTGTATATTTTGTTTCAAATGCATGTGTATGATATTTTTCTGATTGTAATATGTGATTGAAAATATATTGTAATCTATAAATATTACAAGAATTTATACAGAAATTTATAAAAAATTTATTTTTTTTCAGTTGCAAGATATACCTTCAGCCACGGCTTACCCACAGTCGGCTGTCACTACGCCGTGGCTGAAAGCTTATCGTAAATGGCTGATGGCCTAAGCAGCACTAAATATCATGGTTGCTAATAGTATAATCGACAGCCTTGGGTCGTGGCTGATGTGTTGGTATCAGCGACAGTCGCATACTACCGTCACTGATGTGTTTAAATCAGCAACATCGCCCGCAGTTGGCCCTGATGATTACCTGTGACGGCTGAGAGAAGTCATCACAACTTATCTGAGACGCGCACATCAGTGACGGCGTTTTGCCATGGCTAACGCCGTCCGTGATAGTTATCACCGACGGTTCAGCCACGCTTCAACCGTCGGTGATGACGACAATTCTATAAGTGATATTTAGGTTTCTTCTTAAATAATCTATTTTGCTATTACGATTGACCTCTTCTTCACCTTCATCTATAGGTGCGATATGTGTGAACCATAAAAAAAAATCACCTTTGATTCGCTGATCCTTACACTAGCTCGGTTGACGCACGTACATCTTTTATTGACATATTTGATATATTTTCCATTAGTATTTTTTGAACTCGATGCTGCCATTCTAATTTAACAAAACCGATATTTTGCATTAGAATATATATTACACAAAAACAAGTCAGGTTACACAAACTTAAAAGCAAAGTAAAAACTAATTAAGGTGACTAATATACAAGTTAGTTACATGCACCCATTCTAATTCAATGTCAATGTCTATTGGCCCAAAGTTGATATGCGATCTCTTCCCGAATCGCATGCATCACATTTTGAGATGATTCACCGCCATAATATTGTGAAGATGATGAAGAAGGGTCTTGATCTTCATCCAAATTCAACTCAGCGGTGCTCCATTCATCTATCAAGGAATCCAAATTCCGATACTTGATAATGAAGTTGTGTATGACACAACATGCTATTGCTATATTACTTTGTCTTGGTTGTCTATAATTGGGCATTTGCTTTAAAATGGGGAATCGTGCCTTAAGCAAACCAAAGCATCATTCAATCACATTACGAATAGACGAATGCCTTTGGTTAAATAATTCTCTTTTGGTTGATGGCCCTCCTCGTCCACAGAAATCTGAACGATGGTATCGTTCACCCCTATAGGGGGCCAAAAACCCCCTTACATTGGGATATCCCACATCGACAACGTAAAACTCATATACATAAATAAGACATGTTATTATTAGTATAAGTTGCTATCCATTGAGCAAGATATACACTAATCTACTATGATACCTTCATTTGGCATGAGAAAGTCTAAATCGGCTGAGTATATTGATGGGGAAAAATTCGGGAGTCATTTGTCGTGCCCTCCCAACCGGCCTTAACATGTGTAAACATCATGTTATGTGCACATGTTGCCATCATGTTCTGCGTGGTTGTACCTTTCCTATTACGATATAAAACTTGTTTATCGGCGGGGACACATGCCGAAATATAGGTTCCATCAATAGCCCTGATGCAATTCTAAAAAATGAAATTTTATTAGTAAGGAAACCCAAATCAGTCCATACCTTAAAATAAGAAAACCCACTAAGTTCATACCTTAAAATAAGGAAACCAGCGAGGATTCCCTTGTATCTCAGGTCGGACTTTACGGGGTTCTCGTGGCCGTATTAGTTGAGGGGCTAGACTCAAAATCACACGTAGAAATTTCTTGAACCATGTGTGCACGGTTTTAGTTGAGTGTTGGTAGCGTTCCGCCACAATTCGCACACGTTCATTATGGCAAATAGTGAATAAGAACATAGCTACCCCTTTTTCAACAGATACCCTTTGATTTTCCAACCCAATCCCCCTAAGCCGTTGACATAGCCTTCTAAACAAGTCAGGCTCCATCCGCAAACTTTTATAGCAACAAATGCGAGAGTTCATCAACTCTTGAGTATATTTCGCACCCAATAGTACATAAGTGCGTATAGGTCTTGGTGGTGATTGAGCGGTTTCAAAAAATTCATCAAGTATAACCGCACCCGCAAAAATTATCCCAGCTCTAATAAGTGCATCTCTCACCTCATCGTTATCATCATTAGAACTCATTCTGAATTTAAAGTAACTGAAATAACAAACTGTAATAGCAAACAACAAGTAATGAAATAGCAAACTAAATAGTAGGAACAAACTAAAATAGCAAACTGAACACACTACAAGAAAATAGGGTATCACCAACGGATGAAATCCGTCAGTAATACTGTTTCCGACGGACACTCCGTTGGTAAAATCTGTCGATAAATGCCTGCTCGGTAATACTGACGATTTTACCAAATCGGTCGCTATTACCAACAGATTTTTTCGTTTGTTGGTAGTACCAACACATATGTTTTTCCGTTGGTAACCAACACATATGTTTTTCCGTTGGTAATACCAACGGAATTATTTTCGTTGGTAATTCCAACGGCTATATTTCTGTTGGTAATACCAATAAAATTTATCCGTCGATAATACATTTTAGTGGCTAATACCTGAATCAATCCTGAACACCTAAAACATATCACATTTACACACGAAACCATAAAATAAAATTTGAAACCACATATGAACCATCATATTTCTAAATCCACACACACATATAAACTTAAGGAAACCATTGTATACATTAAGATTATGCTAGTCAAAATACATTGTGCTAGTCAAGCAAATACATTGTTTCAGAGTTTCAATACATTAAGATTGTTTCAAAAATACATATCAGTGATAGTCTTTTCCAAAAAGTAGATCCTTGCACTTCATCCTTTTTATTTCTGCATGTAAAAACAAAAGAAATATCAATAAAATCAAAAGATAAAATCCTCAACTATACGAGACATTTGGATTGCTACATGATGATAAATTACAATCGCCTTGAGAAATAAAATTGCATCCAAGCTTGCAGCAGACATGACCTCATCTTCCTTGTATTGGCCAAAGGATCATCGATCTCCAGCATCCAACCTCTGCTCAACGCAAAAAATTAAGAAGATTTGACATATATATGTGTGTAAACAAAGAACTGTTGGGTGAAATGACACACTAGAGGGAGAGTGAATAGTGTGTTATCTAAAACTAGTTGCCTAATTCTTGTTTTAATCATTTCTTAAATTATTTAGGCAAATAGCAATTTGTCAACTAGATGCGGAAGCAAAAGTAAACCAATTAAGTACAAACAAAAATACAATGCTAACACAGAGATTCATAGTGGTTCGGCCCCAATGTCTACTCGACTACCTAAGCACCCCGCTTAGGATTTCCAAACTAAGTTTACTAGATTAAATTGATTCCCTTACACAGAGGACTTTGACCCGAAGAGTCTCACTCTCAACCTAAAGCACTTTCACACCCGGAAGTCTCTGCCTTCTTACCGAGAGCACTCTTCCACCTCAACCATAAGGGATAACTCAACTAATCCTAGTAAACTATGTTTATACAAGTGGCTTTACACCTTCTACACTATGGTAACCACTTACACACAAGACCTGACACTAGGTCTTCTTACAAGCTCAATTATAATGAAATAAACAATAAAATACAATAACAATTGGAGCAATAAATCAATCAATAAGTACTTAGCTCCAAAAGACACTCCCTAGTCCTCTTGATGCCTTGAGATGATGAATTGGTGAAGCTTGAAGGCTAAATCAAGGTGTAGAGATCAAAACTAGGGTTCTTGAAAGGATGGCACAATGAAAGCTTGTAGAGATGCTTAGAATCACACTTTTAGGCTTGGAGGCATCAAAAGTTAGCTAGAGGAAGGATTTGGATGGGTATTTATAACCCCCATAAGAAACAGTGTGTTAACGGGCGTATTTTTGCCCGTTGTCGACGCCCGATCGATGGTCTGATTGATCGTTAGTCGACCGACCGATTGACCACCCAGCGACCGCTGGCAATTCTTGCTTCTGCCGCTCTGTTCGGTCAATCGGAGGGTCGACCAACTATATCGTGACTCAGCTCCTCTGCTATCCGGTCGACCGATCGATCGACCGAAGAAGCCACTGCCAATTTTTGGCACACTTCAGTCGACCGATCGATCGACCGAATTGGCTACTGCCCATTTTTGACACCGTTCGGTCGATCGAACCTAGACTGGGCATATTGGTTAGGCTATTTTTTTTTTTGCTCGTTTGGGTTCCGTCATCACTAAGTCTACTTATATAACATTTGATTCAATAAAAATATCTAAAAAATCAAAATCTTTAAGAATCAAAATCTAGTTTTTGGGGTATAGTACAAATTTTCGGAAAACAGAATTTTTTTAATCTTTCGAGTCAAGAATGAGTAGGCTAAAGGCTTCCAAAAAATCCTAAAAAATACCTCGTTATCTAGTTTTAACCCAAGGAACAATTACCGCCATTTTTTATATCAAGTAAATGTCTAGGTCATATAGCCCTCCAAGGAACTCCCTAGGCTTAGTGAATTTCAGGACGATTTTTGGGTTTTCATGTTTTGGGATTCAGGGTTGGTTTTTGGGATATTATGCATCATCATGAGGATTTACAACATAAACTAGTCTTCCTAAACCCAGACTCTATCTTTCCGACGAATCCGAGTGCGTCGACCAACATCCTTCTAATTTTCTGATTTCTTCGATATTTTCGATCGAGGACGTCAAGCGCTAACCGATATGGAACCTGAAAGAATTTCTCAATAAAACATTAGTTCCATGTATGTTATCATCAAAACTGAGATTAAGACCAAGGTTGAATACCTTAAGCCAACAAGAACAAAATAAAACTATGCCTTTTCTTGCTTCTCTTTTAACATTAGATGCTGGAATTTTTATCAGAATGGAATTATAAACCTCAAATTTTTAACCACAGAAACCTGAAGTCTGATCATTTACCTTCCTCCAATTCTACGTTCCTCCACCGAATTGATCAACTATAACTATAATTTAGGTAAATGCTCTAAATTAGTAGTATTTTTTCCACTATATAATGCCAACTTGAGTAGACATAGACCTTCAAGATAACATTAGCAGCTAGCCAAGCACAACTGCTCTAAGCCAACGATGCATTTTCACCAAGTGTGAACTAAATTCCTACTTGAGATCCAATCATCAATCAATCACACATTTATCAACTCAGTAAACTATTCAATCACATTTAAAACTAGATATTCATAATAATAATCATGAAACTTGAATATCCCCAGTAAACAAAGTATAAAAAGACTAGTTGAAGTATCAAGTAGTCAACTATCTCTTAGTAATGTGTAGTTGAAGTATCTTATGAGGCCTTTGCAAAAATTATTTAAAGAATCCAAACTCTAGGAAAACATTCATATAAGATGCATATATTGACAATTAAGATATTGAAAGTTATATATGTATTAAACAAGAAAGCCTACTTTGATATATTCTACAAAATTAGAGAGTAA